>VXAY01005509.1:604563-650718 GCA_013399855.1 Oxyruncus cristatus
GGTGGCGGCGCCGGACCTGCCCCCAGCCGGGCTCGGCCGCGCCCCGCGGCTCGGCCCCTGCGGTCGCACCCCGGCCCTGCCGCATGATGAAACGCGGGGAGCAGCGAGGGCCTGCGGAGACAGCGCGGGCCGGGCGGGGGGAGTGAAAGCGGGGGGAGCGCTGGGGGAAGGCCGTGCAGCTTCTTTTTCTACATCTTTACGGTTTTGAACAAGAATTTCAGGCGGTATTTTCACTGTGTAACAGGACTTCAAGCCTGAAAAGGGCTCACGTAGGATGTTTTTTTGCAGTTGACTCGCCTGAGCGTTTTGCTGGGATAATGTAACAGGCACAGTTCTGCGTGCGTGTGTCGGTGCGTACAATGCCCAGCAGAGTCCTGAACTGTAAAACTCCCTGCTTGAAGATAACTGTGTGTCACAATAAATGGGTTGGAAGGGACCTTAAAGATAATCTAGTTCCAGCCCCCCCTGCCAAAGGCAGGGATGTCACCCACTAGATATGTGTGTCATTGAAATAGTGTCAATAAAGCATAAAACGTCGTCATAAATTTGTACTTTTGAAAAATACATTTTGCTTCTTCCATAAATGAGGTATTTGACATGAAACAAGAATGTGACAAAAACTCCAAGGTTGGTTAACACAGCTGATCCCTGCTCTTTTTTTGATGTTACACAGCTTACAAATTGAAGTAGATACACACTGCATATTGCAATTTGTTTGGATCTCTCTCCTATGTTTCCACAGTCTGTATCTAGTGCAACAACACTCTCCAGCATCTTAAGAAACAGCTTAAGAATTACCAAAAGAACAAAAATTCTGGAGAATTTCTTCAACTGGCAGTAGCCACTCTGTCCTGAGATTTTCTAGTCTGCCAAAAGTAATCACGGAGAAAAACGTAGTAGCTTTTCCAGAATGTTTACAATACCCAAAGGCATTAAACCAAAACAAATCTCTAATTGTACAAATTGATACCTTCTCATGGTAGCAAAGACATGAAACTTGTTCTTCCACACTGCTATGGGTCTTGAAGCTGGATGGGGAATACTGGCTCTGTCTTACACATTTGATGGTGACAGAATCTTCTGATAAAGGGACGATGGTCTCCATATCAGAATATTGGTGCAACGCTGGCAGAAGTTTTTTCTGCTAAGAAATCACAAAACTTTTACAACTAGAGTATACAAATTACTACAAAAAAGTAATTTATAGTTTAATTACACACCAAAGAAAACCACTTGTCAAATATTTCAGCTTCCCCTGAAGTTGAAATTATAAAGGGGAGAAATACTTAATACATTGTCACATCTGAAAAAAACTCAACATTATTCAATCATGCAGTTATTTGTAAATCAAAATGTTAATCTCATGTTTTCATATGTATTGGTAAAAAGACGAAAGCTCTAGGCAATTTTTCAGCTCTAGGCACTTTTTCACTTTTAGAAATTTTCTTCTACATATTTGAATTTTCAGAATATTATTGCTTATATTTTCAATAGGTTTTTAACTATGATCAATTTCTTTTATGTATGAAAGACAGAGGTGGATTGTGGAGCTTTTTAAAAGTGTGTTATTACAAACAACTTTTCCTTCTCATTCTGTTTTCTGTTATTGAAAGATAGGAGTGGATTGTGTTGGTCCCTCCAGCTCTGCTCTTTCTATCTCTTGTATTACTAGAAGATCAAAACACTACAAACTGTGCCCACTTAAAGCACTGTTATTAATTTTATGCCTTTCTTCTATGCACACCTGTTTCTTCTTCCCCTGAAATTACAGCAGTTAATAATACTTTGCAGTAATGTTATGCATTTCACTCCTGGATCTCCAATGTTTTTACAGTGAGCATAAAGTATTTAAAAACCAAGTGCCAACAAAGTCCAGTTCTTCAGGCTCCCAACCAACAAGAAAACACAAACCAAAACAATGACAAAAAAGTACCAAAAAACCCTGAAAGAAAAACTCCCAAAAACTCAAGAAATAAAAGCTGTTTGTCCAACCCCAAATTATTGTGTGAGGTGATGAGCATTTATGCGCTAGGTTATCTTCACTCATTACTAGCATTTTGCACTCATATGACAAATTACATTTCTGTTGTTCCTATTAAAGAGTCACCGAAGCTGATACTCAAGGCAAGTTCACAGTTCAGGCTCTATTTAACACAAATTATCTCTCCTCTCAGTTCTGTTTGAAAGAAATGCCAGTGATTAATATAAAGCCTTGAAACACGCATTTCACAAGTCAGAAGCAAACTGTTCCCTACTATGAAGAGACACAATTTTATTGAGTGTCATCTGGCTTCAGGCACTCATGTGGCCTCAAGCCATAACAGAATACAGCTGAAGTGATGTTTGGACAAAAATAATTTTTAAAATAGTCTTTCACCTTTCTGCTAAGATTTTCCACTCAATTATCTCACTTGTTTAGAGTTTTCTCACACAAGCCCTCAGTTCCTACCTCAAAATAATACCTGTAAGTGTGAACACTAATTTGTTAGCCAAAAACTGAGTTCAGTGTTCCTAGTTTCTCATATGACTGTTGATGACTTTGCTAAATGAAATCAGGAAGCAGAAGCGATGACGGTTACTAAACATGAGTGAAGTTATTGTTTCTTTCCAGAAGAAATAAATTATCTTGAACTTGGGTCCTGGCAAGTAAGAAAGAATAAATAGGACCACAAAACAGCAAAATTCTAGTTTTAAATTTTTGCCCACACAGTCTTTGTATGTGGGGTTTTTAATGTTTTGTGTACTTTTTTTTTAATAAACCTTAAAATATCTTCTGTCTGATAATTTCAATGGTCAAAATGAGAGACTTTTTCTAGGCCCACAATGTACAACCCCCTTGGAACCCAGCTATAAAATAAGATTGCATTAGGGTCTTGGAAGCCAAAAGATGGCCAGGCATGTTAGTTGAGGACACTCAGAAAGGGCACAAACAAGACCCACATGAGCTCCACATATATGTGAGCACTGGGAAACATTGTCAGCTTGGTTCAAAGACGCCACATATCCCCCCGACCTTCAGCTGATGCCTCATTAGCAACTGAATTCCATTAAGCAGTGTTGTGCCCAACATCTTTTAGTCCTGATGCATATTAAACAACAATATACATATGTAGGCATCCCTATATCCACAGGTGTATCTACATACATATAAATACATAGCATATAGTGCACCTATTAAACATATCAGCTGCATATTAAACAATATCAGCATTGAACTGGAGATGGCAGTCTAAACTGGAATCAGCGATGGTGAGCGGTAGCGTGCCAATGCGAGTGAAAGCACTGGAGGAGAGTTCATGGGATCCTGCACCCAGCACTTTTCAGACATACCAAAGTCTGCATAAAATGGCTCAATCACATACCAGAAACCTGTTTTCAACTAAAGTACACACAATCCTTAGTCACAATCCAGAGAACTGAAAATATGCTAAGAAACACTGAAATAAAAATTCATGCTTAATTTACAATTTAATCTGTGTATTTTCATTAGAACACAGATATTTCAAAAGCATACAACTTTCTAAACAGTATGCCCAGGCTGAAGTTTCTGTTCCCCATTCTAAAACTGAGATATTATGGTATTGCAGGAATATTCTTCAGCTTAAAGGAAGAGAGTAATATTTAAAAATTTGCCACCATTTCTAATGAGGAAAAGTCAAATACGCCTTGAGCACCACTTGTCAAAAAGCTTAAAAAAATTGTCTCCAGTATTACCACGGTATTGTCCATGGCCATGGGGACTCTGCCAGAAAATTGGGTAGTTGCATAGGAGGGAGGAAAGACTTCCTGAAAGTCGTTTTAAGATCTTTACTGACAAAAAAAACCAACCAACAAACTGCCCTAATTGCAAGACAAGTCACAAAACCCAAGTTAGAACAGGCTCAGTTAAGAATCAGATGTCAATGCAAAGACAAGGCAGAGGAAGGTGTTGCTAAATAGCTGGTGCAACTTGGGGCAGAGTTTCAGTATTTTTGTGTAGTGTTCAAAATAATTCTTAAAAAGGAAAAAACACACATCAAAAAAATCCAAACCTGTTTTCTTCTTTTGCTTTTTTGCCTAGCAAATTCGTTTTTGCCTAGCAAATTCCTTTTTGCCCTAAAAATGAGACTGGAATTCCACCCTGACCATCAGCATACCTAGGCATCAATATGGCACAGTGCCCCATCCCAAACACACACATTTGCTAAAGGAAATTTATATTATTTTTCTTTTTTTTAATCCATGGAAATATCTCCCGCTAGCAATTAGGTATTTTTGTGAAGGAAGTAGACACATATATTCATTGAGGCATTTTATTAAGATTCTTTAGAAAAATCAGGTGGTGGAGCAAGATACATCAGTATTGGTACAAGATGGTACATTCTTAGGGTTCATAGAAATCATGTGAGCTGCGAGGCTGGCCCTTGGTCAAAAAAGAGCTCTCTCAAAAAGTCTGACATCTGCATCCACACATGTTCTGTACATCATGGGAGGCTGTGGAGAAATATGGAGGCAGAGACAGATGGTGAAAAGCCCAGAGGCAACGAGCACTGGTTTTTCCCTCCCTCATTTAGGTTGAGGAAAAGGACAAAAAGCTCAGGTCCCCACATCCATGCCTTGGACTGAAGCCAAACAGTAATTTTTTATTTTTGTTTTTGAAGGAGATGCATTTGTGGAAGATGGAGATGGAGAAGACATGGCATTTTTTTACTGACTGGTATCTTGACCGTTTTTTTTCCTTAAGGAAAAAGATGTTGAGCATGGTCTTCAATTTGCTGAGCATTGATACTATATTTAATGAACAAACATTTTAGAGAGAGAGAGAAAGGTCTCTCCTCTGAAGTCTGCAATTAGCAGAGCATAGTTTATTCTTCCTCTCTCATTTGCAACATGGCATCTTTACCAGCTATGTATTGGTAGAAGCACAGAAATCCACTGACAGTGACATTTTACTTGATCTCCAGAAATTCAGGGGAAGGAAATCAAGCAGTCACAGTGCTGGATCAAGTACAGATAATTATTACTGCTTGAGGCTGGCAACTATTAGGGAGGATAAGAACAGCTCTGCCTGTAGAAAGGCAGGGATTGAACAAGCAGCACTTCCTCTGCCATGGAAGCAGGTAGCATCCAAATGGCACACAATTTCCTTAAATCACAGCTAGATTTGGCTCCCAAGCCAAATCTTGTTAAACCTTTGCAAAATCAACTACCAGAATATATTTTGCTTTGCCTGATGCAGTTCTTTCCTCCTTGGCCTACTTGTCTTGCCTTTCCATATCTATCCAGTACATCATTACTGAGAAATCCTCCCTCTGCAGACCATAGAGGCTCCTTCTTCTTTCCCTCTCCACAGATGGAGGTCTCCATGAGCTCTTGAGCTACAGAACAATTTTCTGTCTTCATGTTGGCTTCATCATATCTTGCTTTCTTCCCTCTGTTGCTTTTCAGTCTGTTTTGCTTGATCTGGTCTTGCTGGGTCACAGCATTCTCTCTTCTGCACCCAGCAGTAGTTCTTCACAAAGAAATTCCTTTCTCACAGCATCCTTTAACTCAGTCCATCCCGCCTCCCCTTTTAGTTGTGATGCAATTACTGTACCACATTACATTTACCTCACTATAGTTAGGTTATAATATTGTGAAAGAATGAGGAAAATATTTTGGTGATGTGTAATGAGAAAATAGACCCAATATTGTCAATAGCCCTGATGTAGTCTCTTAAGGAGAAAGAAAGTTCTAGAAAGGAAAAACCACAAAAGTGTCCTGTCTGCAAAACTGACATTTCAGAGCAAGCTTGGCCTAAGATTTAAGGTAATCCATGCTATAAAAACTCGAGAAGCAGCAGAATAACTCTATGGGCAGTGCTTCTCACTTCCAAGGTGGCTGAGGAATGCCCCTCTTGTCTATAAAACTCTTCTGTCAGTTCAGTTAGTGGGAACTGACAGATCCTGCAGCCTGTCTCGGGCCCTGCATGGACAAGTGATGGGTCCAGGAAAGAGAGAAGGAAGCTTGCCACTAGTACGAACACCAGGGTTGCCCAACAACATAAAACAAAACTCAGTGTTAATTGTTGGTGGCAATGTCATATCTTGCATTGAAGTGGGATGCTTGCATGTTACCTGAAATCGTTTCAAGAAGAAATTTTGTAGAATCATATCATAGAATGGTTTGGGTTGGAAGGGACCTTAAATACAGTTCCAATCCTCCTGCCATGGGCAGGGACACCTTTCACAAGAACAGGTTGCTCAAAGCCCAATCCAAGCTGGTCTTGGAACACTGCCAGGGATGGGGCATACATAGCTTCTCTGGGCAACCTGTTCCTATGCCTCACCACTCTCACAGTAAATAATTTCTTCCTAACACCTAATGTAATCTTTAATTTAATTGATTTTGCAGTAGACCTTTTTTCCCTTCTTAATCTGAATAGTTTGTATCTCTTTTCTTCTACATTATTTGAATAGATTGTGTGCTCTTTGGCCAAACTCAGGCCTAAGCGAATTCTACATCTTATCTATGCTTTTATGTACAATTTTGTAGTTCAGCCTCTTTCTGATTGCGAAGAACACAGAAGGTTAAGGTGATGGGGTCACCTGGTATGGGTCACCTTCCTTTTTACTCCTGCTAGTGTTCGTAAGCACAAAGTAAAATGATTTTCCCTGTCATAAGTTACTGCTAGCTTATATCCCACTTATTATTTCTTACCATACAACTCTAGATTTACTGCAGAGCACAGTGTGGTTGGACAGCCCTAGCCAAGACTGTTATAGACACAGGGGTGAGGTGGGTGCCTGCGGCCCAGGAAATACCTGCATTTCTCACACACTCCAGACGCTTGTTGGGAACAAGGTGTGTTTGTACTCCAGTGCCAGTGGATACCTGCAGTCCCATTATTCAGTAAATATCCCTGTCCCCTTCTACTACCTATTACTGAAATCTGCTATAGATACAGTATTATTCATTCCCTGATGGTTTCTTTTATGACACTATAAGGACTTCATAGACTGCATATGGACTTTTTCCACAATCTCTTTGCAAGCAGAAAGCTGTGATGGAGAAGCAATAGCACTAAATGTAGTCATTAATATGGGATGTTAGGCATCATTGGATAGTCACAACTTCATATTTATTGAACTCCAGCCTGACATGAGTTTGAAACAGCAAGTGCTTCAGCAAATTTGGGCGTCTCTGGGCTTGCATGCCCCAAGGTGAGAAACAAGCAAAAGAGGATTTTAAGAAGCATTAGATAAGACAAAATTCTTCTAAATCCCAACAGCTGCTGCTGTGTGTGGAAAAGGGTGGTGGCTCAGCAGCTGCGGGGTGCACAGTGTTGCAGTGGTTGGGAAAGGGTGCCAAAGTCAGGGCAGCAGGTTCAGTTTTGACAACAAAATGCTCTGCAATGGCTCCAAATATATAAATGAAGCACAGTGGTACCTACAACAGAGTTTTATACAGATACAGACTCGTGAGGGGTCACTATCTTTATAAAACTCGTTCTTCTCAGACTCATTCTCCTTGCCCAAAAGGTGATCACGCATGGACAGCTTGTGCTGCCCTCCCACAATCCCTGCAACAGAGGTGACTTGCCCAGCATCAGGGGTGCTCTGGGCGCCAGTAAGAGAGACACATATAGGTAGTAGTTATCACACTGGCTTTCAGTTCCTTCCCTTCTCAATATATCCTGCCCTTCCTACACATCATCCCTTAGAAATAGGACCCATTTTCATTCCTGGTTTTTAGTATTCAGCCATTTTCAGAAGAGAGTACCTTCTTCTGCTTCTCCCATTGCTTTCACTAGAGATATTTGTATATTTTTCTTGCCCTCTCAACCCCCAGAAAATTAGCTGTTAGGCCTTTTCCATCCTGAGATATATTTATATGTTCCCAAAGCCTTTATCTTCTCTATATCACACTTTTATCTTCTATGCTCGAGATTTAAAATCCTTAAGAACCCCACTCCTACAGGCTACCCCAAGTCTGCTCTGGCTAATTGGTTTTAATGGCATACCTTCCTCTCTGTTGCTCCAACAGAAATTCTTCTGTCCCATCTCAGTTCCTGACAAACAGACATGTGATGAATCCTCATATATATTTGACTCCAGCGTCGGCTCACTTCCCTTTCTCTTTAGACACAATCAGCGCAGGTAAAAAAGCCAGCTTGTCTTCCTGCTGCTGACTGAATCTTGCTCTGCACAGCAGCAGGGAAGAAGAACAAGATGGTGGGTAAACAGGGAGCTTCACCCATACTCCTGGTGAAGCTTCTGTTCTTTTACCCTCAGTACTTCCTGACCTTGCTAGCAGGCACAAGTACCCATACTGAAGGGTTTTTTCCTTACAATTTCATCAAAAAGCTATGAGAGATTCAGAGAAAAGGACATAGTAATGGCTGCTGCTCCCATGTTTTCACCTTCTGTGGTGACCTCAACCACCAAAACCTGCCATGATTGTAGCAAACCCATCATCTGCACTGAAAACCCACTGTTATAGATGATCTTAGAACCTCTTTCACTGGTTATGGTGGTAATTGGGTGGTGATTTTGATGATTCCTAGAACAATAATTCTTGATAGTAGGATTGCCCTGGTTGCATCTGCTACTGCCCTGTTTTTCAGCCTTGTCATCATCTGTTTTGACACCACACACTGGGTTACCCTCTGTCAGCAGTTACAATCTGGGTAGCAACTTTACTGCATCTGAGGGGATCTTATCAGGACGGTGACGTATCAGGTAGCTGGATTTAACCTTTGGGAAATTCTGCACTGGCACTCTCTACCTTCTTAATTTACATTCAGGTAGAGAAACTCTGGCCATACCAACTGCTGGTAGGTCTGCAAGGCACACAGTTTCCAGGTAAAAGAGCTAAGGAGAAGTAGACAAGTTCTTAAATGAAAGATGATGGCTCACTGAGTTTAGTAATGAACTGGGACAGGACACATACTCATTACTGACTTTAACACATTATTTTGCACCCAGAGAATCAGTCATGCAAAAACCTTTGCCTTGTGGCAAAGCCTTGAAACAGGAGCAGCATTTCAATTCCTCATGAACATACGGCATTTACTTTTTTAGCAACATCTCTCAGGTCTAGCCTTCTGCAATTGAGCTGGCTCCTGGCACCTGTGACAGCTAAAGGACTGTTCATACTCAGTACATGCCTACAGGAACTTTAAACAGGGTCTTGAATGACACGTTTCATGTTCTCTAGAAGTAGTTCTGGCTAGCTTGGTGGAGGGTACCACCTGTCCCTACATGCAGAACTGTTGAGACATATGGAAAATGCTTGCATGGATGTTACACTAGCTTCCATCCAGCTTTCACAACTGCGTGGCAGGACAGGTGAGATGCATTTCACTGCTTGTCAACTCTGACTGATCATTTTTTCCTTTTCTTTTCCATAGTAAAAAGGTAGGAAAAAAAGCTTATTATGTGTTTCCTAGCACAAGATGGGGTGGTGCATTTTACCTCACTTTTAACTGACATCAGTGCCTACAAGGTACTGTCAAACTGCTTATTGCTGGCATAGAAATCCCAAGTAACAAGGATACAGCTCATCACCCAAGTTCTCAGCAGCCCTTGTCTCCTCATGCCAGGATGCATTTACTGGCTGGTCCACATCATTAGGATACAGTCTCATTTTTGTCCACTCTCAGTGCCTGCTTTGTCAGTAGATAAGGATAACATCAGGTGCACATACCTAGCAGTGGCTGGTTGATTCTTTTTACCTCCTTAATTTAGCATGGGCTTTAACACTGGAACAGAAATTTTCTAATTGCTCATGAAGACAATGCTAGAGAATATTATAGCAATCAAGGCCAGATTCTAGCAAAAGGAAATCCAAGTACTAGGTTAGTATCATTATAGCCTTCAATATCACCAGGACTTAAAGGAACAATATACAGAGAAAAAAAAAACCAACTCCTCGAAATGAACAGAAACAAAAGAGTAGGATGTAAGGAAATTACTTAGAAGTAGTGGATTCCATGTAGAAATTAAAGTTGCTGGATTCAGTCTTTAATCTAAAAGCTACATAGTCTGGAGACGCTCTTCCAATGGCTAAAATGTGTTGCAAAGAGAAGAGGAACAAGCCTTTCTGTATGCCCACAGCTAAGACAAAAAGAGATCAGGATCCAGCGTGGCAGATTTATCTTTTCCTACTATCTACCTTATACTACTAATACCAAAGACTAACAAAGAACTTGGAGAGGACGGATAATCTTTAACAATTTATTTCCGAGCAGATAAGTCTATCCTGCCAAATAAGGTGAAGATGCAGCTGATTGTGCCATGCTGTGGAATAAAAACCAAGATGAACTTTTGCATTCCATTCAAGGATTTCAAGATTTCTAACATCACTCCTGTTCAGAAATCTTACAACTGAATATTGAAATTTGGACTCTTTAACCAAAACTGCTTTTTGGCTAATCACGTTTTTGCTACCTATTACAATGAAGTGAAAGACTTGCAAACCTTACCAGTTTTACAGCACCTGAAAGCTGATTTGGCAAACAAGAATCATGTAAAAGGAAAGAACGAAACAGATTTTTCTTCCTGCTACTTGGTTTAAAACTGCTGACTGCTGAAAGCTCAGATTTCTACTCTAGATGCATGTGCAGATATTAACCTTAAGTGTCACAGCAAAGCTGAGAATGTATAAAAAAAACTCTGTTATTTTGAATATTGATTTATTTATTAATGAACTTGCTCCTTTACCAAGTCTGTTTCCCTAATTTCCATATTATGTGGAAGTTACTACTGCATGGTTAGACCACCAGATAGGAGAAAGAGGTGCCAGGTTACTGTAAAAATAGCAGGTTATTAATAGAAGGGCCACTGACGCATTTGGGGCAGCAGCCTCAGGAGTTTTGCCTGGGTTCAGACAGACTCTGCTGGAACAGGGAGAACAGCTTGAGCAACACCTGAAGCACACAGCTGCCATTTGCAAGGCTCAGGTTCAGGAGCAGCACACGTGCCCAACAGGTGGGCAGCAGACACTGAAGCTCACAGATACCGTTTACTGAAGACTTTGTGAGTGCTGTGCCAGCCTCCATCAGACCAGTGCTCCTGGAGTGCAACTTTTATTCCTCAGAGCTGCAGTGTCCGGCTCCCTGTTACCAGGCTGAACGCCTGCCTTGGTTGAGTGGAAACACATGGCAACTTTCTTCCTTAAAAGAAAATCATAATTGATCACAATCTTGTACTTCTTATCATCTTACTGACACGTCTTGTGTTAACAACTTGATATGCTGCCTTACCTGGGAAAAGGCAGCATGACAGTGTCTCAAATCTCAGGGCTAATCTTTGGGCCCCTTGCTGCACAATTGGTCCTTCTGGCACCTCCACAGCACAGCAACAATTTGAACATTTCTGCCTTTGAGCACCGAACTTGCCTCTGCAACAGATGCCCAGTCTATGACAATACACACTACCACCCAGTACCCAAGAAAGCCTGCACAGTGGGTAGGGAGACTGCTCAAACAGCACAAGGAAAATACATCCACTGACTGCATCCACATCCCAAGAGAAGGAACGTTAAGTATTTTTCCTGCACTCGAGAGCTTGCAGCTGTGATTTTTCAGTTGGGTTCATAAACACCTCATCTGCAAGAGGAGACAGCCTCATTTAGCCAGTTATAAAGATTTGCTCCAGGGAGGCCAAATCCCTTCTTTACCTCAGGGAACTAAAACTCTCTTCTCTGAGTCTGAGGGAAAGTAGTCTAAGTTCCAGATATACCAGAAGCACGCTGTTGCACTGTAATTGACAAGGCCTCTGGGGGCATTTTTACTTGCTAGGAAAGAGATACTGAGCATGTTTTTCTGAACCCCACCTCACAACAATTCTTGTCTTGCATTCGCAATGGTGTGACAAAGCTGCATCTCAGCCTTCTATATTAACATTTTTAAGTAATTTCTGAAATAATCTTGAAGGGTAACTCAAACTGAGTTGCACACTGGGAAGATACTTATCAAAGGAAGTACTCTCAGTTCTTTCCCTGATGCCTAAAGCAACTGTATTCCGTATACACTTGACACAGAAAAGTAATAAGCACATTTAAATACAGAACTGAAATGAGTATTTACTTCAAGTCATTACAAGCATGGGGAGTTGTCCTTCCAAACCAACCAACCAACTACTACTTCAGAGGTAGTAGGTATATTTACGACCCTGTAAGCTGGAAGTTGTTTCTGATCTGATATTATTTCAAACTATAGCTAGTCCGGCAAAAGTCCCTACATACTCCTCTTGACTTAAGAGGAACAAACCTGACGGATTTGCCCCTGCATAACTTTATTGATTTGCAAAGAAAAGATGCACAGTGAAGTCTGAACGTGTTTACAGAATACACCCTTTAAGGCAACGATTACCACTCTTTCTTCTGATGAGCACATGGCTAACACCATGCTAAGCAATACCTGTTACAGGTAAGCCAGTCACAGAAGCAGTGAAAAATATTGCTAATAAGAGAACCTACCAAGTACTAAGCATTCATTTTCACAGAACGAATAAAGTGCATATTCACATTTCCTTTCTTTTAGGTGTGAGAGAAAAAACAACTTTTTTTTGGTTAAAATCTGATGCAAATATTCCCCCTAAAAAAAAATTTAGAGTTGGAACTGTCACACAAAAATTGACACTTCAAGGTTATGAACAAACTAAGTTTAATCTAAACCTAGTTTACAGTTGCATCAGATGAAGAACAATTTCAGTCTTTCCAGTCAACAAATTCAGCAGAAGCCATGTCTGTGTCAGCAGGTAATTCAATACGATAGGAGTGAATCCACAGAATCAAACAGTTGATGTAAACTTCTATACCCATAATATATACAGTCTGGAAATTTGAAGGCCAGGTTTAGTCTGATGCTTCAGACATCCTCAACACATAGATGGTTTCAAGTTGCCTGAAAGAAACCACTGCTATTGACTTGGATTACCATTCAGAGCTGGAGGGCATCTGGTGCACACCCAGAGCCCAGTTCCAAGTTCTCCAAAAGGAAGTGAACTCAAGCACACCAAAATGGCTTTGGCAGCCAAACCAGTCTGCAGCAAGTGGGGATGAGAGAGGGATTTGCTCCCAAACTGCACAAACTACATTGCTGCTGTAGATGCAGCTGGAGCCACGCCCTGAAGAGAACATTTCTATTGGGATGTTGTGTCTCATGCAATGCTTTTAACCCAGGGCTGAATGACCATTTCCCAGTGAACGGTGTTGCAGTGTTCCCAATGGAGCCAGATGGCAGAACTGTTATCAGCAGGAGCATAAGAAGTAGTAACGATGTAATCAAAATGACAATGATTTTAAAGTTTCATTCTACCCACAGTGTGAATTTGAAGACAGTCAAACGAAAAGGCTGCTCAGGAGAAACTGAAAGCGGAATTGCTGCTCCTGTTGCAGATGTTCATAAAGAACAATTGCTTACCTGCAGAAGTTAAAAATTCCTTCATATAAAGGGGCACTAAGATGCATAAGATGTAATACACTTCAAAAATGCAAGCATTGTACAAGTCCATTTTACAAGCCATAATGTCTATTACATCAACATTCAACAATACAAAGCTTCTACTTATATTTAAAAATAGAATATAAACAAGTAGTAATTCACATTAAGACAATTACCACAGCAAAATTTCTCAGAGAAAGTGCTTTTCCTACACAAAATACCCTAAAGACTAACAAGCAAGCTCTAAAGTTCTCCAATTTAAAAGGGGTAGGCATAGAAACAAAAAGAGTGCAAGTGACATCCAAAATCTTGATAGAAATGAAGAACTCCAAATATGCCACGTGCCTCAGCTGAGAGTCAGGTCAGCTTCATCTGGAGAGTCATTACACCCTAAATATGATACAACACCATTTTAAAAAAGTAACAGAATAGTTGATTTACTTAGACATGGCTTTATTGAAGCTATAACTTTAAAAATTTGATGCTCCAGCTGTAAAGTTATCCCACAGACTAAGAATTACCACAACAAGAAAAAACATAAGTAATACAAATCTACTTTGTCATCCAACTGGTAGAATTGAACCTGAAAGATTCTATTCTTTCAAGATAAGGAATTAAGACTATCACAGGACTGAATAAACACAGAAATACAGTAATAGAGTACGTCACAGTAAAATACCTCTTTATTAGGAATATATTTAAAAGTAGCTTTTTATTTCAGGTAAGAAAAATAGCATTCTGACTTTTAGTCAGTGCTGATTCTGGTCATACACAATATTCTAAACAGCTAGAAAAGTTATTTGCACCACTGTTGCCCATAAACAGTTCTCCCAACTGTCCAATCACTTCTGTTTAGCTTGTTCTTAAATATGTTGGAAGAAATTCTTCAAATAAGGTTTGTGTTTAGATCCTGTTAAAGACTGACAGACTGACTTGACAGTGACTCAGCATTCATTATTGGCTCACATACAACTTTTATAAGCTGATTTTAAAAGAACACCACAGTTCAGTACCTTATATACAAAGACAATTGAGAGGGCAACTCTCCAGGAAGACTGGTAGAACAAATCCCATTCTTCTACTATACAGTTTAGTACTGTAAAGTAGCAGCAGTTTCAAGAACTTCTATACCCCTGTATAAGAGAGCACTGAAGAACAGAATATGGGAGTATTGCTATTACAATTCAAACAGCAAACTACTTCGTGTGTAGTTTTTTATACTCAGTACAAGTCTAGACTCTTTCTCTTGCCATGCTGTAACCTGACAGTTTAAGGTAGTTAATTAAATCATGCTGTAAACAAAGACATAAAACCTTTGTGTAAGCTTTACTGTTTAGGAGTGAGCATGAATACTTGCCTTCTCAAAAAAGCTTTTTAATTTTCCATCATGAGCATATAAGTATGTAGCATATTGTAGAACAAATTCTTATCCAATTAAAAATGAAAGTTATGCATTTCATAGAAGTGCTACATAGCGTTTGTAGTGGAGTCTGTGTTTTCAGATACCTGACATCCATTTTCAATATGAGATGCATCAGGGAAGGTATTCTCCAGACACATGTATTAATTTTTGGTCTTGTAATTTCTTCCATCCTCTGTAGCCAATATGAAGCTAAAAGATACCTGTTTGAAGTAGACTTCCATATGTAGATGTTTCTTAAATGCAGATGGAAACGATAATGATATTACAATCTCCAAATACACAAGTTTATGGCTGTTTTAAGCAGAATTTTAAAAATATTTAGGAACACCAAAACCAGGCTATATCAGGAAGGAATCTGATACTCAAATAAATAGAAAATTTGCGTTTTAATGTCACATTGAATTTTAGTACATTTCAATCCAAGAAAAAATAAACAGACATAGTAATGAGTACAGGATTATATATATTACAATATGCCTTGTTATAATACATTTGTAGCTTTATGATAAAAAAAGCTCGAGGGCAGATGGAGTTTGAGCTCATTTAAGTAATTGTCAGAACAAAGCATTAAATGCATTTCTGCAGTTAAGTACTTTTATTTAATTTCAAAATCTTAAAACGGCATTAGACCTTGGCCTTTTCTTTAAAAAAAAATTTAGCTACCATGGAGCTAGCTAGGTAAGTCTTCTGACAGGTTTAAATGATACAGAAAATGCTTTTCCCAATTTTACATAAAATGAAAGCATAGACGATTTCTAAAACAGCACCTATGGCGAACTCCATGTTGACCTTGACCTAGAAATGCACGTTACTGATCTCCACAAGGAATCCAGCAAATTTTGGAAGTTGTCCATTTCACATGAAAGCAAGAGAAAGGGTTATCATATGCAAAAATATTTTTCCAAACTGTTCTTAACGTATAATTGAAAACTAAAGGCATGGTCTCTTCATTATAAAAAAAATAAAGGTACAACAGAGACTCTAAAGGAAGATACTCAGCTATACTGAAGTTGCAACCCTCTGAAAGGAAGGAAAAAGGAAAAAAGTCAATTAGCTAAGCTTTGTGCTCTAACCAAACTACTTACAGTGATTTTCAATGGCAAAAGCCCATGCTGACTGGGTGATCTGACAGTTCCAAATACTTTTTGTAATAATTTTTATTTGTATACAAGGACACTAAAACGATCCAGTCATGCAATGTTCACTTTAAGCATTCTGCATCTCTTTTCCAATCTTATAGCTAAGGATCTTGTTCCAGTCAATCTTGGTGCGGGTAACTGGCAATTGTCGACGTAAGGCCTTGAAAGTAGTGTCGGACATAGTCTGATAATTCTCACTGATAGCAGTCTGTTAAACACAAAGTCATACAAAACAAAGACACGTGAAGAACAGAACTAGGATGCTATATAAACATTAAATGATTGAGAAGCCTGCTACCTCTTAAACAGGCTTAATAAAAACATGCTAAATTTAAATAATATTTTATGAAAGAAAGCTGTTACATATAGATTGAAACTATGTGAAGAAAATTAGAGAGACATGTAATAAACCTGGCCATAGCCAAGGTGTTTCAGCAAACCAGTGTGGTTAATCAGCAGCATGAATAAAGTGCTGATCAGAGTTAGCACATACATCAGTAATTCCAGACACCAAGGTCTTCCACTGTTTTTCCTATGAGGATGGTAAAGTCAGTCCACAACATTGTATGAACTTGAATATAATGCACATGATACATATTTAAAATTTTTTTAGTAAAGAGCATTTTTTTCAAACTGACAGAACATGGTGTCTGAAATTTACCTTGTGTTCAAGACCTGAATGAACGTGTATCCGCTTCTGCAGAGGGTATCCAGAACAGTTACACTTTTCTAACTTTGAAATAGATAATTGAAATAGGTAATGCCTAAAGTCATATATAGCAAAACTGTCCAACAGAGTAGCCTCTGAACAGAATCTGTACAAAAAATTTCACTTAAGGAATTAAGGAATGCACTAATGCTTTAAGAGATCAGAATTGCTGATATTTGATCCTGCTAATAGCTTTTCTGCTCTCAAAAAATTACTTCTACTGTAATGTTAAGTAGGTGAGCACAATCACTAAAAGGTGTGCAAAGACAGAGTTAACAGCAGCATGTAATCTATTTATAAGGAACTGCATTATCTTCATATCAAAAGCTTACTAGTTATAGAATACTAGCTTTGGTTAAGTATATGGTAATGCTATAACTACGACTAAGGATACAGCATTTGTTTCCAACATACCTGATATTCATTTTCTGCAGCCTCTACAATTTTTATAAATTCCTTCGCTGTCTGGGCTTCATTCTAGGAAAAAAACATTTGAATGAGTCTGATACACAGCATAATTCTAGGACCAGTTGATTATGTTTTTCCTATTAGTTATGAATAGTATCAGGTAGACTTGATGAGAACACTTGACCACATTCAGTGGCTAAACCAAAACTGAACAAAACATTAATCCAGAAGACATATTCAGCCAAACTGCAACAAGCATAGATTACCATGGAGCTTATTAAAAAATTTTGATTAAAAATTCTATGGTGTGATAAAAAGACATACGGGACAGAACAGCATTTGGAAATATGACAATGCACACGCAAGTCTCTGAAAAACACGCCAAGTATTGATAACAACATTATCAATGCTACATTTCCAATACAAATCCAAGAAGCACCAGCTAACCCAAAAGTTATAGTAGAAGACAACCACAAAACCAAAACAGATATGTTCACCTCTAAACATTCATTGCAGGCTACAACTTTCTCATGAGGAGAAGAGGAGGGGCAGACACTGATCTCTTCTCTGTGGTGACCAGTGACAGGACTTGAGGGAATGGCCTGAAGTTGTGTCAGGGGTGGTTTAGGTTGGGTATTAGAAAAAGGTTCTTCACCCAGAGGGTGGTTGGGTACTGGAAAACCCCAGGGACGTGGTCACAGCATCAAGCCTTACAGAGTTGAAGAGATGTTTGGATGATACTCTCAGGCTTACGGGGTGACTCTTGGGGATGGTTCTGTGCAGGGCTAAGGCTGGACTCGATGAGCCTTGTGGGTCCCTTTCAACTCAACAGACTCTGTGATTCTGAATCTGGAGACTAAGTCGAGGAAAACACTAGAATTTATATACCTGGTCTTCTAGAAACATCCCCAAATACATCTTGTAAAAATAAGGGTGCAAACACTATACCCAAATTTCATGAAGACTGGAAAGGATGAGGCTGGAAGCCAAGAAACTGTTTAAGGATGAAACGGTATGTTTGTTTTAAAAATAAAACATTTTCCATCAGTCAATCTGGAGGCAAAGTAGCTGAAGTGCTTGAAAGAAGTCTCAAGAAGGAAGAGATGGCTCATGAATTTCTGAACTTCCAAATTAGCATTGGAGGCATTCCTAAAGGTGCTTTTGCAGAAGCTGTTAAAAGGTAGGAGTGTTCTTGTCCCACGTGATCCCTCATTCCTACAAATGCAAAGACCAGGAGGAAACTGGCAGCTTCAACTGTAACTGGTTCAACGTTTCAGTGAAACTAATAGCTGTGAAAGTGCTCCTGGGCACTGCAAGAGAGAGACGAAGGAGGCAGCAGAGACCAGGAAGAACAAAGGAAAGAGGTCTGACTTTTCAGTGAACTGGGGCAATGCTTTCAAAGGCTCTGTTAATGAAAGGAAAAATTCAGAGATATGAGGCCTTATTTGTCTCAGAGAAAAATAAGGGATAAGAAAATAACCTTCAGCAAAATTATTCACACCTCTAGCAACAAGAGAACTCTTCAGTCATTTATTTCAGTTGTGCCTGTTGATCGTATAAAATGGTTTCTCTGCCAAACAACAAAAAAGAGGAGACCCCTACCTACCTGGTAGGTCAATCTACCTACCATTTCTTCTGTGTGAAATATGAACTTGTACAGCCTCTACCCTCTATGAAGCTCAAAGCCAAGGTTAAAAATTCGTAACCAGCAGCATACTTGCTTTTGTTCTAGCAAAGTTATGTAAAACACATTTTCCTGCTCATCAGTCTTCTGCTGCTTTACTGAACTGCGAAACAGAATTAAGTTTCTTCCCAACAAAAAGTGAAGCAAAACGGTTGAAAGGAGAACTTCATCCACATAATCTTCCCTGAAATAACTTTTATTTGAATGAAAAACTAAATAGATCCCTTTGCTCAGGGAGTCAAAAGTAATTTTATATCTACAGCTCCAGAAGTGTTATCAGTTGGCACTACACTCCCCCATTCTTTATGGTGCTATTGCAACTGAAAAGCCAACAAGCCTCGCTTTGTATTAATAAACAATGTTCTGTATTGATGAATTGAGCTTTTGAGCCAAATCGGTTACTGCTAGTCGTTATCATTAAAATACTTCTACTGTTCACTTTCACAATTACTCTTTGCCAGTTTAACCTCACTGGCTTAAGTTTTATTAAAAAACACTCCAACAGAAAATCTTACTGTTTACAAACACAATTATAAACACATTTTTTTCAGAAGCAGTAATTGTTCATGCTGCAACATTATCAGCCCTTAAAAGATATATCTGGTAATATTTCCAAACAATTTTTATTTCTACTGTTTGCTCCTCATTCCTATAATGATCCATCTGGAAAGAAGTTGAAAAAGATGATGCTTTATATATAAAGTGTGTTATGCTTCTCAAGCTGAAGCATCCGTGAAAGGGCTTTTTGTACAGAAAAGCAAGAGGCTGACAGCACCAGCTACAGACAGGAGAAAATGAAGAGAATACCTACTACTACTTCTGATAGCATTCTGGAAGCATTTGTTTACTATTTTTAGCATACTGGTCTTCTAGCAAGCAAAGGAGGCAATCTTCTACTAAACTCAGTTATTATAACTCAAACCTCCCTTATATTCCAAAATTAATTCTATAGGTCACCTGGCAGACAAAAGTTTAAATACAACAGAAGTGCAGAAAGACTGACAGCAAGCTAGTTAAAGCTTTAATATCAAAGTTATTTTAACTTATATAAGCCACATGCAAGCATACATTAATTTTAACTTTTTTTACTATTTTTAAACACTAATTACATATTACGTAAAAGTACTAAATATCACATGCAAAATATCTGTAAATTAAAACATTAATTCCCATGCATGCAGAAGAAAAAACTTGCCTCCAAACTTCTGAGCTTTTTTTAAGCTTGCTTTTATTTTTAAATTAAGAAGTCACTTCAATATACCCATTAAGGTCCTTAAAGTTCACTTACAGACACTGTTAGAGAATCTTGTATATCTTTATGGCTCACCAGCTGAACATTACCATCTTCATAATAGTGAACCTACAGACAGGTAAACAAAAAACCTCACATTAAATATTGCAGATCAACAACATACAGGAAATTAAAGTATTGCGTTATTTATCATAGTAACAAACCTATGCAAATCAACCAAACTGGCACATAGAATGTTACAGAACAAAAGCAAAAACAAGTAGGAAAACCAAAACGTTGTAGAATTTACTATTTTTGTGGGGGAATACCAAAGAGGATACTCTAGAAACATTTTTGTGTTGATGTGCCTTACGCAGTACTTCATACAAAGAAGTTTAGGTTTTGATTAACATCACGAAGACGACGACATACTATTTTCATGACCTTACCAGAAACGCTTGAAATGAATAGACTAGACTACTGTAAAAAATGGTGAAGATATATTTAAAATTAGAATAGTTTTGGCAAGGTTTCAGGACACTGTGAAGTTGTTCTGCTTCCCCCAAACTGTTTCCTCGGGACAGTGCAACATTAGGCTTCCCTTTCTAGATCTGCCTGGGTTTGATATTTTCCTCTATTAGATATGGCTCATAACAAAAGCTGAAATTTACCTTGACAAGGGAGTTCTTTGGAACAAAGTTTGCCGAGGTTAGATTGCAAAGCAGGATAAAATTTATTTACTCTTGAAATGTTGTATCTACAGAACAGCTTCCTTGATTATTTTGCAGGAGGAGACTAGTAAAACTCTACCCCAAGCTAACTTTAGTACTTTTAAATTCAGCTGGGAAGGATTTGAAAACATTTAGTTCCTAATACAACTGTTGGAAAACTTAAAAACTTGGAAGCACATGTAAAACTACATGTAATCGTTCACAATAATTGATAAAGAAGAGTTATGCAGGTCATTCACATTTAAACAAGTATCTTTAAATATTTTTTTACAATTTTGATAAAGTCAAGATAGTTAATATGGCTGACATTATGAGAAAATGAAACATTTTCTCACCCTATCAGACGAGATAGCATTTTAATTTTGAGATTAATGCACAATAGTGCAATTTCATATGCATTGTGATCATGTGTGCAAAAGGCTCTCAGCTTTATAAATAACAATAGAAAAAACATGACACATAGTAAGAGAGCTATAATACCATTGCAAAAGAAAGGTTTCCTATATGAGAAAAAATTATTTCCTATGATTCATCTTACATGATTATTTTGCTCATCCTCAAATACTTGTTTTGCAACAAAAGGTATCAACCTAACCACAAAATAAGTTTCTTTTCAAATCAAACACTGCTGGGTGAAACTTCTGGCAACCTTTTTCAATCCAATTCCTAAAAGATGAGAAGTGTCTAATCAGTGCAAAATCCTAAGACATCCCAATGAAATGGCAGAACCCAAAGAAATACAAATCTCCCCTCTTGTCCATGACAATCCACTGCAGGGGCCCAAACCTCCTGTATGCTCTCAGGCCAACACCAGCACAAACATCCTATCTGCCACTGAATCACACTCTTGGCAAACAGGCCTAAAATCTTTACAGGGATGAAGCGTCAAATCTAATTCTGGGATGTGTTATATCTTAAACTAAATGTGAGACATAAGTGTTCTGTACTACACCTCCCTACTGACATCCTTCTAGAATGCTAGGTCTGGGTTCAGAAGACTACAAGAAGGAGGATGTTTATGAATAGAACCTCTTGGAAAGGTTAAGTAAGGAGGGATGTGAATAACAAATTATCTAAGAGATAAAATTAGTAACCAGTACGCTTAGTTTTCCATGCACAGTTGGAACACGTTAAGCACCGGAGGATTTAGTTTTAGTAAAAAGTTCTGCTGTTACCTTTCCCCTTACATACAGAACAAAAAGAAAATTAAACAATGGAAGAGACTGACAGTTGACAACCTCCATTATTAGAATTTATTAAGAGAATTAAAAAAAAAGAAATTCTGCAAGTGATCTTAAAAATGCTGAAGACACCTGTGATGCTGCAATTTCCCTCAGATTATTTAGAAGAGGCCTTATCAGAAACAGGGCAATAGCATATTGCTATCAAAGATTTTGCAAACAACACTGAAATTACTCAAATTTCACTCATGTTTTAGGGAGTCGATATTCTAGAATGTTATTTTGCTCCTTAAAAAAAAATTAAAGCACCTTTTTTGTTTGTTGTGAGAGATGAAAGGGGAGCACTCCCACATACACTGAAGAAATTGTACACAATTTGCAAAAAAATTTGAAAGTGAGTTCAAAATTTCTTGGTGAAACAACTATTTCCTATACAAGCAAAAAAAGTAGAACTTCTCATCACTCTCCAGAACACAGACTTTAATGAATGTAAATAATTACTTGATTTATTATGTGAAAGAGTAATAAAAGACAAAATCAGCTGGTGCGCAAATTGAAAAGCTGATTAGAACTTGAATAAGTTCCTTGGCTGAACTTTTTTCTAGGCTACTGGGCTAATCTTTTATAGACTTAGGTAGACATCTGCCTCCTTGTTCTGGAAAACCTCTGAAGACATTTAATCAGAAGTGTGTGCTGCGCAGAAAATGCCTGTTTTGCTGCAAGCTGAATTTAGGTGACAAAGTCTTGAGAAGCCTACAAGTTACTTAAGGTGCTGCTTATTATGACCGTTGTGATCCAACAACATAATGATGGGTGGCCACATTTTGACTGTCATTACAAATGTTAGGGAATTTGTCCCAGAATGGGAAATCAGATTCAGGTTCCCTTGCTTGGGTGGATCTGAACCCAGCTACCACACCCTAAAATAACATCCTAGCCTCAGGCTATGGCTAGAAAAACATCCCTTTGCATCTTCCTTCTAAAATCACCACTGAGCAGTAAGGATGAACAAAACCCATGGGTGCACAAAAAGAGCAGAAGGGAACTTGATCTATATCTTGTAAGGAACATAATAAAGTACTGTGCAGATAGTCAAACTGCACTAAGATTCTAGTCCTTGATCCCAGAACTATTTTAACAAACTCTTGCAAAGTATGTGTTCACATTCCAGACAACTAATCCAGGAAGTCAAGTCTCCTTGCCTACCACATGACAGTCAGACTTCCTTTGGCGTCAACACTTCTGCCTGCTTCGAATTCCTCCTCTCTGAATGCCCTAAAGCCAACAGGAAGGGCAAATTCAGAATGAAGACCCAGATTAAAAAATTTCTGATGGTGTAATTGCTGAAACCACAGGTTCTGAACAATAGGGTAACATGAAAAAAACGCTATTATTAGTTAAAATGAAAATGTTCTACTTCAGAAAGGGCCTACCCTCAGGAAAGACTTATCCCACTGTGAATTCAAGAAACAGGAAACCACAGAGGTATATGCCTAGCTGAGGTGAATACACCTTCTGAAGTCTTCTGAATCATTACATTAAACACATATTTTGTGTTTGTAAGGATTAGGTAAATAGGCAATTAAGTCACTCGCATGTAACTGAATTGCTGCTTTGCTTACTGGGAACCCAAATTCTCTTAACATATTTAATACACTGGCCTGAGTCTCTTTTGGTAGTAACTGGAGACTTTACTGAGCAGGACAGTTTGAGATAAGCATACCTGAATTTTCAAGATGCCAGCCACTTGAGTGGTTGAAGGGGTGATTGTAAACTTCCATTCTGACCTCCAACGGCCATTCCTTTAAAAAACAACAAAACAGAAACTGGATGTCACCCCACTGGTTAAGAAAAAAAAATCCCAACATATGACTAAGAGTCAAAGGAAACCACAGAGTGAAATTTGCAGTGCAACTACACATGCACAAAATCTTCCCCTAAACACTTAGCCTCTATCAGTGAAGAACAGAATAGCTTTTCAAAGTACTTAACCTCAGTTTTCAATGTGGACCAAAGAGATTTATTAGTAAGGATATTTTAAGAATAGGACTTAACTTCTGAAAATATCTAAAGCCTCCAGTGTTCTTTCCGTCTTTCAGTATTAATTAGGCATCTAAAGTCAACATTTTGTTTCTGGGACCTGGATGACTTGCTGGATCAGTCAAAGTCACGCTCCACCTCAGGCTATTAAAAACTTGAATGGAAGGAACATTAAAGTAGCAAGACTTTCTGCTATCTGAGCTGTAACTAGGCCTTCCAGCTCTTCTAGCATTTCCCTTCCAGGACAACTATTTCCTTCCAGTTCTCTTCCACAAATTCAATATCCTTGTCAAAATGCTTAAAGGGAGTTGCAAACATCTGGAAAACAGTATGAGAAGAGTGCAGTTTCACCTGATTTCTTTCCTATAGATTAGACATTTTCTTAATCAGTTATGAAGTTAGTGGATTAGCAGGTTAGTACATTGAAGCTGTATTAAGAATGCACTGCAGCTGCCATTGATTACTCCTGTGTTTGCACTTAAAGAAGGAAAGAAAGTTGATACTCTGAGTTCCAGTCCTGCTAATGTTAGGTGTAAGTTCCAGTGCATTCAACAAGGGGAGAGGAAGAGATAAAATACTAAAATTAACAGCTACTAATGTATCTATATAATGACACATCTTAGATACAAACAACAATAACTTAACTATAAAGCATTTGGTTATTATTTCAGACAAATTCCAAATTATCACCAAAAATTCAAATTAAGGCAATTCAGAAGCTTGTTGGCATCACTGAAAAAACACTGAAAGATTGACCAACTCAGTGACACTAATAGTACTGGTAGCCTTATAGTCCAATCCATTGGTTATGAGAAAGCTTCTGTGCTGAACTACACTTCAGGTATAGTTTTTAGATGCCTGGGATTCAATAGCTAGCTAACAGATTTGTTTGCTTCTTAGCCACTCTGTGGTCCCTTGAAGTTAAGATGACCACAGTGTTTCCAGTCTGGGATATCTTTTTTGCCCTTAAGATGCTTCCCCCCCCACCCCCAAAAAAAAAAAAAAAAGGCATTTCTGTAGGAAATGCTCTGATTGTATAACAGTGTTATTACTTTATTTAGCTCTACTGACTTCAGATGTTTTGCAAGAGATTGACTATCCTTCCTTTTCTTTCACATTCTATCCTACTACATTGATAGTATTTCAGATAGAGTATTTTTCTTTGGTATGTATTGGTTTTCTATCATCCAGCAAACTTGCTTTCATGGTAGGCTGACAGCCTTCCAAATGCCTAAGGAGTTGGGACACCCTGAGGATAAGTACTGCCTGTAGCTCGGGCTGGATATCCAGACATACAGCTGGATCACTGAGGAGCCTGGTTAACTTTGAATCCATTTCTCCATCCCCATATCCCCCCAAACCAATATGCATTATTACAATTCGTTAAGGATGAGAATTAGAGTCTGACTATCCCCCTGAAAAACTCTTAGAAACATGGCAAATATTTACCCATAACCTTAATAAAGAAAACTTCCAAAAAACATTTTCTCCATTTATAAAAGGTTGCTACATATCTGTATCTCTTCTTTAAAGACTATATATTAAAGTAACAATTTGGAATATCAAAATTCATTCACACTTCCAAACTAAAAAGAAAATCAGTATTATTATTTCAAGTTACTTTTAGTATTGATGTAAAACATGCAGAGTTAACTACTGCAAGTTTAAGTCAATAGGAAAAATAACTTATTAGCTGTACCAATTCAATAAAAATCGCTGTACTGAGCAAATAATTTAACTGATACATACACGTGGAGAAGTTACTATGCATATGTAATATCCACCTTCAGCATTAGAAAACAAAGATTTCTGCACATCCAGTCATTACCCATGGGATTACTAAATATAAATTTCAAGTAGATGCAAAATAGAAAATAAAATAATAAATACATTTCTTCAGACAGCTGCATATATTAGTTATCTTTAGGGTATAACCTCCTTAACCCATTCCTGATACTGTGATATTTATCTAAACTCTGGCCAGTTTCCTGCAAGGTGCTATCCAAAGTTCACTCCAGACTGTGGAAAACATCTATCAGCCAAGTCCAGAAAAATTAGAAATGTGCAGTTTGTAAGAGTTCATTTAATCAAAAATTAATCTTTATCTACCTCTCACAAAAATTAATCATGCAAGTCCTACTGTAAGTAACTTCTGGTCACTTCACAAAGACATTCAAAACAGGAAGAGCTGTTTTTATTCTGTCCATCACAAACGAAGCAACACATGCAAAAGCAACTGCATTAGGGAATACAGCCATGGTATTGGTGCCAGTGTGAGAAACTGTGTCCTATGAAATTTTACAAAGTTTTGCAAAGATGATGCAGGCATGCAATCTGACATTTTACTTACCACAAAGGAAGAGATTTCTACAGTTCTGGCAGAAAAATGCCAAGTGGGGTGGAGGGAGAAAAAAGTCACATACAAGATGTGTACTCATTCTCTGAACTAAGGATTATCAGTGTAATGGCACTTACTCAGTTTGCTGTATTTTACTCTGTGTGTGTATCCATACAGAAACTTACCAAAAATTTTTTGCTTGGAACTGATGGCTCTCTATGCATGCAATAATGGTTTGCTGCCCATCAATTGTTTTACCATACACCTGAATTAAGAAAAAAAGAAGAGTAAAAAAAAGAACAGAGTCCGGTTTCAGTATATCTTGTTCAAACTGCTTAGAGATATCTGGGGTGGGTTTGGTCCTCTATTCTGCTCTATTCCCCAAAATCAAATACTACTAAATATTATCTCAATGAACATCCAATCTGGTTTCCTTTACGGGAGCTGGAACTCATTTGACTGCCTGGGAATCCAATCCAACTTGTTCATTCAGCAACTGATTTACTTTTTTTTCTTCATTAATGTTTCTGTCACATCAACATAAAGCACAGGACAGCTATCAGTGGATCAGTTTGCTGAGGTTTAAATAGTCACAGGGCTTGTAACAGCAAATGAATGCTATTTTAGTCCAGACTGAGAGGTTTTACTTCAAGAAGGCATAAGAACCTCCAATTCTGGTGGTAAGAATATAGCACTTCAACATATAGGAGATATGATGGAGAGAAAACAGTCTGCTCTACCAAGACAGTTTTCAGTAAACCAAGCTAAGGGGGACATTTTTATCATGGATTTCCTCTCCCTCCCCCCAACCCTTTCCTCCCCCCTCTCCCGACCCAAGCAACCAGCCAGGTAGTCAGGATCATTGGCATCAACCTGCACTAGTCCACAGAAGATCTTAATGCTTTATGAAATTTAAAAAAAAAATGCTTCAAAACTTCACTATGACCTGCAATAAACACCCACTAATAATCCAATAGCTGAAACACTAAACTTCTGAAGCCTCCCCTTATTTCCCTCTATGAATTCCTGACAGGACTAAGTTCTTTACAGTCAAAATTACCTATCTTCCTCATTTACAAACAGCTACTTTCTTAAAATTTATTTCTATCTATAGTGGTACAGTGGTTATGTAATTTAGCACTTACTGTGCAAACACCATTTGGATAGTGTTCCTTCACATATGCTTTCATTGCTGTTTCAACTGAATTTCTCCAGGATTCTATGGCATTTTCAACTTCGTGGGGTCTAGGATCAGTAGCCTCCTTTCTTAAGTGATCAAATTTAAAAGAAATCTTGTTCTTGGGATCCAAAAATTTTCCATTTCCCAAATCACCATGTTCTGTTATCAAAACCTGTGTTATTAAAATTTTAGTTAAAATTTTACATTTACATTTATATATATGTATATCTATATTACATAAAATTTATTAAATTTTAAAATTAGTTAATAACATTTGCATTTAATAAAGAGGATAAAAAATGTCATGCCAAATCTGATTATATCAGATTATAACATTTAACTGAAGCCTTCTGACATCCAAAGACTCATACTTTATATGCACACAAAATATGAACACAGCAAGAGAGAAGGCTAATATGATACTCTGCCTCGAAAAAAAAAATTGAATCTTACCCTCTTACTGCAACAAACAATGCAAGATATAAATTCATGTCTTCTAGTACTGAAGACAGAGCAAATTGTTTTTACAACTCCAAAACACACCTGACTGAATTCAGCCAACATTGCAGACTGAAATTTCAACCTTTTTAGTTGCCCCTACTTGATTAACTTATGGAACTGCTACTAGTGGAGCAGCATAATCTCTGTGTTTTGGTGGGGAAGATGCATTTCTACTAATTTTCTTGACAAGAAATGTTCCAATACCAGAACATCTTTAACACTTTAAGGAAGATTGCACGTATTTAGTTGTATTCATACCTGTTCATCATAACCGTCAATTTTTACTGGAGTAAACTGGTCCAAGTTGTACTGTGCAAATGCACTACAAGAGAAAAAAAACAACAACAAAAGCCTCCATCAAGCACAATCTTTTTCTTTAGTAGCTGTGAGAGATTTAAGTAATAGCTAATAATCTAAGCAATTATGCATTACAAAAAAAAATCAATTCTTTATTATCTACCAGCCCAAGATTCTTGGAAACATCTTGGTTCACTCAGTGCTCATATTACAGTTCCTAAACACCATTACACAAAGATTAACGTTCAAAACTAACTTGATATAGACAAACACGTAAGCTTTACAGTAACCCATAGACATTGGATGGTGAGATAAAGTTTAAATTCAACAGGGATCCAGTTTACTAAGCCAGACATTTCTAGTAGATAACCCTACAGTAGGCATAATGTTTTGACATAGAAGTAGGGTATAAGATGTTTAGTAACATCTACTAAGAAACAGAAAACAAAATCCAAAAAGGTAGAGAGTAATTCCAAAATCCAGGTCATCCACTTCCAAAACAGCTGCTCTAATCGTTAGGATACAATACAGATCTCTCCTCTGCCAAGAATTTAATCTTGATCAAAGATGCCCAACACACACAATAGAGTTTTACTTGCCAAACACACATCTTTTAAACAAACCACTTACTGATTATGGAAGTCTAACTGACAAAACATCTTGCTTTTATGCAACTGAGTATGTGGCATCTGGTACTTACTGGGCTGCTCCTTCCCTGAGAAGATTATCATTATTAAGCAGCAACCGAACATCTGAAAGGAGATATTTACAACATAAAAGTACAGTTGTGTTGTATAGAAACTTGTTTCAGTCACATAACAAATGTCAACAGACTGTACAAAGCAAAAACCCAAGCCACCCCTCACCCATTGAGATTACTAGGTAGGCAGTTTATTGCTTCATATTTCATAACTTTGACTGAACAAAACGAAAAGATGCTATAGAAATGGATCTCTTCCAATGCAATCTGGTAAGCAGATATAAGCCGTATCTGACAGGCTGTGTGACAGCTCTAGAAATCTGTCAAACTAGTTTCTAGAGAAGTTCTGAATGAGAACAGCACAGAATTATAACAAGTTTACTTTAAAGATGTATAATTCCAAATCCCTCACATTATATTGTTGTTACTGTATTCTGATGACACTGATACAGTATGTGTTGCACTTGCTATTTTTTAAGCCTTACCAATTTTGGTCTTGTTCCATAATGACACACTACTGTTCAGAGGACAATATATGACAACAGCATTTCTTCTACCATCATACAAGAAACATATGAATATAGAATAAAGACTCTCCTCAGAATAACTTCATATTTAATATGGAGCAAATTTGTTATTTATGTACTTACTTCTTTATTATTTACTAGGCACTGTTTTAATAACAATTTAATGCACTGTTCATAAACTAACCAATCATTAGTCTCACCATACCATATTAAACTCTTCTAAAGATTTCCAAGGTATCATTCAAGTAAAAAGAAAAACAATCTGGACTGTATTTGAAGTATTTTTTCTTTAAAAACAAACAAACAAACAAACCCTCCTCAAATGAACCAAAAAATACCCCCCACCTAAACCAAAAGACTCTACAACCACCCTCCATCCCCCTAAACCAAATAAAATCACAAATTACAGAATTGGAACTAAAAGTTTTCTTTCTCTTTTTAAGAATGCAGTCTGAATCTCATAGAACACAGGTCGCACATTTAGGAGAAAATGTTTGCTATGTACTTTCAAACATTATTTTTGAGCAGGTAGTTGCAACTGTGAACTAGCTTAACAACAAAGTTTATAGAAATTTTAATAACCATCAGGGAGCTGAGTTAAACTGCTCACCAACTGCTCACTTTACAAATGCAGTGCTAGCTAAGTTTAAATAATAATCAGCTGGTCACAGTTCAACTCAAAAACAAGGTACTTGTAAAAGAATTGCATTCTTTAACAAATTTAAGCTCCCTCCTTTAGTATACTAAACCTGTAGTTCAGTCTGACACTGAACTACAGTATCATTATACTTAACTTACTTCTTTATTTAAACAGCTTCAGAGACACTGGTAAATGACAGCTATAAAACATATGCCTTTTTATACAATATGTATGCCCACATATCTTGATGCCAGGCAAACACAACAATTTTTAAAGAAAAGTAACATCTTAGGTAAAGTTCAGCCAACAAGAGTTGAGACAAAGTAATTTTAAGTTTCCTTTCAGTTTACCAATACACTCAGTAAAATGAAGTGTGCCCAGAATTTTAAGGGTCAGAAATGTTTGGAGAAGATTAATATTCTTTCCACAAGTGGCATTAGGCAGTAGTCCTCTATATATTCAAAGTTAAGTATTTGTAATTTTATTCCTTCTTAAAGCAGAAAAGAAGACCATTTTAATTTCAGCTAGTTTAATTTCTGTTGAAAAATACAGTTGTTTATCAAAGACTATATGTGTAGACAAAGAGTATATGTGGTTTCTAAATGAAAACCCCAGTACCTGTAAATTCATGACTGATTAAAAACGGAGAGAAAACTCATTCTTACATCACAAAGAAAAGGAGTACTTTCCTCCTTTTGCATTTAAATTTGAAGCTGTCTTGTGTCTGAAAAGCTTATTGTGCCAAGCTACAAAACCAGATCTTACAGTGTGGGAGCTGCTACTGTATAAACTACATGAAATTCAGGAGAGTGATCAGCAATACAACTTTGGATATAGATGCCTTAAGTGAAAGGACAGAGCAGGCAAATACTCACCATTGAACACCTCATTGAATTCCCCAGGAGGAGCATGAATTATGAATTTTGCCGCTATACGCACCTTAAATACAAAAACAATTATGTAGTTGTATACACTTGTATTCATTCCTATTCAAACCAATCATGCATTATGTAATTTTAATAGCCAGACATGAAATCGTACAACTCCCACTGTTTCACATATTTGTTCAGATTATTTTAACTTCCTGTCTTCATTAAAAACACAGAATATAAAGTTCCACCTCTTCAGACAGAATAAAGGAGATTATATGTGGTGGAAGCAGATGGAGAAATTGAATCATTCATGTTTTGTAATTATTGGCAAAAAGAAAAAGATGAATATAATACGTAAAATCAATAACATATTCACAATCTATTTTAACTTTCAGTCCATGGATGCCTGGGAATCAAAACACAATCCAAGAGAGCCAGAAACCAGATGAAGATACACTTAGTCTTCAAGGCCTCTCTTCTAATTTTACTACACATCCTATGGTTCTATACTTTCCAAAAGGTCCACAGACAGTAACTGATAGACTACATAAGTTTAAAACCACTGCATAGACACTAAAACATGTAATTTCACCTGCATCTACTTATGACCTCTTAGTGCCACAGTATCAACAGATAAAGTTTAAAAAAAACACCTTGAGATCTTAATTAATGCAAGCCCTCCAACAATTGCCTTCAGCTACAACTTCTTGCAGAGAAAACACAGTAGAAGCCAGTATTTCCACTAAAAGTATGTGCACCTGCCCTGGCTTTCTCCCTCCTGCTTGCACAAACCCTTGTACAATAGTACAGTGAATGTAATCAGAAAGGTTATTGCTCATTTTTTTCCTCAGACCAGTTCCCTGAAGTGGTTCACTGCACAGCTACAGACACATGTGCTTGCAAAAGGAACACAAAAATACTTTTTTATTGTGAAAGAGCCTTAAAACCTCTCAACTATTACCTTACTTGCAGAATAAAACTCAGCAGACTTGCTTCCATTTATTCTTCTTTCCCCCTTAAGGGCACCCATTACAGAAACTAATTAAATAAATGTTGGTTCCCTAATTTCACCTGACAAAAGTTCCTATCTGTCATACTTTACAGTCATCTAAGTTCAGTAGACACTCTAAGCTCTCTTGCATCCTTGATATGATGTTGCTATTCAAATACAGGATACCACTTGAACCATAGTTTCCATTCCTAACACCCTCAATTACATTTCTATGGAATGAAGAGCTGGGAGATTCAGTGTCTGTACTCTCTGAGAGCACTATTTGAAATTAAGGTGTTCAAGAACCACCATAGTCAATTAACAAATATCAAAAAATAACCAAAGAATGCTTTGCATTTACACATTTATATATATTTGAAACTACAAAAGAACTGTCTGAACATGCTAGAGCTCTTGAAGTGACTTGTAAACAGCTCTTACAATAGAGCTGAGCAATACAGCCAGTGCTCAAGTCCCTGGTTCTTGACACGGCCCAAGTTTCAGACAACAGTCTCCAGGAGAGGTGACTCAAGCTTTGAGTACCCTGACAGAGTGCTTAGCTGCGTCATTAGCAGTGTTCAAACCTCAAGTGACTAGCCCAGGCAGCTTTCAGCTCACAAACAGCACACCACCACTCCGAGCTGGCTAACGGAAATGGAAAAGCTGTCAGTTCCCAACTTTCTAACCTGAATGCTACATTTTGGATTGCAGACAACCTTTATCTGCTGCCTCAAATATCCACATCAGAACTCTTTTTTCCATGTAAATGTGAATTTGCATTATACTGAGATAAATGTAACAGGCTTTACTCTTCTCAAAAGAGACAGAAAGAAAAGAGCATCTTCTTCTATGGCAATTTATTAAAGCACTTGCCCAGGTAAGAAGAAAGGAGACTCGAATTGTCTCCTTCGAACCAAAGCAACTCATCTGCATTAGCAAGATTATCCCAACCACCAACCTGCACACTCTATACCTCTCCTGCTGAAGTCAGGGCACTGTACTCAGCTCAATGTTCAATCCAAAGAAAACTAAAGGATGTGAAATACAGCTAACCTATGGTACTATTAAAGCACTCAAGAAGGAGAAGGGCAAGACTGGCTCCAAGATTCTACCATCAGGACATTTTACCAAATGACCAATTGTGGTGGTTTCGGCTGGGGTTTTCTTCTCAGTGGCTGGTCTGGCGCTGTGCTTTGGATTTGTGCTGAACACAGGGTTGATAATAGAGATGTTTTTGTTATTGCTGAGTAGGGTTTGCACAGAGCCAAGGCCTTTTCTGGTTTTTGTACTGCCATGCTGCAAGGAAGTTGGGGGTCCATGGGAGGTAGGGAGAAGACATAGCCAGGAGAGGTGACCCAAACTGACCAAAGGGATACTCAATTCCATATGACATCATGCTTGGTATATAAAGAGGGGGGAAGGAAGAAGAAGGGGGAAATGTTTGCAGTGCTGGTGTTTGTCTTACTAAAGTCACTGTGACACGCGATGCGACCCTGCTCTCCTGAACATGGCCTGTCTATGGTATGTGGTGAATTAATTCCTTGGTTTGCTTTGCTTTTGTGCATGGCTTTTCCTTTCCCTATTAAACTGTCTTTATCTCAACCCATGAGTTTTCTCTCTTTCACCCTTCTGATTCTCTCCCTGATCCCACTGATGGGACAGTGTGGGGCTTGGTGGCTGACACCAGTAGCAGTCAGGGATTGGGCCTCACACTTAAGAGCAAGTATTTAGTTGTGTGCTTTCAGCATGACTATCAGCAAAAATAACTTCCTCTCTCAACTGAAGTGCAGCAGACTCCTGACTCAAAGTTAGATGAAGGAACACGTCAGGTGAACAGGATTGCTCACCCCTGCCAAGGCCAGGCAAGCAGAGAAACAAGACTCAGAAACATGTGGAGCCCTGAAATAACAGGTCCATCAATTTTGGGCTGGCAGAAGCTATATAAGCAAAACTTAGCAAAACGGGGGTGCCCAAACTGTACTCTGAATGATTACATGCTTTAAGCTGGTAACATCTCTAAGGTGAGATGTTAGGTCTGTACCAAAACTGGAATACTACCTCATTTTCAGCTGTTTTGGTAACATAAAAGCTGTTTTGCTTCTTTTTTCGCTATCAGTAAAAACTATTCTTATCAGTCAGACTAGCTGTGGTATTAGTAATATTCATTCAAAAACATTCAACAGTAACAGATGGTTCTTCAGGACTGACCAAACTAAACATTACTTTTAACAAACATTTTACTAGTAAATTCAATGCCTCACTAAGAATTTTTTCAGTGTGATAATTCATCATAGACGACACTTTTCACAGAACAAAAACACCATCACGCAAATTTGCAATGAACATCTCATCAAGTATAAAATATGTTCATGCTTACAGAAGCAAAAAACCTGAGGTGTCTTCAGAAGTTGCATCTGTCAGCTAAGACTCTCTGCATTTTAACCTGCCTTTGTGAAGCCAATCTAAAAGTAATGAACTGCTTCAGCAGTTAAGCCAAATGAACTTTTCTGTGATGACTATCTGAAAAGGCTGTATTTCCCCAACTCATACATACAGGGAGCCCATATAAAAGAATTAAATCCAGTAGTCTCACTCAGCACATTACAACAGAAAATCACTTACAGCTTTATTGCCACTGAATTTTTCCAGAAAAAAATGCTCTAAAAGAGGCTTCTGTTTTCCAAAACCAGACTATGCTGAAGGGTAAATGAATGTACTTCCAGAAGCCCCAACCAGATGAAAATCTCTCCCTTTTGCCAGTAAAAAGCCTCTGGCTCAGCTAACACTTGGGAAAGCACAATTAACACAAAGGGACAGTCCATATAAAATGTGGTGTTTATGGGCAACAAAAAAAAAATAAATTAAAAATACACATGTAGCAAGAAGCACATAACTTGTAATACAAAGTGACAGGCAAAAAACCTCAACTGTACTTCAGTCCAGCTGAGACAGGAAGCTTTTCTGCTGAAAACTGTTTTAAGAAAACGTATCAATCAGATGCGTTACAGCTGCAACCAATGCTGATTATTCAATACACTGAGACTTTTAAAAATTGACTTGAACAGGCCAAAACAGAAACAACCTAATATTTTAAAAGTCTAAATGACAAACCCTTTTTCATCCAAGAGAACTGCACCTTCACAGACAGTACAAGAACCTTACACAAGTATCAGCAAGTAAGAAAGAAATAGGTTAGAGTTGAGTATTTCTTGAGAAAATTCAAAAGCAAACACAGAAAACACCCGAAGGTTCTCCACTTATTACTCTAGTTACTCCTGAAACACCACCTAAAGTTGAAGACAGTGTTTTATTGATGGATACTGTTTTAGTTTATGGACACTGTTTTCAGTTTAAAGTCTTCAGAGTGGCAAAAACCTATGAACTTCAGAGTTCACTAATCAAGAACATCCAATCATCAGTGGTTCACAAAAAGGCAGTTTTTACCACAAGCCTATGTAAGGAACTGCGCATTTATTACATCTAATTTCTTGAATGCAAAAAACCCCCAATCTAAATATGTTTTTATGAAACATGACTTTGTGCAGGTTTAAGCATTAATTTGGACAAATCATACAGAAGCTGAGAGTAAGTTATATATAAAAAAAATATAAAAGAGAGACTTTGGAAACATTGAGAAGGGAAGCACTCCACACTGCAGGCATTCTCTTTATCCAGTTTTCACATATACACCACTCTCCGTCTTGCTTAAATGGAAGCCTGGTATCAGTAGGTAAGAACTAGCAACATTTACTTTCTCAATGCAAGTGAAGCCAAATGCTACTCATCACATCAGTAACAAGCGTTTTCATTTTATAAAGTAAACTATTCCAGTTAAGGTAAAAATTCAGACAGAAGTTTAGCAAAAGAGAAAAGAACAGGTTTATTTTATGTGATGAGCATGGTTATTAGGCATAATGACTAATTCTTTATTCTGCTAGAGATTAAAAGAATTGTTCTGTCAACAAATGCCTACACTTGGTTACAACAATATTTGCAGTTTTCAGATTGCACAAGTGCAGAGCAATGCAGTAATCTACAGAATGGTGACACTTATGCTAAATCCACCTTTCTTTTCATCATTCTGCCTTGATTTCACAATCTGATTTCTCTCAATGTGTGACACCCATCAGATACATGGAGAAATCCTACTCCTCTACCTTTTCCAGCCTAAGACATTCCCAAGTTTATTTTCTTTTAAAGAAGTTACACATAGTGACTTCAAATGCCCCCAAACCACTCTTCCTGTTCCTGGCACATCAGAAGTGACACTGGCTGAAGAAGCCCGACCTTCTGTGCTGTATGTGCCTATATATGGTCAGGACTACGTGCTCGCAGCAGTGCAGGGGCTCCACAGTGCCACGCCACTGTCAGCTCCGCCAAGGCATGCTCATTCCTCTCGATCTGCTAATGTACACCTAAGAGTAACAGGGGCATTAAAACTTCCCCCTTTCCTTTTTCTTTCCTTTTTTTAACTTAACTGAAACATGGCTGAATTTGCCAGGCACCCTGACAGCTCACTCCTTCAATCAACACCCATGCAGCACAGAAAAAACATGCCGATAAGCAAGATGCTGTGAAACCACATATTTGCCCTTACTCTTTCCTACACATCAGTTATTTCAAATTCAGCTGTGAACTCCTTGCAGAAGGCAGACCCACCCTTCCTCTACACTTGTAACAGGTTAAAGTTCACTGCTCCACAGCAATAAAAATGAAATAGAGAAGTAGATATTAAAAGCCTTTTTTACCTAAAAAACTGCATGAAAGGGAGGGTGTGTGTAAAAGATTCCCATAATACATTTTCACTCAAAGACAACTTTGTCAATAATCACAGGGGTCAAGAAAATAAAAAAAAAAGAAAAAAAAAGAAGAAAAAAGAGCTTCCAGAAGTTAGTGTTTTAGCAATATTAGTGTTTTAGCAATATTAGTGTTTTAGCAATATTAGTGTTTTAGCAATATTAGTGTTTTAGCATACAATGTCAAAGCATTGTATATCATGCATTTATATTCTGGATTCCTGAGGGCACCGGAGCCATCTTATAAAACACACTAAATATCCCATTCACAGGAACATATATTAGGCAAAAAAAGATGAGATATCACATCAGGGAGAAGGGAGCTCCAGGAACAGTAACAAGTCCAGAGAGCTCTATTCTCACACATGCTTTCTGCTGTAGTTCTTGTTGAAAACCTGTCTGCAAGCAACTAAACAAATGGCTTTGTCTTGACCCACTTTACTTACAGGTAACTACAGGGGTTTCTCACAATTAATCCATAGTTACAGAAATATTAACAGTTAAACTGATTTAAACTAGGTAAGTTCCAATTCTCTCAAGAACCTGTAACTCACACTCACAACAACATACAAGTCATTCAGGGATCCTACTTGTACCACTTGGACTGATACTGGACAAAAGACTTACCTAGTTTTATTGAGTTCTGAGTTTGATTCAGACTTGTGGTTTGAGTTCAGGTTAAGTTGTACCATTATTTTTCAATACGCAGCTATGATATCTACCAGGCAACATGAATTTTGCATTGACACATGTAACAACACATCAAGGAACACAGTCTAAGGTTCAAACATTTGCAAGATACAATGCCTGATGCTCTGTCAGCACTGAAAACATCAACATAGTTTTTGAGTTTGTAAACTCTTCAGTGTTTAAAGAAAATGTAACTGGCTCCTCCTTTGGATAGCTAGACACTTGGTATCACTGTCTCTAACCGCTCATTAAATGCTTAGGTTAGATACTTACCAGGATGTTATACCAGCAATGACCACACATCTTTTTAAGTAATAAAACAGCTTGGGGTGTTTCCTAGGTGGCATAAACTGACCTAATACCATGCTGCTGCTGCTGCCACCAAAACGACTGATCTCCCTGTCTCTTCCCAAATAAGCCGTGGTGCATTTTTACAAACTCCCATGTATCACCAGTGCTCATCTATTTATGTGAATATTCACAGAAGCAAATTCATATAGCTAAACAATAGCTTTAGAAGGTGACAAGAAGACAGCAAACAATTCACTTACAAAAGAACTTAAAATAGCTATTGCTTCTTCCTGCTGACAGTTTAGTGAGGTAAAAAAGCCTTCAAACAGCTAGACAACCACTGGGAACATACATGTGAGGAAGGGATTACCCCATGGCAGCAGCAAATTGCCTTCTCAGCCTCTCATGAAACTTCACCATACCCACAGGCATAACTTCTAATAGTGAAGCAGCATCTCAAAACATGCATCATCTCACACAAACATGGAACCAAGGCTCTGGTAGACAGGGAATGAATGTAGAAGTAGTGTTGCAACTGCCTTCCTACCGAGCTCAACCAAAAAACGCGCTGTAGTATTCAATTCATTTCTGCTTCTGAAAGAGCTGAGGAAGAAAACATTGCAAAAATGTGGTTCTGTGGCACAGGGAAGGAGGGGCACATTCCATGTCTATGGCTTTGACTGAACAGACATTTCCTTATTAGTAATGCCTAGAGCTGCATTGCATCTGTAGAATGTGTGTTTTCCTCAATTATTTTTAATACACATGTATTTAAGACTATGTAACAGTACCAGCACTTAATAGTGGTACACAACATGAGGTATTCTAGCTGCCTTCTTTCTACCTGAAGACCTGACTTGGATAATGAGATTTATTTTCACAAAAATAACTACTTGGAAAGGTGCTGGATGCTTCACTGTAGGGCCTTTCAGCAGCAGAGTATCTAAATATCATAACAGTCTCCATCTTAAAATCGCTTTACACAGTGAAGTGTAAATATTGTGTAATACTAAGATCAAGGATTAATGAAACCCAAACTTAAAACAGGACTCCCAAACGTCATTATATCAGTCACAGGTAGCAAAGGGAAACATGGAAGCAATGTATGTTACTTCGGTAATACACAAGTCTAACCATAAAAAAATATTAGAGAAGATAAATCTCCCCCATGTAATTTTGCAGTTACCTTTATTACTCCTGACTATATCTAATTTTAATGTCACATGCTTTCACAGATTTTAACTCGGAAACTAAAAGTATGTTTTGTTTGTAGATGGGATCAAGATCAACTTGAGACTTTAGCTTCAGCTATCAGCATCAATTAATAAAATCTCTGAACTAGAAAAAATAGCTTGTAATTATAATACATTATATACATTATACAAAATATAATACATTATATTATTTTTCTCACATCTTTATTTCTCTGAAAGTTTCTGTCTTCTCAGTACTTGGCTGGACAACAAATAGGCCAGGAAAACTCCATATACGCAAAAGTGGTTCTAAAATTATTGGTAGGGCCACATTTCCCAAATCTGTTGTATAGAACATTCCTTCCTGAAATGTCTTAACTACAGGTTTTTATCTTTCATGTGGTAGTCCTTTTTTCAGGAATGTACATGAAAGTTCAGAATACAAACAATCAGAAGGAAAAAAATAATAACATCTCAGGTTTACAATTTGGACAAAAGTTGCTTTCAAAGGACTTTCTGGGGGAAAAAAAAAAAAAAAAAAAAGCAAAATAAAAAAAGGGGGGGAAAAAAAACCGAGTAGGAGATGTGTCCTATCAAGTAGCATTAAATTCCAGTCTTGGGAGACTAGACATTGGGTGCTTCAACATATCAGTATTTGAAATTACATCATTTTTTGTTACTTCTTATTTCATTGTAGAGTCAAACCCAACATGTAATCAGCCCAAGAAACAAAATACTGTGTGACAAGCATGCTAGAGACTAGCACTCCCTCTGCTAAACAGAAATCTTATATAATTTGACAAATATGTAGTGCAAGCACTAGTCTAATGCAAAATTCTTAATAAATCTTACCCATAAAACCTTTAGCAGCAGAGCAATTGCATACTTAGCTTATGGATCAGAAGGGAACAGATAAGCAGCATACGAAAAATTATCTCTATTTCCTTGCAAAAGTCATTCATTGAAAACTGAAAAAATAGTAAAACTTTACATTTAGTTAAAAGCAAAAGCATTAACTTTTGTCTGAGTAGTAAAAGGTGTAAGAAATGGCTAACTAAGACTTCATTCACAAAGAAAGAAACCAACAGTATCTCCCACATACAGAACCAAGACATCCTGCTAGCCCAACACACATGATCCCCTCTTTCTTGGCAATCCTTACAAAGCGGTACCCACTCTAAGTTAAAAAGCACTTGGTTGATATTTGAAAAGTATTTTTGCACTACAAAACCTAATTTTTTTAAGTGATTCTTCCTCCTACCCCAAGATAATTTGTTATAATTGGATACTCCAAGGACATCAAGATTGGATTCAGCAGCAGTGGGGAGAGAAAAGGAACAGTATCAGACCTTGCTCTATGAAAAATAAAGTGCCACCTTAACTGTATGCCTCCCCCTCCCAATTCCAGTGTCTTAAAATCCTTTCTCAAAGTTACCTATTAAAAATTTTAACACCTTCTGCCAAGTTAAGAAAATATCTGAAGTATTTTACATTTCAGCAGCTTTTAACTAAAGCATCACAAAAAAAGTAATTGCCATATACTGAAAAATCTGCTTTCATTTCTCAATGAGCAGTTCAAGCCCCTTTACACCCCACTTTCAGAAACTGAAAGTGAGTATTACATGGTGTTGCCTGAAAGAAATACACTGTTTTGATAAATAATGCGGCTAAACCCCTTTTATCCTGCTCTTCTTTGACTGCCAAAATTGAAACCAACCAAAGATGGACTTCCACAGCAGAACAGTTGATGATTGTGTCGGTGTGCAATAGAATCCTATCTATTATATCAGAAATCATCTCCAGTTCCATTATTGGGTTTGACAATAACTCGTTCTATTGCTCTTCTCTATTTTTGGTTCACTTTGTCTCTCTTATCTACTTAAACGATGAGGTTTCCTGGGTAGCAAGATTCTGCACAAGTTTTGTGAGCACAAAGGCAACAGCATGGTCCTGAGCTGCCACTGCATTATACATACTCCACAACACGGTAAAGGTCCACAAAAGGTCCACAGGAAGTACCTAATTTTTCAAACTACTAATAGGAAAATACTATATGAACTGCAGTTTTAAAAATCACGTATAAATATAATACAGGTTTCATTTGTGTTCATCTTCAAGTTTCACGTAATTACTTTTAAACTTGTCAAAAAGGCAGAAAATTTTGCTTTGCATAGTAACTTTCTCTGGAGGTACACAGTGAAAGCCCAAGCAGCATTGGACCCAAGTTGCAACAATTAAATATTAGGAAAAGTTTCTAACCATGGGCTTAGTCAAACATTGCAATACCTTACCCAGAGAGCCAGTATTGTCTCCATCACCGGAGATACCCAAAACTCAAACTGCAAGTCCCTAAGCAACCTTATCTAAGTTGGCCCACTTTGAACAAGCAGCATTTGAGTTCCCTCCAGAAGTTTCTTCCAGCCTGTAAGACTGTAGAAATAAACAAAGTTTTTATTTGCAGGTACACACACAATACATGATCATTTCTTCAGACAGTGTTTAATACTTCCCCAACAAAGTGATTCAGATCTCTGTCCTATCCTTCAATCTCAATGGTATTGATGCATTAAAAAAAAAAAAAATAAAATTCTTAACTCAAGACAACACACTCTCTTTACACACATTTTCATAGACATTCTGAGATGTATGTGAAAATCTTAATCTTGGAAGGACTGCTATATCCAGAACTACATGCCAGTCTGAGAAGCACTCCCAACTTCCTCATTCTTATTAAAGAATTTCCTCAAAACGTTATCAAAGTGTAACCATGGAGTTTAACCTCATCTTCGTGAAAACAACTCCTTCCACACCGTTACACACAGTTACATTTCACTTGAGGAAAAAATATTAACTTCCATAGCTTTGATAGTGTAGTAAATTAAAAACCAGATATGCTTAAAAAGTAACTGAGTTACTACCCGTTTAAGTATCAAAGGTTTTTCAAATTTCATTAGATCCTGCTACAGTATTTCCAGTTGCATTTAGCATTTAAATACAAACAAGACAGGGGATGCTCATAAGGTCCTTCTGTGAGACACGTTAGCAAAGCTGCACTTTTGCAGAAAGCGTACACTGATGAACTACAAAGAAAGAACACGAGGACAATTGCAAGACTTTACCTTAAGTTTACCTTACAGATTACATTGCAATTATACCCACAAAAGGTTATTCAAATCTGGCTCCTACTCATCTACCATCTCCAATTCTCATTCAGCACAATTCTAAAAGTCAGAATTCTAAATCCTTCTAAAATTAATGATTTAGAGCACATGAATTGCTTTTAACACACGTAAAGATTTTACATAAGTAACATTTTTTCTGTCAAAAATTCTGCTAATGTTTCCAAAACAGTTTCAGGAGAAAGGTTTATATTTGTGCTAAGGAAACACCTGAGCTTCCTACACTGGTGGGCTTGTATGTCCAAGTGCAATATGCTGTCAGTGTATTACATGTTAAAGACAAAGTTCCAGGAGAGAGAATGCATTTTACTGGCACAGCCTTTTCATTTCAAAGCACTGAGTTTTCCTTTATCTGACAAAACTACAGTGCACAATTTAGTTAGTGTAAGACCTCAACTTAAATTAGGTGTCAAAACCTACAAATCTAACAAGTTACAAAATTGCCAATGCACCAGGAGTACCAGGAAGCAATGAAGGCTCATTTTCAAACATGGGACTACTTCCTTGTCACAAGAGTTTTCTTCTAAGCACAGCAAGCTGATCCACTGTTGAACCCCCCTTTTCTGAACAAGTGAAACTACTGAGACATAAGCTTACTGAAAGAGGTGTGGTTCCTTTTTTTTAAATACTGTTTGATAATTCCCATATTTATTATGTTCAGGTATGCAAGGGCTAATTTTGCATTAAAAAAAAAATTCATGTGCTATCCTTTCCTAAGAGGATTCTCTCCTTTCCTCCCTGAAGGTATCCCCATTTTCTCAGGCTTTGAGATATTCACATCTATTTAACTCCTGTGCACCCAAACCTACAGTAAACATGTCCCTTCAAGTCACCAAAAATGAACTGCAGAACACAAGCTTTATTTTTTAAATAGTTTTAGTGTTATTTTTCATTTGTGCTATTCTTTGTCAATGAATATTTACATTAGAAAATGCAACATCTACAGTAAAATCACTACCTTCCATCAGTCATTGCCTATGTTCACACAGATAAATTGTACCTTTTCTATTCACACTAATACGCTCATAAAAATATTTTTATATATATTTATTAGTTTGACACAGCCACAGGTAAGAAAACAATTTCTACAGAAACTGGAATAAAACTGAACTGCAAAAAATGGTTACTAGACTTAAATAAAATTACTTCAAATATCCTGGATACATAAAGAGGCTTTGCATTCAAAACTTGTTAAGTGAGGATGCATTATCCATATGTAGGGCACAGAAGTGATAATTCTCCATTGCTTGAGAGTTCAAAGCTTCAAGATCTACAACTCTCACACCTAATTTTTATTCATAAGCTGAAGCAAACATAAACTTATGTTTTCCACATATCCAAAAGCTTCTTAACTTTCAGTGACCTACCTGAATAAAGCAAGTACATAACACAGTGGCTCACAAAAACTGTCTTTGGCACTGAAAAATCGCTGGTCCTCGATGCTAAAGCCAGTAACTTTCACTGGCAATAGCCCAACTTCAGATCTTTGGATTCACACAAATCTTACAAACCTTATTTACTACAAATAGTTCTCAGATTTTTTTTAAAATGCTTGCTCAAATTTATCCTCACACGTACTATCATTATTGAAAGAAAAGCAAGGCTTCAAAAATCTCACACTAAAATGTGAATCGAGGAACAAGTTCAAAACCAGTTATGCAATCTTGAATATTGAAATCATGCTCCTTCTGGCAACTGGCTTTTCTTCCTTGGTTTTACAGATTCTTTACCTCAACTATAACTCTCTGTTTTGCCATTATTTCAATTATGCCCCTTCTGTATTCTCAATTGTGTTAAACACTGCACATTTTCAACTTGAATTACGCTATAGCTAAACACAGTCACCTTAAATCTAGCAAGAATAAGGTATATGCAACTGCTTAGCGTCTTTGTGACACGTAAGTCTGACTACACATGAAGTAAGATATGGATCCAAGACCCTCCAGAACTTGTCATATCAAGGGGCTGTATCACTCGATCTCCTACTTACTTGTGCTCGTACATCATTATTAGGAATCTGATATAAAAAAAATTCTGTTATTTGGTTCACCTTCTTCCCTCCTTGAATTTCAGGAGTTTTGACCAGGGCTCTAATTATGTCTCTACTGAAATTATCTACAAAACTACATCACCACCATCATCTGCATCAGCCTTCCACACTACCAGTTCTGTATCATGGGAGAAAAGTATATAAAGGAGCAATGTGATTTATCTGCCATGAAAAAATCAATGTTTGCCTGTTTGTATCTACTCCTACATTTATTTATAGTCCCAACTGGACGACTGAGAAGGGTGCGCTTGTCAAATGCTATCCAGCTGATTTTTTTTTAGCTCAGTAAACTGAATGTTTCAAATAACATTTTTATTTTACAATGATACAACAACGTATCAGAAAAAAAATCTTAAGGTATCACAAAATCTACATAGATATTTGCCTGTTTTTCCATAAGTTTGCAGGTTACCCATCTTTGCTTTCTTAGCCAACAAAATACACTCTCAGGCTTGGAAAATTCCACTCATATAGGACAATCAATTATATACGGGACTGAAGCAGATAAGTAATCAATTTAAATTTACAATGGATGAGTGCTCATTTTATTCACTTATAGCAAGGCAGGAAGAGGCTCTAGAAGGTCTGCACCCATTTTTGGAGAAAAGAAAAACTGAAATTAGTGGGTGGAAGAAAGTTCAGAAAACTTCATCAGTCACAGAAGCACAGAAAGCATTTCAGAAACAAGATAAAACTGTCATTGTGCCTTTTCTTATTTGACAGGACAGCAAGCAACAGGCACAAAATGAAACACAGGAGGTGCCATCTGAGCACCAGGAAACACTTTCTTACTGCAAGGGTGACCAAGCACTGCCACAGGTTGTCCAAGGAGGCTGTGGAGTCTGTGTCCTTAGAGACTTCCAAAAGCCATCTGCATGTAGTCCTGGGCATCCTGTACATGATCCTTCAAAATGACCTCCAGGGTCCCTTCCAACCATTCAGTGATGACAAGACAAATTGTAGTCTAAGTATTTTCTGCATACCCTCTAGGTACAACATACTCGATTAGCGTTACTTGTATTTTCTGTAAGGGGCTAAAAGAAACACCTACACTTCTTGATCACATTACTACTTGTACCAACACAGAGGTGGCATCTGAATGTGAATTAAACAGAGGACGGCACAGTCTTAAAACTTTTGGAGAAACCATGAGACCCTGGTGCTACGCATCCCTTAGCATATCAGTCACGAAGTGATCAAACAGAAAATCTGCCTTATTGATAATTTAACCACTTAAACAGTTTAGACATCATTCTAACTTCAAACAAGTTTGAAATATCATTTATTGATGCCTCTCACATTTGTGTCAAGTCACAGTTTCCACGGCCATGAAAATCTAAATATTTAAGGTCGAAAGTGAGCAAGATCACGCATTACATAAAGGCATGAGCAGTGCACCAGCACCATGTAGACAAAACACCACACCCTAGCTTGGAAACAGGCAGCTGCCATGAAGATGGATCCAACAGAGGATGACAAGGAGGAGTGATAACTGAGGTTTCACAAAACATCCTGCTCCTTGTGAGACTTTTCTGGAAAAATATGCCTTAAAAATAAGTTTGCAACTGCCACAAAAAGAGATTATACATACATCTCGCTCACACAGGCCGTCTGCTCCTTGACCTTACACTTCCCCAATTAATGCCTCCTAGTAGGAACTACAGCAGCGTTCCCCACGCCCACACCCCGCTCCTCTCCTCAATCACCTGCTCCCCACCTCCTCCCGCAGCCTGCGAGGGTGCAGGGGGATGCGGGCCCGGTGCTCCGGCTGGCACGGGCACGGCGCTTCGGGAACGGGAAGTGGAGGTGGGGGAAGGGGAGGGGAGAGCCCTTCCGCGTCCCTCCTGCCTCTCCGCGCCGTGCCCGCTCCCCGCACACGGGCCGGCGCCGCCCCCGCCGGGCCCGCACCGTACAAGGCGCGGCGGGAGATGCGGCCGGGCCAGCCCAGCCCTGCCC
>VXAY01005509.1:651415-765178 GCA_013399855.1 Oxyruncus cristatus
CTGCGCGCGCGCGGGACGGGTGGGGATCCAGGGCGGGAAGGGCGCGGTCGGAATGGAAGGAGGGGATTACCGGCAGCTACAGATGGGGCAGGCAGAACTGAAAATCCCAGGTTCGATTAGGTTGTGAAAGACCTCGGAGACCGTCGACTCCAACCTATGACCCAACACCACCATGTTAACCAGACCATGGCACGAAGTGCTACATTCAGTCTTTCCTAAAACACCTCCAAGGATGGTGGCTTCACCATCTCCCCGGGCAGCCCATTCCAATATCTCATCACCTTTTCTATGAAAAAATTCTTCCTAATATCCAATCTGAACCTCCCTTGGCACAGTCTAAGACTATGTCCTCTAGTCCCGTCGCTAATTGCCCGGGAGAAGAGGCCGATCCTCACCTGGTTACAGCCTCCTTCCTGCTGGGAGGAGAATGTCCGGGTTTCAGACGGAGCCTTGGCAGGGTGCTCAGTACGGGTCAGTAGATGTGGGTGCTGAGGACGAGGGCCGTGGGGTTGTCCACAGCAACCCACAGGGGGCTGGGGGAGGTTGTGGGAAGCTGTCTGGTGCAACCAGCAGTGACTGAGGAAACAGACTGTGTGAAATGATTCATACTGTAGAAGATTGGACATGATATATGGTCAGTGGGAGGAAACAGAAAAATAAATAGCTTGGGAAATTTTTACCACAAGACCGAGAAACGTGAAGTGTGTCATCAGTGGTGTGACGTTGCAGGTGCACGGGGGCGTTTGAAATGATGACTCACAAGGATTGCCCTTAGTCCACTGATAACTCTTTGTAACATTTTAATGTCCAGCACAGTGTACTTCACCCCAGTTATGACAGACAAGGAAAAGCTGATCATTGACGGGAAAACTGCAGGTGTCAGGATACACCTAAGTCAGTCATGGTTAGTGGTGTGAATGTAGGCAGCCTCTAGCCAAAGGATCTTGTTATGGAGTTCATCCACTTCTGTCTTTCTTGCATGAGTATATGTACACAATTCCTGTCACATGCAAAATTAGAGCAAAAATAGAGCAAATTATTGCTAATATTTGTAGAATTTTTCAGGGCTATCACTCTAGCTGCAGTAACAGGTCTGTTGCATGGAAGTGAAGGAAAGTAATATTGGACAAAAAGTTGTTACAGTCAAAAGGATACATGGATATCACAATAGCATCAAAAATCTATACATGAACAAAGGATGTAAATGAAAATAAGTGAAAATAATGAATATATAAGTTGGACAACATGGCTGATTTAGGAAAGTCGAAGAGAGATTTAAAATTTCTGAAGCTATGGAGTATAAAGGTAATGGACAATAGTTTATTTATGTCAGGAACAAAATCAAGGATGACCAAAGCTAAAGTTTCATTAGGCCATTGTTAGATGTAGAGCAGTGAAGTGTAGAACAGAAAAGGTACATCTAAGGGATATTTGGGTTTGGAACATTGCACATTTATTTTTTGGACTCAATAATAAAAGGTAATGGTCTGTAGCACGGAAAGGCATTGTGCAATGTTCAGTTTCATGCAACAGGACTTCCATGCAGGAGTCTGAAGAGTAATTAGCCAAGGAGGTCTGTGAAGTGCTCCTGTTAATTTTTAACACATCTTGGGATTTGCCATGGATGTTGCTTTAATATTTATTAGGAGGATTGTTCAAAAAGGTAGATCTTATCAGATAAATGTGAATCGTTTTCTTATGAGTTAATATATCTATCTATTGGATGTACCATATTTACACCAGTTTTTTTTTCTTGGAATTTTGCTAAAACTAGCATGATGAAGTGAACGATTCAGAGGAGGACTGTGCAGTCATCATAGAAACTGATCTGGGAATCTTCTGAATAGTATCCTCACAGGTGATTTACTGTGACCTTAGGACTTAATGGGAAATGAATAATCATGCAGAAATAAGTAGTGTTCTTGACTCAGTATTTTGGAGTGCTTGTGCATCTTCTCAGGAAGAATGTGAAAATTTCAGAGGGATTTTAAAGGAGGACTAAAAGTAATCCTGGAGATGCAGAGCACATTTCAGGAGGTGAGGCTTAAGGATGTCAAGACTGAGAAGTGACTTCAGAAATAGCAATGATTCCAAAGTTACTTTGGAATTTATATGCATCTTATCTGAAGTCATATCTTTACTTGCTATTTTGAGTACAGCCAATTTCTAAACAGTACATCTTCTTATGCTATAACGTTCACCTTTTTTCATGTGGCAGTGTCTTTACACATTGATCAAAGGCTAATTTGCACTACAATCACATACGGAACAACAAAACACCCTGTTGCTCCCTAGGTAACTCATGTCTTAGTAGATGCCTAGTCCCACTACATGAAGCTCAGTGTGGGCTAGCAGATCTGTCTGATGAGCAGCGTGTGGTTTACTGATGTAGTGAGAGGAAAACAAATTAATAAAAAACCCCAAAACCAAACAACAGCTATTGAGTTCTACTGGATCTGATCAGACATGACAGAGCTACCAATCATGTCCCCTGCTCTTTTGCTGTACTGCTTCTGTAATTTCTTCCTGTATTGACTTCGTAGGGCCAGACCCCTGGCCCTCGAGTGCCAGTGGGAGGGAGAGCACAGCACTTCTTCCTGCAAGGTCTCCCTGCAGGGCTGTCAAAATGGCTTGAGAGAAGTGCAGTTTCTGTGCTAAAGCCACCCTGAAGACTGGCAAGGAGGCGATGGGGCATAGTGGTTAGCACAGCACACCTCCTCTCTCCTTCTGCTCTGGCCCCAAAGGTTGAGATAAACAATGCAGAAAAAAAATAAATAAATTGACATTTTATCTATTGCGCCTTCTCAGAGGTGTATTTGGTGCTTACTCCTTTAATCTGGAAGATGTACTACACTCTGTTTCCTAGGACGGAGGTGGACTCTGGTCAAGCTCTGAGTCGTGCTCAGATGGTGCTCCTGGCAGTGGGACAGGAGGAGTGGTCAGAAAGATGCAGTAGGCTGTGTCCCTGCTGCCTGCTCCTTTCCATGGGAAGCGTTTTCCTGCATCGTGATACCTGTTGGTATAAATGCTCCCATTCCCGTGGGTTGGTGGAAGGCATTCTCCAATTCCTGAGATTCCTAAATACGTATCGGATCTTAGGGCCTTGAGAATTGCCTGTCAGTTTGTGTCCGTATTTTTGGGGAGTTGTTGTTTGCAAATCTCCCAATTTGCTCTTTGTACCTTCCGGATCCTTAGCAGCGAAAGCAAATAGGTTTGTTCTAAAGAAGTTGAATGTTAAATCCTTAAAATAACATTGGAAGAAAAGCTATGACAGGAAGAAAACTATTAATGAAGTGTAACTGTAGGGCAAGCCTGAGACCAAGCTTCCTTGTATGATAACACTTAGGATCTTTTAGGCCCCAGCAGACATTCAAGAGAATGACTCAGTAGTCCTTCACCTGCTGTGGGGGTCCCTTTTAGAGTTGTGGAACAGCCCAGCTTGGAAGGGACCTTGAAAGATCGTCTGGTCCAACCTTTCATCGAAAGGGAGAATTGATGAGATTTGTCTAGTGCCCTTTCCAATTGCATCTTTGAGGTTGTTCCAGTTAATGTTCCCACTGTAAAAAATGTCTTTCCTGTATTAAGATTTTTGTTGATACCTTAGAATTTACTGTCATTTGGTTTTTTGCTTATCAAGTTCATTGTCTTGCTTGCAGTGGCATTTTTAAAATTGTTACGACATTCTTTATGCTTTACAACTATAATATTTTTACAACTTTTATTAATTTTGCATTTATTTTATGGTTTTCATGGAGACTATGGATGTCATAATTATTTAGATCACAAACTGGATAGTTAGAGAATATTTCTTTTGTTAGTTTTAGGGGTCTTGATTGACACATTTACCCTAGAAGCCCTTTTTAATTTCCTCATAGGATCGGATTAGATCTTAACCAGGCTTGCTTTGTGACTTCCTACTCTGTTTCTATTCTTGAGAGTTTTCTCAGTTTCTTTCTCCACCCCATCCCCTCCACAAATAGTCAGCTATAGCTTGCCTTATGTAATTCAAACTCAAAGTTTTGCATTTGCCTTTCTTTTTACACGTGCCTAGGAATTAGATACCCATGTTGTTTCTTAGATTTATCTTGAAATGCAGGACAGTAGTTTACTTCACTGGTCACAACAAGATTTAGCTCTCCCATAAATTGAGGTGCGTTGAAGCAGATGTACTCTTTCAAGAGCTGAGTGGAATTATTAATTTGCAAAAAAGAATTTTTATCCAGGGTGAAAAGAGCAAGTGTTGAGCATTTCAGTGGAGGAGAGCCAAAAGGAAGGAAATACAGCTATGTCTTGTTGGCTGCTATTCTAGTTCCAGCAGAGATACATTTTTGAAGGCAATGGGCAATATTGCAGCAGCATCTGCAAAGAGCTGAAGTCAACAAGAAGATAATAAGGGTGAAGTGCTGCATACTCAGCAATCTACTTTTGAATCTAGTCAGTTTCAAGCTATCTTTTCAAATGAGCAATGCCTATAGATTCCAAATTATGTACAGATTTTCAGAGCTGCTAAAAATGTCATGTTCTACTGATCCTGTAGCCTAAAATCCTCAGATGTGGGTTATGTGGCGGTAGGGTTCTCCACAGTGTTAGCTATTAAAATGTCTCTACCTGCTAAATTTTTTTTTCACCTGTCCTTCGACTTCTTGGATGTATTGTTTGATAACGTTGTCAGACTTGCAAAAGCACTTTATCCAGAATTCTCTGAGGAAAGAATCCTGATTTCCTTCTGAAATGTAAAATGAAGTACTGTCAAGCAAAGAAGATTAGTGACTTCTTATAAAACATCTTTCATTACAGAGAATCTTCTCTCAATGCTAATTTATTTAATTCTGATGCAATGTAAGGAACAACTGCATAGAAAAAGTGTATTCTAAAAGTGGTCTTGAAGTTATCAGTGCATGATCTGAACTGAACAAAGCAGTGCCAGAACCTAACAATTTTAGGGATTTAAATTACAGCACCAGAGTTTTGAAGAAAAATAAGACAAGTAGAAAAGTCTTTTGTGGCATCTTTCACGGTATCTGTGGGAAAGCTGTGGACTTAAACAATCTGTGCTACAGTGATAAATGTTTTATTAATAAAAAATGCAACCAATACAATCTCTCATTAGTGTTATCAGAAAAAAACCACAACAACAAACACCTTAAATGTTTCCAAGTACTTTCTGGGAGATCAGAAAGTTGTTAATAGGATGTTTTGGTATATTAGAATATTACAGTGTTTGTGGCCAGTAGTTTAAACAGGACAAATTTAGGCTAAAAATAAACTTAGTATTAATTGTCAGAGTAGTTGACTACTGAAACAATTTAACTGAGGCAACATTGGCACTAGCAATTTTAGAATAGAGATTGACCATTTTTCTAGAAGCTATATTCTGCAATTCAGCAAGGACTTAAGGAATCTTGTGGCCTGTGTTGCAGGAGAAGGTAGCAAGGAAGATCCTGAAGCAATCCTTCTAACACTGTATGGCATGATTCTCTGAGCCCTTTTCCTGCTCAGCAGCTGACAGAGAGAAACTCAAGTGAGGATGGAAGTGGCTCCATGGAAGATCCAAAGAAGAGAGAGGATAGTTTGAGCATAATGAAATGGATCTGGTGAGAATGGAATTAAAAAGGGAGCAAAAAAAAGGTAACTGGGAAATTACTGAGGATAGAGTAGGTATTATTGAAATGCGGAATATCATGGTCAAATAACCCATTGTAAAAAGGTTTAGCTGAGTGTTTAAAATTGGATTATTGGGGAGTATTTTTGATGGTTAACTGATAAATGCCTGAGTTTGAGCTGGGGACTCTCAGCTTCCATAGCATCAACAGGGAGAAATAAGCACTCCAAGGGTGAGATTGATCTGACTTAGTTAACATGCCTGTTGTAGGACAAGATTATTGTCTGTAATGAGGTGGCTAGTTCAGATCCAGTTGTCTAAATACCAGGTGTCTCTGTTATGACAGCCAAATCCTTTTTCAGTGTTAGAAGTTCAAAGGGAAAGATGGTGATGGACCAATGAAAGGGGACAAGGACTAAGTTCTTACACGGGGGACTTGTAAGAACTTAAAAGGCTAAGGTAAGGAAGGAAAGACTGCGCTTGTCATTCAGCATTGCTCTGTGCTCCTTAGGGAACCTGTACTCAGGGAGGTAAATCTCATATTGATCCACAAAGGGCTTTGTACCAAGAGGGCTATATTTCTGTACAGCCTTTATTGCAGCTCCTACACAGACATCAGAAATGCTGTATCAGTAACTATGGATAAGAGAGCAGGATTAGAATTAACAAAGAAAGATGACAAATCAGAATCAAAGGATAAGGGTTCTGCACCCTATAATGGCTGAAGAGCGCCCTTAAGATAGCAGTGTGTCTTTCAGTAACTCTGAGACTTCTCCAGCCTGAACCAGTCTTGCTCTGTTTTGGTGTACATCATTTGTTTGTCTTTGCTCTGTACCAGAATAGATTGAGAAAACAGCACGGTACTAGGAGAAAGCAAAACTGAGGAAAGCAAAGGAGCTGGAGCACTGCTTTCCCCAACCATGAACTTGTTACAGGAATATAACATTGGCTCATAGAAATTGAGCAGCCACCTGATTCTGGAAAGCTCTATGAGAAAATGCAAAAATTCCTTTCCTTCCTTCTCACTGAGCCTGGTTCCTGCTTATATTTTTAGTTATTCCCTTTTGAAAAAAGAAGGTGTAGTCTTCTAGCTGGATTTATTTACTTTTGGTCCAAAGGAGACATTGTTTGGCAATTAGATTTTTCAACAGGAAATGGCAAATGTGCTGATTTGTTTAATGAAGTTGAGATTCACTGCAGGAGTCCAAATTCCTTTTTCTTTTACTCTCTGTAGAACCAAATGTCTTATGAAGATAATATCTCAATAGAGATAAGCCATGCAAGCAGATGTGACTGAAGGGCTGGGAATTTCTGTGCTTATGTGGTAAAAAATGCCTCACAGAGTCAGTGGTACTTCATGCTGTTTAACAGTGGTATGGGGTCTTAATTTTTGGTCTTGTGTCACATATTAGAAGAAATAGTAGAAAGAGGAGTCAGGATTTTGAAATAAAGCAATGTAATTTTATTTTTAATTGTGTGGGCTTTGAATGATGGACAAAATTAGTATGAGTGCATTTGCTGCCATGACCAGCTTCATAGGCTTCATATTGGCAACCCTTTATTCAATGTTTTACAAGGAAAAATTCCTACTCCTTCCCCAAGCATTTCCACTATGGATTATCTCTACAAGAATGGGATTTTGAGTAGGTTACTAATTCTGTCTATTCCTGAGGAGATTGTAAAAAGGGAAAAAAATTTTGTTGTTGTTGTTGCTGCAGGAAATTGGGATAAAGGGATAGTTCTCCATCAACTGGCATGAAAGACAACTGACAAATGTCTGACGCAAACCAGTAAAAATACATCTCACCATAATGTCCTTGACAACCCCCAAGCCCCCACCCCCAAAGTAATCTTTGTTATGAAGAACAACAACTCAGAACAAAAGTAACACAAAGATTAAAGGTCCGATTTTACTAGTTTCATTTCTCCATGTTCAAGAAATGCACAGAGGAATAAATCATTATGCTTACTCTGGAAAAATGCTGTCATTTTCCACTTTGTGGCCCTTTAGCAAGCATTTTGTTTGAACTAACTGAAAGTGGAAAATGTTAAACCGGGAACTGTATTTTGGTAGTAATTAATAAGTCACTAAATAATTTCAATATCTAGAACTATTTTGAAACAGAGAAAATGCTTTTGATCCTGAAAGGGAGCAAAGTTTTATTCCACATATGCTTTAACCAGTTTTCTAATTTTTAGAGAATTGCTTTTGCTACATACCTGTGCCTGTTTTAACTCCTGTTGCTGTGTTACAATGTTATCCCTGCCTGATATGGAACATTATTAGTCTGACGGAAATGCTCGTGTGCATTCTTTCCAGATGGTAATCTCAGGCCTTTGCTATCTGTGGAAAGTAAATGCAAATACTGTATCACACTTCTTTTCTCACCAGAAAATTTTGAACATAATGGTTTTAGTCTCTCAGATCAGGACATGCAGCGAAAAAAAGGAGTCTCACATCTCTGTTGTGCTGTATAGGATGGGGTGACAAAGAGGTACAAATAGAAGTGGGATATCCAGATATGTGAAGTAACACCATCTAGTGTGATGGAGAGGGCTGTTTTTTCTCCCTATTTTTTTTTTTCCAAATTTTTGTGGCCTTCAAGTTAAAAGTCATTTTTAGGGAAAGAGGTAAAGAAGAGCAGCAGGGAGCCTTTATAGATGTTTCAGGTGCAACACAGGAGATGACAGAGTTTTCTTGAAAATTTAATTGTAGCAGAAGGTGAGACTTTGATAACCTATGAAAGAACTAGGAGGAATAATACTAGGCAGGAGGTGGTGAGACTCAGGTGGACCACTGCTTTTGTGTGCTGCTTGCTGGCATGATGAATGAAAAGCTGTTTCTAAACCTAGCTGAGCTTATTTACAGACCTGCTGTAACTGAGTCCACCTTCCTTATGCAACCTGTGTCCTCACACATGGTTTTCTGTCTGTTCTCTTGTGTAGCACATGATGATTGCACCTTTATGTGTTCATTTCTGATAGTTTTTAGCTCTTCATTGCTAGTTACTTTTTTCCGGGTTTGGCCTTACATTCCTTTTAGTCACAATGTTTTCTTTGCTCTGAGTCATATCAGGTTGTTGCTGCCACCATTGCTTCCTGCCTCGTGTGCCGGGGACTTCTGCTGTGAGCCAGAGAAGAAAGAGAAGACCTAGGAAAGCAGTGGTAACTTGGGAGGGTGGGGAGGAAGGGGAAGGACATCTCATGTCATGTGTTTTCCTTACAGCATACTGCCCTTCCCAGTTTCTGTGCAATACAACCTGCCTCTTGTAGGCTGTATTCCCAGGAAGGATTTTTCACATGGTCTGTTAATAAACCCTCCATCAACTCATGAAAGCCTGTTGCAGCTCTCTAAAGCTGCCAAAGTTGGGGTTTGGTCATGTGTACAGCGGAGGACCTGCTGGCGACCAGCCCTGCACCTGGCTGAGGCCAGGAGGGACAGTGGCAAGGGTCTGTTTGTGCCCATGGCAGGAGGTGGAGAGGAATGGACTAAAACAGGCCAGGTCTATGTCACACCAAGGGTGTTATGTTTTAATATTTACAGGAATTTCTGTTAGCCAAGCAAAACAAAACAAAAGGGAAACCAAAACAAATAGTGAAGTGGTTTCAGTAGGTGTTGATGGACTAGTTCCCCTGATGTCAGCTGATGAAGAAAGCTGCAAAATCTGAAGGATGTGTGCTTGACTTCTGTGTGTGCTGCACACATCTGTGTGCCCAGTGTCATCTGAGACGTGCCTGACACTATATTGTATGGATTAAAGATTACTGATACCAGGCTATGGGGCAAAAAAGCCCCTGTGAAATACAAGTCCTTGGGGTAGGAGGGAATCTGAGGCAACTGACATAGAGGTTGTAATCTCTCTTTTCCTGCTGCAGGATATACAGCCTTAATTTTAGGCTCTCTTTTGTAGTTTAAGGCAATCAATATTAAAAGCTGACAACAAATGTATATTTATCTAGTGTAGAGGGCCAAGTATAATGCTCAATATGGTGGGAGGGCTCTATAGGGTTTTGGGAAAAGAAAGCCAAGTCAATATTCAGTGTACCTGAAAGGGAACACTTAATAATTGGAAACATTAAAGCAGACAGACAGAAGCATAAAATTCTGTAGCAACAAAATAGGAGAGCAATTCTGTGGAATGATGACTTCTATGAGGGCTCCTCATGTAGGTTGGACTCTGACTCTTCTGGGGAAGAGGGTTTAGAAGCAAGCCTACATGCTTTGTTAGTGCTGTGTGGGAAAAAAGAGTTGATGGCTTACATCTTTCTGATAAAAATGATCAGTGTCCATTGGCAAGGGTTACATTTAGCAGATCCTATGCAGATACTAAACTACAAAAAATAAAATGGTACCATCCCTTTTTGCTCTCTGTGATACTCACTCATCATCATCATCATCATGGCTAGGCTTCACGAACGAAGATTTGGGAAGAGCTCTACCCACATTTGTTGCAAGCACATTGGTGGCTAAAAAGGCCAATACGAGATAGGCAAGTCCGGTTGCAAAAGGCACAGCAGAAAGACTCCTTAGATGGTATATTCTGCAAGGCACGGTTCTTTCTGCGTTGTCTTTTCTCCTCCAGCGTGTTTTCTCAAAAGCATCAACAGCATTATAGATAGTGTGTCTCCAGGCCTCCCGACTGGAGGCCAGAGTAGACCAGTTATGGTGGTCAATATGGCCACGGCTGAGATGTTGTTTCAGGGAGTCCTTGTATCTTTTCTTCGGGGCTCCTCTCTTGCGGCAGCCGGTGGCAAGTTCACCATAAAGCAGGATCTTAGGGAGGCGGTGGTCCTTCATCCTGGAGACGTGCCCTGCCCAATGCAGCTGTGTTCTCAGTAACATGGCCTCAATGCTTGTGACTGCTGCTTGTTCCAGAACAGAAGTATTGGTCACATAATCTGACCAGTGGATGTTAAGGATTGTATGGAGGCAGCGTTGATGGAAGCGTTCTAGGAGACGCAGGTGGTGGCGGTAGATGACCCATGATTCAGAGCCGTATAAGAGAGTAGACAGCACTACGGCTCTGTAAACACTGATCTTTGTACTTTTCTCTGTAAACACTGATCTTTGTACTTTTAAGATACTCACTATATGTACACATATAGATCAGAGGCAGCATAGCTTCATGAGGAAAAAATCCTGCTTGTCAAATCTAATTTCCTTTTATGACAAGGGAACTCACCCAGTTGATCAGGGGGAGCCAGTTGATGTAGTCTTTTTGGATTTAAGTAAAGCTTTTGATACTGTCTCTCACAGTACTCTTCTGGACAAACTGTCCAGCACACAGCTGGATAAACACATCATGTGGTGGTTGAGCAATTGGGTCATGGGTTGAGCACAGAGGGTAATAAGTGAATGGGGTAACACCAGAATGGCGACCTGTCACTAGTGGGATTCACAGGACTACATCTTAGGCCCTGTGCTCTTCAACATCTTCATAAATGACTGAAGGGATACTAAATAAGTTTGCCAATGATACTAAATTGGGAGGAGCTGTTGACTCCCTCAAAGGCAGAGAGGCCCTGAACAGAAACCTCAGCAAATTAGAGGACTGGGCAATCACCAACTGTATGAAGTTTAACAAAGACAAGTGCTGGATTCTGCACCTGGGATGGACCAACCCTGGATGTTCATACAGATGGGGGAACAAGATGCTGGAGAGCAGCACTGCAGAAAGGAACCTGGGGGTCCTGATCGATGGCAAGCTGAATATGAGTCAGCAGTGCCTTGGCAGCCACAAGGGCCAACTATGTCCTCGGGGGTATCAGGCAAAGCATCACCAGCTGGTGGAGGGAAGTGATTGTCCCGCTCTGCCCTGCACTTGTGCAGCCTCACCTCAAGCACTGTGTGCAGTTTTGGGCACCACAATGTAAGAAAGATTTAAAGCTATTAGCATCCAAAGGAGATACAAAGATGGTGAAGGGCCTTGAGGGGAAGCCATATGCAGAGTGACTGAGGTAATTTGGCTTGTTTAGCCTGGAGAAGAGGAGACTGAAGCGAGACCTGATGAGGGGAAGTGGAGGAGCAGGTGCCAATCTCTTCTCTGTGGTGACCAGTGAGAGGACCCAAAGCAATGTCATGAAGCTGAGTCAGGGGAGGCTTAGGTTAGATATGAGGAGAATGTTCTTCACCCATAGGGTGGTGTGGCACTGGAACAGGCTTCCTTGGGAAGTGGTCACAGCACCAAGGCTGCCAGAGTTCAAGACGTGTTCGGACGATACTTCCAGGTACATGGTGTCATTCTTGGGGTTGTCCTGTTGTAGTGGGCTGACCTTGGCCAGATGCCAGGTACCCACTAAAGCCACGCTCTCACTCCCCTCTGCAACTGGAAAGAGAAGAGAAAAAACCTCAACAGCTAAGGGTTCATGAGTTGATACAAGAGCTGTGAGAGATCACTTACTGATTACCTTCACAGGCAAAACAGACTCAGAGTGGGGATATTACTTAAATATATTACTAACAGGATAAGAGAAAAAGAGTGAGAAAAAAAAATCTTAAAAACACCTTTTCCCCATACCTCCTTGCTTCCATGTTCTTCCTCCTCCCCCCCCCAGCAGTGCAGGGGGATGGGGAATGGGGGTTACAGTCAGTTGTTGTTTCTGCTGCTGCTCAGGGAGAGGAGTCCTTCCCCTTCTCCCGTGGGGTCCCTCCCATGGGAGACAGTCCTTGATGGACCTCTCCGGTGTGAGTCCATCCCTCGGGCAGCAGTTCTTCCCAAACTGCTGTCCCGTGGGTCACTCCTCCATGTGGTGCAGTCCTTCACAAATGAGCTGTACCTGCGTGGGTCCCCCACAGGGGCCACAAGTCCTACCCAGGAAAAACCTGCTCCAGTGTTGGTTTCCCTCTCCACAGGTGGCAGGTCTCCAGCAGGACCCTGCTCCATCTTGGGCCTCCCACGGGGTCACAGCCTCCTTCATGCATCCACCTGCTCCAGCATGGGCTCCTCCATGGGCTGCAGGGGGGTCTCTGCACCCCGATGGTCCTCCATGGGCTGCAGGGGCACAGCTGCTCCTCCATGGTCTGCACCAAGGGCTGCAGGGCCTCAGCTCCAGCACCTGAGAACCTCCTCCCCCTCCTTCTGCACTGACCTTGGTGTCTACGTTGTTGTTCCCATGTTCTCACTCTGCTCTTCCCTGGCTGGAATTCTTTCTTTGCAACAATCTTCTGTTCTTAAATATGTTATCACAGAGGCGTTACCATCACTCCTGATTGGCTCGGCCTTGGCCAGTGGCTGGAAGTCCATCCTGGAGCCGGCTGGCACTGGCTCGACTGGACAGGGGAAGCTTTTAGCAGCTTCTAACAGAAGCCACCCCTGAAATAAAGCATTGTGTGATCCTGTGTGATGCTCCTTGACCACAGCGGTACACTAGATGGCACTGTTGGTTTTAGTTTTGCTGCTGCCTTCCTCTTCTAAAGAACTTGTCTTAATTAGCTTCCTTTTGAAAACAAACATGCAGTTTCAACAAAGGGTCAGTGTACATTGTTCTGGGCTGCTGCTTTTATGTTTATAGTCATGTAATCAATATGTTGGAAGGGTAATTAATTTTTAACTTCAAGCCAATTGTAGATCAAATGCCACTGGAGTTACTGGGTGGAGACAGTTTAATTTCCTTTGAAGCAATGATACTGATTAGCTGTAAAGGGTTTGCAGTGAGTTGCTAGAGATCCAGAAGACCTTTTACTTTGAAATACTGCTGTAAACTTTAAAGTAACACTATTCCTGTAATACAGATTAATGAGTTGTGGCATAATTCTGATAAAGTTCCTCTCATTTACTTGCTACATTTTGTCCTGTAAATTCGTTTTTCAAAGCAGCTTTATTTGCTTTGACTATTCCCTTCCTATCAAAGGAATGGCAAAAGTCAGCATTAAGTTGATCAAACTAACTTTCTGCTTTTTATCCCTTTTTTTTTTTACCCCTTTTCTCTCATTATCTGCCTTTGGAGACTCTAGAGGCCCATGGATAAGAATGAGATATGACCCTCCATACAGCAACATAAAGGAAGGGAAGTGTAAGAAGCTGGGGGATTTTCAAATCTATCCAACCCCTGCTTGTGCAGCACATGCTGTCCTAGCCTCCTGTCCCTTTCTCCTGCTGTCCAGGGCAGCTCTGTCTGTCTCTCAGGTACCTTACTTTGAGACATTTGCTAGCTCAATACTTCCAGTGCTTTCAGCCCATCCCCTTGATGCTTCCTTGTTGTCTGTGCTAACCTTTCTTGATCATATTTTCATCTATTCTCTCTCTTTCATCTTCTTCCTTGCCTCTGTACTTCCACATTCAAGCAAACTAGAATCTCAACGCTCGGCTCTCCATCCCCGTCTTACAACTTTAACATCTTCCTCCTGCTTCTTTTTTACAATCAATAAATGGGCCATTTTCATGGATAGGCTATTGATCACTTCTCCAGGAGTCTGGATTCTTTCTGATCTTGCGTCTTTGCTTTCCATTACATAAAGATTTCACTACAGGCTCTGACTATCCACTCTTGGGCAAGTTGCAGAGCCTCTCTGCTATCCTTGTCTTCGTTGATCTCTTGGCCAACTTTTGATACTTTGATCATTTAATTGGATTTCATGCTGAGTAAAACAATGAGGACTGGTTTAATCTGAAATTAAACTTTTGTTTAGTCTAACATTAAAAAAATAAGGTCAATTTCAAAACAAAAAATATTTCCTTTGTCTGAAAAAGCCAGCCTCTTGTATTTTTATGTTTAAACTATTAATTGAATTCAGTCTGGCCTGAGCAACAATTTCTGTCCTTGTGAGTCATACTTTTGAGTAAATCTTATCAATTAATGGGACTGTGTTACTGAGCTGTGCTGCAAAAGTCTCTGATTTCTGTTGGAACCAAGAATGCCCTCAGTATAGATTGGCACAGCCATCAGCTATTGAGACTTGTCAGATTTTAACCTTTTCAGGAAGACAAAACATCATCAGTAGGATAATGATCAGCAGAGGTTAGGGTCCACGCCATTACATTTTCTGTCAGAAATTAATGTTGTGACTAATAAAGGCAAGACTGCAGTTACTGCAGCAGACTGTTCTGTAGACTGTAGTCTACAGTTGTTTGTAAGATATTAGATTAGGATCATGAAATTTATTCTAGTTTTGAGACAAACTAGAGATGGATATTTGCAGCATACAAGAAGATTGAAAACCCAATTATCATAACCACAAGAACTGGAAAGAAAAATCCGTTCTGTCTTCCCGTCTGTCAGTTCTGCAGGATACATCTTTCTAGTGATCTTAGTCACAGTGCTTCAGAGTAGTACTTTTATCAAATCAGATCGTTTTGAGAGGTGGTGGGGAGGCAGAGTAACATATCCCAATGTATTTACAGTAGAGGGAGCTGATGTTCAATGCATGTGCCTGTCAGTTTTTACTGCCGTGCCAGTCTTTGTACAGTACATGCCATTTACCAGTGTGGGTGTAAGCACTGCTAAAGAAATACCACTTTCTCTCAGGGCTGTGAGTGGGATACCTCTACATCCCTTGCCCACTGGCTGCAGTCTGATGGAGCTCTCTGGGAGGGTAAGAGGCCTCAGAGAGCACTTGTTAGAAGGCAGCCTGGGGCCCCAGGCCGTCAGGTTTGACATGAGGCAGAGACTGGCAGTAGTGATGGTATAGCATTGCAAACAGCCTCAGCCACCTTCTCCCTTACCTGCCCAAGTCTGATGTTTCCATCTTTCCAAATATTGTAACTTCATATTACACTGCAAACAATGTCTCTTTTGTGCTCTTAGCTTTGCTCTGTTCCAGGGTTTGGCTTGTTTTTTGCCTGACCCATCTCATGAATATGTGCTCAAGAAATTGTTTGATTTACAGCACTCTTTTAGAAGCCAGGGATCTCTCCTTCTCTGGCACTGCCTGGCTGGATTATGCAAGTTATTCAAAGTTAATGGATCAAGATTAGTTAAAATAGGGACAAAGGAAGTGTGAAACCACTGAATACATATACATTTAAAAAATGTACTATGTAAAATTCACGTAATATTATTTTAAGTTAATTTCTTTGGATAATGCAGGCTAAGAGATTGAAGGATTAGGGTTCCAACCAACTTGAGTTCCTGCTTGTGGCTTTGCTGTAGCTCTTTTGTTGAAAGTCGTCCTGCTCGTGAGGCAGTTTTCCTGACTGCAGTGGTTCAGCTAAGGTAATCCGAAAGGAAAGAGTTAGGGAAGGGGCATTGTCTCCAGACAAATGTAGGATATATACTTAAAAAAAAAAAAAAGAGGACTCAGAGAACTGCAGACCTATCTAACTTGTATGACCAGAAGGATCCTCAAACAAGTTATTAATTTGCCTTGTTAGCACCTAGAACCATAGTCCTCATCTGTTTGTGGACAAAACCTCTAAGCACATAATGTGCTGTAGCACCTTGTTTTTCCAGACAAGTTTTATTATTGATGTCTTTATTTAGCCATGAGCAAAAGAGATGCTGACCTAATCACTCTACAAAATGGTACATTTGGAGGCTACCAAGTTTATCCTTGGCACCATGCTACAGTAATAAAGATAGACTAGGAAGAACGAGCAAGAAGAAAGTTAAGAAGTTTAGAAAATAAAGGGCATGGCTAAAGGTTGAAAATGATGAGATTAAGATGGGACATCTTTGCTTAAAATTTTTCTATAGATAACCTGTCATTTGTAATCAGTGTTGGGGCAAAAAGAAAGTGGTGGATCTCATGCTGAACAAGAAAGATTTAGAAAACAAATTCAGGATAATTTTTGCTCTATACAGATGGTGAAACCCTGAAATCCTTGTAGCTTGTAGAGGGTGTTTTTTAAATAAAACATTAGACAAATGTTTACCAAGGCAGCTTAGGTGTGCTCACCCTATCCTAGTGACATGGGATGGACCAAATAATCTCTTGACATGTCTTCTGACCCTATATTTCTGTGTAAAAAACTCTCCAAAATGGGTAGTAGTATTCATTATAGTACTTCTCAGTATAGTTATAAAGGAAAAGTTGTATCTCCAAAATTGGTTCTTTCTGCTAATTCTCTGGTCACCTTTCCTCCTTAGGCCTTGGCACCAGGCATTATCATAGCAGGCTGAAATTGTCACTGGATGTTTAAACTGAGTGTTTGATTAGAAGCATCAAAAAAGGAAACGAGGAGGCTTTTACAATGACATTTCTACAATGTTTCAGTACTTCTTAATCATAAGTGATTTTGGTATTAATTGTCTTAACCAGGCTTCCTCAGAGAGGTTGATTTTTGAGCTGTGTGCTGTGGTCTGCGCTACTGGGTAATACCTTCATGTTGGACCACGTACTGATGTTGCCTCAGCTATTGCAGAGGTAGGATGGATTTGCCACTCTTTCAACAGCCTTTTATCACTTTTCCCTTGTCATGAAGCCTGAGTGATTATAGGCTGAGGGACATATTTTATACTCTGTAAGTGTAACTTGGCCGTGTGAGAAGATGTATTATATACACAATTTGTATCTAAAGAAAACCCACTGCCTACCGTAAGTGTCTGAAGTTGAGGATACCTTTCACATACATGAAAAATACAACACTGGCATTGCAAAACATAGATAAGTCAAAGCAGCAGCTCTCCTCGCTCAGATCCCCTGTATCTGACTGATACAGCTTCCTGCTCAGTTCTGCTTTACTACTGAACAGAAGTTCCCTTGCAACTGTGCAAGTCTGTCACTTTCTGCTTAGATATTTGGAACTTGCACTACATCTGGGAAGCGAAAAAACACTGGGAAGCATTTCAGATCTTGGAGCTGAGCACTTCAAACAGATGGCTTCTTTCCAGAGAAAGCTCTTGCAGCTTTCAGAAATGCTCCTCATAAAATTAGACCTAGCTATTAGGGGTAGTATATAACTCAGTAAGGGGGATGGGGAGGAGTGACATGAAACTTGTAGAAAATAGTGTTGGGTACCTTGAACAGTAAAATCTTTTGATCTCTGTGCAGTCTCTAATTTCTTGATTGTGGCCGAATGTATAAATGGTAGACAGAATTTCTGTGTTCTCATTCAGGTGGGAAAGGAAGTTTAGTGGGTTGGGGTTTTTAAGTTTTTTGATTTTTTTTTTAATTTTTTTTTTTTTTTTACTGAAATGAAACCTTAATAGTTTAAATTCACATACCGGAGTGTATTTGCTCCTCTGTGTTTTACTTTATGAATGGGTCTTGAGTCTGTTTTATACAATCTGCTTGGCAGACTAGTGCATAAGCACAGTATGACAAATATGATCTAAACCAAACATTTCATTAAGCAAAAACATTTGTTATTGGCTTTCAGTATGGGCCATTAACCTTCATGGACATCACTTTCTCCGTAATGAAGTTACTATTTTACACCATTCAAGGTTTTATGCAGCGAAATATACAACTATATAAATTTTAATGCAGTCATGATAAGTACTATAAGGACTGTGGAAGGGGGTGCATGAGAAAAGTGCTGTGTTACTGATTTATTCAGCACAGTAATAATATTTGTTTATATTGTTCACCACCATCCAGCCTTTATCTTCTTCTTAAGGATTGTCTGCAGAAAATAATATTGGGTAGATATTTGCACACAGAATCTCCATATCATGATGCCTTCTGGTAATGTGAAGATACTAGAGATAAAAAAAAGAATGAAACCCTGGCAGACAAACAAACCCTCAAGTACTGCAGAGAAATACAGTTTCTGCCAAATAATCCAAAATCAGTTTCCCTCTACTCAAAATCAGTTTTCAGAAGAAATGAAACTCATTTTAACATGCCCAGAATGGTTAATAGAAAAAAATTTCCTTTATTTGTCCAAGGAGCTGGCAGATACATTTTGAAGCAATTCACTCTCCTAGACATAAGCACATTTTAAAATAATTTACTTTGCATTTTTGTGATGGTCTTAAGAAAATCCTGCTGCTATAAATTGGTATCAAGATGCCTAGCAAATATATTTTATCACTGTTTTGCAGATGCACAGATATTTTTTCAGGATATTTTTGAGTAAACTTAACATTCACAAAAAGAAATAGAACTAGTCCTGACATAGATACTCTTTATTTACTTGCATTTCATGGAGCAGCCAAGGTTACACTTGTCAATGAGGTGTTTTCATCACTTTGGTGACATGATTCATGGGAACTGCCTGGGTCTGACAAACTTTTAACTGTCTTTCCATCTGATTCAGATCTTCCGTTCAAAAGTTCTGGCAATAGCTGCAACACTTTGGTGTTCAGGGATGTACAGAGGACACAAGTAGTGCTGGAGCGTTTTTGCAATTATTGAGCTGTTGACCTTTGGGGGAAATACTTCAATACTGTTACTGTTCTTGTGGCCAGGAGGCAGAAATATCACATAGGCATGGCTAGTGACTTAATAGACCAGGTAATTTCAATAGATACACTTTCCATTTCCAACTGACAATGAATGAAGAAGCTGTTCAGATAATTACATTTCTCTACAAAATGCAAAAATTACATGGTGAGAGTGTTTTTAACTTCTTATGATGGTTGTCCTTCTTGCAGCAGCAACCTCCTCTAAGGTTTGCTTAAAGAAACCAACAGCATGCAATTGGAGTTGGATGTGACTCACTCCTTGGTATGTTCTGCTTGCTTACGAGGGTGTGTGTATTGTCACATCTTCCCATGTGTTTGCCATCAGTTCTGTACCATGTGCTCCAACAGGCTGCAGCTCCACTGTCTTTCTTAAATTGCCCTTATTTTTTATTGAGCCACACAAATGACAGAGAATATACCACTGTCATCTGAGGGCCTTTTGTCCTTCCTAATTAAATCTCAAACTCTATTTTTAGAATTTGTTTCCAGTTTTGTCACATTTGCAAAGCATGCCAACTGCCCCAGTGAGCTGCAACCTCATGGCAGCTGAGGTGTCCATGTTTGGTCATGCACCCTAAAGTTTTTGGCAATAACTTTTCACATCCTAAAGGAGGATATTCAGCTGTCATTTGCGCCAGAGACTGTCTCCATGTGTGCTTGATAATCAGAACTCTGGCAAGTGTTAATACATAGTGTTTGTAGAAACACAGAGAGCCTCAGAGGCTCAGGCAAGGATTTTTTCCCTGTTAAATTGTCACAATGAATGTGAGAAAACATCGGCAGATACTAATGAACCTCCTGATGGCACTGGGCTGCGGCAAAGTACTACTGTTAGTAAGTAAGTAAGTACTACTGAAACAGAAAAGCACACGGAAACCAGAGGTCTCCCTGGGCTGACTATGGCAAGGATTTACCTTCTGCTGAGGGTCTCTCTGTGGGCATGGTGTGTCGTGAGGAGGCTGCTGACTCTGGAAAGGAAAGCACCAAAATTAATACTAACAGCAGCCAGGGAAGCAGCATTCCTTACAAAACAGAAATATTTTCTCTTCTGTCCCCCAGAGGTCATGAGTGGCTGCAAGTGCTTAATCTTAAGACTCAGAAGAGTCTTTCAGCATCCTCATTGGAAGGGATTACACCTGGAGCGTTAGCAGGATTGCAAAAGGCAAATTCAGGTTTAGTGTCAGAGCACACAGTTTCAGGGTGAGAGACTGGTTTCCACTGGGTTGGTGTCTGTTGAGTCAATAAAGTTGCTCTGAATTTTCCCTGCTGTCTGTGAGATCACAATTTCTTGTAAATGTTTTCCCTAATCGGTCTGGCATAATCCTAAAATTTCCGGTGTCTTTCTTCAGTGCTCGGAATACTCAGTTCATGACCTGTTTGTTAAAAATAATGGAAATTGGAATTTTCAGGAATAGATGTTTGGCTTAGTGAGTAAAAAACCCATTAGGATCTCTATTTCATTTATCTCCTGTGACCTTTTCCTGTGATATAGTGTTATAGCTGAATCCCAGAAATGAAATTTCTGAAGGGTTTCATGTTTAGGCTTAAAATTTATTTTGATGTCCTTTTGCAGTTGTTCACCTGTACTGCTTCTGCTACTGTAACCCAAATTACAACCTCATCACTTATTGATATAAAGCATGTAGGTCTCTTCTTCATGACTGAATTTAACACCAGAGATAGAAAATTAGCAATATGCGAAGACTTAGCAATCCAGAGGTACAGTGTACTGTTTTGCTTGATTTTGGAAATATTTTGTTGGATATATTAAAAATCTTCCTTAATAGAGGCAAATTACTCTTCAGTGGGTGATAGCGCACTAAGAAAGTAGGTGTGAATTCAGTAGGAAAATTTCTGTGGGGTGAGGATATCCTTCCCTATTTTTTTAATCTCTTGGCTTTTGTGTAGGGTGTCTGTTATGCAATGTTTTGAGCACTGGCCACATCTACTGTTAATATTCCTGGGGGGGGGAAGGCTACCAGTTTAAGTCAACTGCAAATCTGTTGCGGTGTGTACCTGATATAAACAAAATTACTAGGATGAAAAATTGAGCATGGGAAGCTTGTGATTCTGTTGACCCTTTCAAAAATGCAATATATACCATCCCTGAGAAATCATGAGAAGTAATCAGAGGAATGTGTTACAAATCTGGTATTTAAGTTCAGGCCATCATTTGACTGTGTGTTACGCTGGTTTAGACTGAAGACCCTGGTATTAATAGCAGACTGTGGTAAAACCTTGGAGATGTTTTTTACTGACTTGTCAGGGAAATCCTGAAAATGTATTGGAAAGTAAATTAGATGTAAATAATCAGAATAAAAAACGGATTAGGCTTGTGACACAGCAGAATGTTTTCATCCTTAACTGCTATTTTCAATGCCTTTTTTCACAGAGTCACAGAATAGTTAGACTTGGAAGGGACCTCTGGAAATCATCTAGTTCAAACTTTTTCCCCAAAATATACTTTGAGTTGAAACCGAGCATATACACTTGTTGTTAAGAAGTAAACATGCCTGGACAAAATTTGTTTTGATATTGGGTTTGAGTGATATTTTGAAATGACGGGAGCTTATATATGCTGTTTTTTAACCAGCTGAGATATTGTGCAATAAAGTATTTCTGAGTGAGTTAAGTATGAAAGTTCCCCTGAGATAAGACACTGGAGAAACAAGCTCGTAGTATCATCTGAGTTAAGAGTGGCACAGGACAGCGTGTGTTGCAGTGCTTGTGGGGTACCCACTTAAAATACTCTTCACAAAATCAACTTGTAAATACAGCAGGAGACATCTAACCTACGTGGGAGGAAATGCATGGGAGAAAGGTGGGGCTAGCTCCTCTTACCCTGGAAGAACCAAGGTTCCTGGGGACTGCAATGCCTTCTCTCTCCAGGTGTCACAGATACAAAGCACCTTGCAGAGGTGAAACATGAGATGGATGACCATGAGGGACATAAGTGTAGCTCCTTGAAATTTCTTGTGGATCATGACTGATTAGGGACTTGGATGCTAAATGCAAGCCCTGGCATCCTTGCTGGGCCAAGCAAGTACTCCTTATGATACCTAAATTGTGAGCTTCAGATGTCACTCCAACTCTTAAGTGCATCAGGAATTTTAAGCCTCTGCATGGGTGCTGCCTGTGGTTAGGCAAGAGGCTTCCTATTCAAACAGTCTATGCCACAGTTGTTGATGACAAATACTCTGCACCTTTCTCTGACCTATTAATGGGTAGGAGGCTCATGAACTGTATGTTTGATTTATTGGTGCATTCTGTATTTTTATGTTTCTGAGTTGTTTCCCCTCTCCCCCACAGTTCCACAGGTTGCTCTTCCCATGTTAGTCAGAAAAAGCATACAGACATGTAAGCTTAACAGTCAACATGAACAGTAATTACAGCACTCAGAGCATAAAGTATTACAATAATTCATTTTAATAACGTTTATTAGGTTGTAACAACAACTATAAACATAAGTACCATTCAGCTCTTTGCAGATATATGAACTTACTAACATCAAATCTTTACCAGAATCACGTATTCTTACAGGTGTCCCAGACACAACATTAACTTTATTAATCAAAAGTTTATAAATAGTAAAAATGTCCTCTGTTTCACATTGCAGCGTTCCTCAAGCATGTACATACAAGTTTGGAGTAACTTCTCCAAATCTACGTGTCATAAACTTCCTTAGCTGTTTCAACAACCATAGAGATGATTTTTTTTTGCCTGCAGCAAAGCCTTTTGTCCTTGAGCAATCTACAATTAGTATCTCTCTCAGCAGACATAAAAGTTCATTTCTGAAATGAAAGTGGTGATGAAACACGATACAATATTATCTGCTCAAAGGTTGCCTACACACTCTGCCCTCATTATAAATCTTTCAGTTATAACACTGTCTCCCAAGAACAACATATCTCCCTTATATCAGTTCTTTATCTGCATTACCTCTCTTTGAAGATCTTAAAATGGTTGGCTTGCAGCAACGGAGATATCGTACTTAGGGTGGAGTGTGTTTGTAGTCAGTTCTTTTCCTTTTTAATATATACATAGTATTTTTTTAAGGTTGCTACAATTTATGAATCATGTACATTGACTTACATTTTCTGAAATGTTCACAGTGCAGTATTTTGTGGCCTAACCAAACCTTGTAAATGTCATTAAAAATAAACTTTTTTTAATATAAAAATAGAATACTTTATGTGTTTACACCAACAAACCCAGTTCTATCCTATTCTAAACAAGCTATACAGTAGTATGCACAGAATTCCACAGGAACAGAAATGACATGTGATGTTTGCCCTAAAGCTATAGTACTCTTCTCGAATGAATGAAGGTTTTATTTCCTCTTTTCAAAATTGTTTCTCTGGTCAAAATTTAGAATTAAATGTAGGTATCATAATTCACTGGGTTGTGTGATTCAAGAAGAGGGTGAAGGGGGCCTGAAGTAATTTCTTCTGATCGGTAATCTCTGCTCTTCAGGGATGGCATGAGGAAGTTATCAATATGCCTGCTATGGTAGTGTCTTTTTAGGTCAGGGCTGCGGCAACACCTCCACTCTTTACTTACCTGTGGCAGCAGCTCCACCCAAGGTTAGGTGGCAGATCTTCATCTGCTCGCCAAGTGACTCACCAGACAGCAGCCTTCAAGTTTTCAGTCTCAGTGTGATTCATTCTTTATTGAAAGAAATGGAGGCTTTGCATTTTTCAGAATGAGATCTGTTGATACAGGCTGTTCCACTCAATGAAATAGTTTAAGGTCAGAATAACATTGACATTAGGAATGCTTTAAGCTACATGATGGTCCCTTTGTTTTATGTACCGTCTGACTACACCAGAGGATTGGTAAGACTGATATAAAATCATAGAATGGTTTGGGTTGGAAGGGGCCATTGAAGATCACCTAGTTCCAAACTCCCTGCTGGGGGCACCTTCAACTACACCAAGTTCCTCAGAGCCTCATTCAACCTGGCATGGGCATTCACAACTTCCCTGGACAACCTGTTCCAGTACCTCACCACCTTCACAGTAAAGGATTTTTTCCTAATATCAAATCTAAACTTACTTTCTTTCAATTTAAACCCATATACCCTTGTCCTGTCAGTACATGCCCTGGTAAATAGTCTTGCCCCATCTTTCCTGTAAGTTCCCTTCAGGTAGTGGAACACTACAATTAGGTCACCCTTCTCTTTCCCAGGCTAAACAATCTGAATTCTCTCAAGCCTTTCCTCACAGGACGGGTGGTTCATCCCTCTAATCATCTTGGTGGCCTTCTCTAGACTTGGTCACTGTCCTTGCTGTGCTGAGGAGCCCAGAGCTGGATGCAGCACTCCAAGTGGAGTCTCCCAAGGGCAGAGTAGAGTCAGAATGCCCTCCCCTTGACCTGCTGGCCATGCTGCCTCGGATGCTGCCCAGGATCCAACTGGCTTTCTGGGCTGCGAGCACACCCTGCCGGGTCATGTCCAGCCTCTCATCCCCCCAAGTGCTTCTTGGCAGGGCTGCTCTCCCTCTGTTCAGCCCCCAGCCCATATCGATACAGGGGGCTGCCCTGAGCCACGTGCAGCATCTTGCACTCACTCTTGTTAAACCATGGGCCCACTTCTCGAGCTTGACCAGGCCCCTCTGGATGGCACCAGGTGTGTCAACCACAACCCTCAGCTTGGTGTCAGCTGCAAATTTGCTGAGGGTGTACTCGATCCCTTNCCAGAATTCCAGGTAAATGATATCTGTAGCCCTTGTCCACTGATGCAGTCACTCCATCTTAGAGGCCACTACATTGGTCAGGCAGGATTTTCCCTTGATGAAGCCATGCTGTCTGTCTCAAATCACCTCCCTGTCCTTCATGTGCCTTAACATAGCTTCTGAGAGGATCTGTTCCATTATCTTCCCAGGCACAGAGGGAAGGCTGATAGGTTGGTAGTTCCCAGGGTTGATCTTTCTTTCCTTTTTAAAGATGGGTAGAGTTTTTCCATTTTTGCAGGCACCTGGGATTTCATCTGACTGCCATGATTTTTTGAATATTGTGGAGAGTGGCTTGGCAACTGCATCAGCCAATTCCTTCAGTACTCTGGGATGCATGTCATCAGGTCGCATAGACTTGTGCACATTCAGGTTCCCAAGGTGGTCATGAACCTGATCTTCAGTTACACTGGGGTGCCTTTGCTCTCCCTGTCCTCATTCTGTTGTCCATCTGCTCAAGAGGTGTAAAAAGAGAGCTTGCCATTGAAGATTTTGGCAAAAAATTAAGTACCTCAGCCTTTTCCTCGTCTGTTGTTACCTGTTCGCCAGTGTTGTTTATCAGGAGGGTTACACCTTCTTTGACCTTCTGTTTCTGATTAATATACCTGTAGAAGCCCTTCCTGTTATTCTTTGCCTCCCTTGCCAGGTTTAGTTCCAGTTTTGCCTTGGCCTTCCTGACCCACTCCCTACACAATTGTACTTCTCTATACTTATTTTACTGCACACCATTTCTTGATTTTGATTGCTGTTAAGACACTTACCATGAGGCTGGCTCTCTTGGCTGCCTAGGTTCTTAGAAACCTTGTTGATGTAGTGCAAAAATCCAAAGTTTGCACCATGTAGGAGGAAAATACATTTTAAACTCTTGTAACTCTCATTGTTTGCCTTAGCCTTTTGTGTGAAAACCATTTCTGCACTGCTCATTATCCTAAAGTACATGCACAGTAATAGTCCTTCCAGCCATAATGATTGATATTTTACTTTCTCCTCCATGGCATTAATAGTGGATTTTTGTTCTTGGATTTGAGCACACAGTTTTTGGGAACTAGCTCTGTATGGTAGCACACCACATTTCCATTTGGTAAATTGATGCAGTTGTCCAAATACTTGGAAATTACTGTGATGGTTTATAGAATCCCATAGCCTTAAACAGTATGATATCGTGTCCTTGTACTAGTGCAACTTGGGCAACAACATAAACATGTGCAACAGTGTTCTCACAAAGACCAGGCAGTAAAAACTAGTGGACAAAATGTTTTGCTTTTTGTTCATACAACTAAGAATGGATTTTCCTCTATTTCAGACATTCCCGTCATGTGTCAACATCCATATCTGTGTTGTCTTGTGATGATAAAAGAGAAGGATAGGGAGCAATGCACTTCACGTTGACGTAAGTAGCATTGACATGAACGTAGTGTTCCCCAACAAAAGTGGAGAAGATTGTTGATATATTTGAAACAAGTTCAGAGAACGCCGGACGCATCTCAGGTTTTGGATGCCAGCACTTCAGCATGACTTCGTACCTGCCATTCAAATAAAAAGAATTAAGAAATCATGTGAAAAAGAAAAAGCCCAACCCTCTCCTTCCTCCCACAGCCTCAATTACTACAATATCAGAATCAGCAGCATTTGCAGAAGGCTTTGCAAACTCTTTACTTACAATGGATCAGGGCAGTATTCAGGTTGTAGCAGCCTTCTGCCTTGTAATAAGTAAACAGTTATATCAAAAGAATTTACATCAGGATAAGGTGGTGCCCCTCGTGTCATAAGTTCCCATAACAACACACCAAAGGACCACTAAGAAAACAAGGAAATAAATAGTAAGTTATAGGGCTGGAGGGCTTTACATTCCAGTTTTAGAAGATCATTTGACAGACCTAAGCATTCAAATGCATGGATTTTCCATTTGAAAAGCTATTCTACTGCATTCATCTTTCTTTAAGTGCGCTAATAAATGTTGTAAGGACTTGAGGAGCCACTTACATAAAAACTAGAGAATCTCAACTAAGTAAATGAAAGGAAATAAAAGCCTATAGGCCTGCTACTTTGCTGATATAAACTGGCAGGCCTCTTTTGAGGTTAATGGAGCTCTGCCAGTTTACATGAGCTGATGATCTGACTAACTCTGTGTAAATACATACTGAAGACAATATATGTGGTGAAAATTCTATGCATCACAGGCTAATCTGAATCTGGATTGAAAGGAGAGCTAAAATAAAAAGAGATCCTGCCAACTAATGACTTCATCTTAACAATTTTTTCTTCATAAATGGCCAGGTAATACTTGAGATTGCTGTAGGCAGTTAGTAAGTATTTATAAAGCAAATATTTTTGAGAACTAGTAAATTTTATGAGTCTCAAAGTTAACCTGTTTTGTCAAGCTTCCCAGAGCCCCTCCTACAACAGGACTCAGTTCCAACTTGGCTTCTTGGAATGTCCTTAGTTTCCCCTGGAACGAGGTTAAACTAACTCTTTCTTGAGCAGTAAGAGATAATCAGGTCAACAACTTCTTGTTTTGTGATTGGGACAAATACACTCTCTGGATGCACACAGTCTTTTGTTATTATGTGAACTAAAGCTAGATTCAAATATAAGTTCTGGAGTTAGTCCATTCATTAAATACTAGAAAGATGTCTCAGGCAATATAAAAGAAACAAATGGGTGATACAAATATGTTTGTACATTACCACATCTGACTTTGTTGTGAACTTTTGAGTTTGTAAACTTTCTAAAGCCATCCATTTCACTGGCAGTTTAGCTCCTGTTTTATTGTGCACACTGTAGTATTCTTTATCATAGACATCTCTAGCAAGACCAAAATCAGCAACCTTGACAGTGAATTTTTCATCCAACCTAGAGAAATGACAAAAGGTATTATTTGCAACTAAGCAAGCAAGATTTACAGTGATGGTGGATTATGAATGACTTGCATTTTTGAAATGGTGGATTATAATGAGTGATTTGCATTGACTTCGAAAGGCAGTACTTTATTTTGGATCTATTAACCAATGTAACAGTGAAACAAAAAGTGCAGCAAAGTATATTTAACACCCATTTAACACAGTGAATGAACCTAGGAAATTATTGATACCGTTTTGATAATACAATTGAATTATTTTAAAACAATTGCTATGTATAAAGATTTTGGCTAACAGCCTATACATCCTAATTGAGTGCTACATCATTTCTTCCACAACTGTTTCTTTTTTTGTATCCTTAAAAACATCTCATTTTTATTTCCAAGTCAAGGCATGTCCTTTCCTCCTTACTCTCAGTTTTGATTAGGAGTGGTCCATCATTATCTCAGTGACTGCCTCTATACAGTAATGTAGTCCTGTAACTAAAGATGTGTTTGGTGTCTGTACTGGGAGAAGATGATGGCATAACAAAAGTTCTGCTGGGGTTACACCTCAGCCCTACCAGAAGACATCCCTAGTTTTGCTTCTCCTAAGGTTGGTGTTTGTCCTGGTAAGTAGTATCATTGTCAAAAAACGGACAGAGCATGGGTGTTGGCATGCTCTATCCTTTATTGCATGTGCTATCCTTTATTACATGTGCAGACCTAGTGACAGCAAACACTTGCTTTTGGGCTTCTTTACAGAATCATACAATCAGAGAATGGATGAGGTTGGAACGGATCTCTGAAGATCATCTAGTTCACCATGACCTCCCCTGCTCAGAACAGGGTCAGGTATTGCAGGTTGCTCAGGACCTTGACCAGCTGGGTTTTGAATATCTGCACAGATTGAGACTCCACAACCTCTCTGGGCAATCTGTGCCAGTGTTCAGTCATCCTTGCAATAAAAGCATTTCTTCCTATGTTTAAATGTAATTTTCTCCATTTTTATTTGTGCCTGCTGCCTCTTGGCCTGTCCCGGGGCACTACTCAGATCTTCTTCAGTCTACCAGATCAGGTATTTATACATATGGATAAGATCCCTCTGAATTTTTTCTATGCTAAATGTTCCCATCTCTTTCAGTGTCTACACGAGGCATTCTCCTGTCTTGAATTTATGAGGTTTCTGCCTGGACAACTCTGGTCTGTTGAAGTCCCTCTGAATGGGACATAACTGTCAGTTGCATTTATTGATGCTGTAACTAAATCCACTGAAGGGAGTGGGACAGAACTTTGATGGGTCAACAGGACACAGTTTATGCCATAGCAGGTTCCTGCACTTCTTCCAGGACAGTGGAATAGAGTTAAGAGTCCCCAGGGACTATATTTGCATCCTGGCTTCCTTTCTGATACACATCACTACTGTGGCAGGGCCTGTGCTTCTGAGTCATGGATTGCACATGGCCACTGGGGAACGGGGCATTTTCTTGTGGCAGCAGCTTTCCAGGCTCTGAAGTGCCAAGCCATATAGAAGTAAAAAAGCAGCCATTCAGTGGTCATGTGAGACACTCTGATAGCTGTTCCCTCCTCCCCCAAGGAAAAGACATAGGCCAGAGGGAATGTCCTGCTGCCACTGTTTGGACCTTGATTAGATGAACTAGGACTTTCGTCCAGTAATTCAAATAATTTCTTCTTAGGAAACCTGAAAATTATATTGCCTGTGGCTTTTCTCCTCCCTTAAAAAAACAGCACTTGTAAGAAAATGTTCTTTTTCAGAGGTTGTTCAGCTGCACAAGTGTGCACCCTTTGAAAAAAGAATAAAAAAATCTGATGTCACAGGTTAATGACCTTTTTGCAGCCAGAGTTCCAGTTTATGACATACTAAAAATAAATTCTAATGTTTAATCCCGTACCTCATTAATTCACAACATTGGTGATAAATCAGCATAATCGTATCAGCAGCTCCTGTATCAGTTAATCTTTGTGCGAACTGAACTGTCTGGCTACCCAGACACTAGTGAGATTCTTTGAATGTTAATTTGTGTGCGTAGTTGAGTCAAAGTAAGCTCATACTCATGTAATGAAAGACTACTGTCAAGAGGTCTCACTGGTGTTTCTTTGTGTTCCTGTTTTTCTCACAAAGTTCTGCGTGTTCCTCTCCCTCCTGTTAGGTGTGGCAGCAGAAACATGCTGCTTCTGAAGAGGTTGGGTGGAAGCACAGCAAGTTGAGGCAACAGCAGTTTAACTTCCCTTAGGAGATGCCTTTTAAACTCTCTAACCAATGATTTTTAGATGCTACACTTTCACCTCAGCTTTCTTATTTCTCACACTCAAAAAAAGCTTATGTGTAAGAAATGAGCCCGTAGCAAGATGAGTAGCTCATTAGTATGCAAGACAAACAGAATAATTACAGAGCAATGAAAAAACCACCCTATTTTGACTAAAAAAAAGCAGAATCTTGGAAACTTTTATTTATCTCATCTCACTTTCTTACACAGAAGAGTGTGATAACGTGACTGGAAATAGATGTTTGTACTTACATACAATTTCTTGCTGCCAAGTCTCTATGGACAAACTTTTTGCTTGCAAGGTATTTCATTCCTTTTGCGACCTGAAGGCCAAATCCAATTAAATCTTTTACTGTTGGATTCTGTAAAATACAAACATTTGTGACACAATGATTGCATAAGCTTAAGGAGCACACTGCTTTTTGCTGTGACTCTTCAGGTTTTACACCCCACCTATCCTGCCACCAGAATGATCAAGACAGGTCGGTGCTTGTAATGAAACTGGTTTAAGTTTAGGTCAAGTTCTTACCTCCAGTGACAAGACACACTATAAGAAAACAAAAAAGCTGACAGTCTCCAGAAGAGTGGAGTTTGCAGCATAAGCAGCATAACCTGGGCTGGGAAGTGAAACAGTATGCTGAAACAGCATCAACGCTGACACAGAATTCACATGTGTACTAGCATGTAACTCAGTAGATGCAACTGTGAACTGGGAGGTCACCAGCTAGAGATGACCAAGAAATTAGAGAGTCCTGTCTGGGACAAAATAAGGCCAATGGGACCTTAGCAAATAGCAGAGGAAGATTTTCCACAATTATTGTTAACTCTTTCTGCTGGTCTACATGGTAAGATTATACTGAAAATGTTAAATATCAAAGTAAGTATAAACACAAACCTGTAAATCTTTTATCCAACCATATGACTTGTTATGTAATAGTAAAGTTCCCATGGATTTTTGTGTTGTTTACATTGCTCCTTATAATTTTCTTCTGTGGAACAATCTTGTTCAACTGTGCTCATCATTCTACTTATTTCCAGAAGGGCCATGGCACTATTCACAGATAAGGGCCGTGGTCTTCGTAGAATGAAAGAAGCTCACTCAAAAGGGAAGAGGTCCCTATCTCAGAAAGCTTAACTCTTCCAAATATTAGACAAAATGCATTTTTTTTTAATTGTACTGGCTATAGTTGATTGCCACAGAGCAAAGCAAAATCCTATTGTCTCAGAAGTCACTTTATGTTGTCCTAGCACTGTGAAATAGGTGAAATACTACAGTATAAATGGGCTTACACTACCTGAGGCAAGACCTGCGGTCTCATACTTGTGAGAAAGCAGTGAGGCACATTTGAGTAATCTGCAGTTTTTAAATGGAATTGGGAAGATCTCTGATAAGAGAGTACTCATGGTTTGTATAACAATTCCCATTTCTCTTTCTTAATATAAGAATAAAAAATATTAATAATAAACAAACTGTGACACTAGTTGCACATGGAGATCCCTTACTTAGGAGTTGGAAGAGCAGATGGTGACGACTGGTACAGCTGTGCTAAAGTCAACAGAGATATGCCAGTTTAAATCAGCAAATGACTGGGCCCCTTAACTTGGCTCTCATAAACACATTTGTTTATAAAGAGGCTTATGGATGGGAAATGAGAAATATTTATTGCTTACAATTTCTGGGAAACATTCTAGAGAGGAATTTGAGGGGGAAGGGAAGAAGTAGAAGTGCTGTAGCTGGGCTCGATGCCAGCCTAAGCAAGTGCTAAAGATTAAGGTGTAGTAACAGCAGCAAGTTACAGACGTAATGTAATTATGAGAACTTATAACCTGTGGTGTTGGAGCAGGGCGTGGCTAGACTTGCACTAATGTTTGGTAGACCTCACCGTGTACTTACATGAGTCTCATTCCTGATGAAGTTTCGAAGATCTCCATGTTTCATGTATGGAAGAACGACTAATGGGGATCCTTCATTGGGCAAACAGATTCCCAGGAGTGACAGAACATTGGGATGAGTGAAATCTTTCATGATTATACCTTCTTTCAGAAACTGAGCTACTTCTTCCAGATCTGTAATCCCTGAGAAATCCAGTCACGAGTTAATTAAAAGAAATGGAAACAAACCAGTGTTCATTTCTGTGCAGCATGTCATTGCACAACAAAGCCATAATGAGAGACTACAAATGTGCACCCCACATCCCACATTACAACCAGGTTATGTGCATTGGTTTTCCTACAGTGACCAAATACAGCCTGTTGGTGATTTTAATTCTGTTTCTCCTTTTTTTATTATGAATTATTTAAAATTCAATAACAACACTTGAGTAACTCCCTTATTAAATGTTGTTATAGTGTCTTCCTGTTTTTCCAGCAGCTTTGCCTACTCTTTAGCAATTTAACTTCCAAATCCAAATCTTCAGTAGACAGTAGAACAAAAAAATTACACTGCCTTTCCCTCATTTTCCAGTGTTCTTTTCTTTGCTGGGGAAATATATGGACATTTCATTTGATATAAAAACATATGCCAATGCCTCATGTTAATCTGAAGTAATTGGAATTGCTCCAAAGATAATCTGATTCAGCTGCAACCAAGAATCTTTGTTTGTGAAAGTATACTTCACTGTAATTTATCAGTTCACCAAATTTATCTTTGGAATTAATAGTAATGTTTCACTATTAAACATGTAACTCACTATTCAGTGACTTGACAGCACAATGAATTTTCCTGCTATCGTTATCCAGCAATGTCCCATGGTACACACACCCAAAATGTCCTGTGTAAAAAAAATAAGCAATATTAGATTTAAGAAGTAAAACTAGCTTTCTGGTATTTTCCACTGGGTAGCAATTATGCTTTAAGAAAGTGATCACACTTCATTTCTGTCCAATTCCCAACACTTGCAATGTATATTTCCTAACTAACACATAAAACCATTACAAAAAAACACCATTGCATAAAACCACCATTATGTAAAATGAAAACTCTATTTGCAAAATAACTGGTATTTCCTGACGTAAAGAGGGAGTATAAATAATGCCAAGGCTGGTGGCACCAATATTTCGTGTTCTTCTAATGAGTATGAACACAAACACCATGTGAGCCAATTCCCACCATAATCTCCTGTGAGACAGGTGTCAAAGGAGGGCGCTTGGAAGGGACAGGGATCAGACAGGAGGGAGCTGGCATGACCACTGGACTGGTGGTTCCCAGTGACCCCCAAGCCCACACAGATCCACTGGTCTGCTGGACTGTAGAAACTTGATGCCCCTTCAGTGAAAAGGACAGTCACTGTGGGCTTACAGTCTCTCAGGTCTGCTATTCCATGGAAAATGTTGAGTATTAAAAGTGATGTGTTGGCTTTGGATGGTTTGGGAGCTGCTCTACTGATCGCAGACTGATGACATCACTCAGCAGCAGTCTATGGTCTCTTCTATGGCCTAGTTTCGAGCATAAAATGTCACTAAAAGGAGGTGAGCAAAATTTGCCTTCTTTCTCATGGTCCGAGCAGTGAAATGAACTGCCAGGGACACAGAAATCCCTTCCGATCCTGTGCTTTCCTGTGAAGCAAATGGGATAGTCTACAGAAACCCACTCTGGTAATTCAGGTTGACCTGTCTGGGAAACAATGAAGTTTAAGCTCTAGGCTTGTGCAAAACTTTATCCAAATCAAATAATGCATGTGTAATTGTGGCTTTCTTTTACAGATGTACTATTTACTGGAAACTTTTAAAGTACTAATATTTGCAATTAGAAAGCAAAATAGTTTTGCTTAAGTGTGAGTTCTACAGAGAACAAGACTACCTGATTAATTCTACCATGTTCCAGTCATAAGTGCTGGTCAGAGCTCAGTTGGCTTTGCTTTTGGCTTGAGATAAAATTAATACACAGTTTGTTCTATGAAAGCAACTAAAATCCCATTAGACCACAGATTGCTTGGAGCCTGGGCACAAATCCTAAAGCTTGGATTGGGTGTGTCTACAATATTTTTGGGTTTGGCCCATTTCTAGTTATGGAGGAGAAAATTTATAATCATTAATTCCTGATATTTTTCAACATTAAAAAATGGGAAATTACTTGGAGTTTTCCAAAACAAGAAAGAAAAGAAAAAGTCCCACCCTTGCTTTGGGGATGATGAAGTGTAATACATGGAAGGGAAACACACTGACTGACCGATTTGTGGCTCTTTTCCTGCAGAAGGATTAAAAGTATATTTTATAGCCAATTTTTTATCTGTGTTCTTATAATCAACATGAGATCTGTGATGCATGAACTGTAGAAGTATGGAAAATGCAGTTTGTACTTTGGTTACTAATAGGTACTGAATTGTACAGAGATTAATAAACGTCCCTAACAGAAATTCTGGCTTGGGCTGTGAAAGGTGAAGGGAACTTGCTTAGAGAGATGTAGAGGAACAGCAATGATAAGAAAAATTTAGAAGAACAGGGGACTTGCTCCATCAGGAAAAAATTAAAAGGAAGTGAATGAGAACCTATGCATTACAGCAGCTGGCATGAGAGAGGAATGAGGGGGAATGGAGAGCCTTCTCTGGGAGGAAACAAATGGCAAATTCCCCAGAGCTGGGGAAAACCTGTGGAGGGAAAGGGGTGTGGGCATTTCACCTGGCCCAGGGGGACTTGAATCCATTAGTGACTGCTCCCGTGTCATGCAGCAATCGTTACAGATCACAGACTCCAAGTTTAAGGTCACTTGTGTCCCTGCCTTGGCTGTCCCCACCTTGGCATCCCCTGCCATTTAGGTGTGTGCCTTCGGCTCTGTGCAATATCCTATGGCAGATTCACTCCTGCACTGCAGCCTCATGGATCAGAAGCCCTGGCTGAGCTTTTCTGTAGCCTGGAAAAGGGTGAGAGTGAGACTGCTGAGGGGGAACCAGCAAGTTTCTGAGTTCAAAGGAGCCCCATTAATTGGCAGACTCCTTCCTCCTCATGATGTCTTCTCCAGCTGACAAAATGCACAGTCCCTCATCTGACTTAAAGGAGAGCCCCTTGGTTCCTCTTGTTTCAGTGTGTGGGATGTAGTGCTATAAGAGGTAAAAAGCTTGAAAAACCTCTGTGCAGACACGTTGCTCAGAATGGTTTACAGTGAATGGGTGTGCAAAAAGAAGAGCAGTTTGCAAGGTAAGAGTTGCAGTACCCACCTCTTCCTATTACTTCGCTGAAGTGCACTATCAGGCTGTCAGCACCAATAACCACATGCTGCACTTCTTTGACCAGGTCAGGATTTAAGGCACTGATGTCAATGTGGACATTAGTTTGGAGAAGTGGACTGGCTAAATCTGAGTCTCCGCTAGACAGAATCGGGGAGAGGTCAGAGTGAGGATACTGGGCAGGTCTGCACGATCCATTCTGAGACATGCTTGGAAACTGATCTGCAAGATGAACAGAAACTGTTACAATCCTTTCAAACTTCTCCTTGAAAAAGGATTGGATTATTGCATTGGAAAGCAACATTTGATTTTAACAGTTTGGAAGTGGCTTGGCTTTGTGGAAGCTTTGGTCACAAAGGGAAAATGAAAATATGCATTGGTAATCTGCCAAACTCCGGGAAAACTATGTCACTAGAAACTTATGCTGGTGACAGCTAGCTAGAATCAGCTCTGCTTTTATGAAAGTAAATGGCAAAACTTCCACTTTTCTGAGGGGATGGAACGAAAACTTGTCACTTCCTGCCAAGTAGAGGTTATAGCATTTCTAGTAATTGGGAGTAACAAGAGTAAAATGGAAAAATGACAGCAATATGGGAGGAGGAGGTAGTGAAAAATTAAAAACATGAAACCTTTTATTATTGTCATGTTCTAATTTGGTAGGGAACTTTACATTTCACGAAGGTTTCCAAACTGCTGGTGACTAGCTATATTTATCCAATGGTAAATATTCAACCAGGGAAATGCCTAGAGGTGATTCATATCCTGTAACTGCTGAAGATAATACAGTTGGTGCTACTCATGAAAATAACATGAGCCACCTGATATAGCAGAAATTAAAATATTTCAGTAAAGCCAGGAGTATTTATTTGGGATTTTTTTTTAAAATCAACAGTATGTTATTCAGGTATTTCAAATTGGTTTTGTTTAAAAAATTTTTTTCTAGTATTTTTTGGTGACTGAATGAAAGAACTAAGTTTCATTTACACCAATTTCAGTCTGGATGATTCCAGTGGAGCCAATGAGAAGAATTTAGTCTAGGGTCAAAACCAAAAAGTGAAAAAATTTAAGAACAGAAATTATCACAACAAGTAAAAGATGTTGCACAGACATGCTTTATAAATTTCTGTACAAAACTTGGAAAATTTTCATATACTGCTGTTGTCACTCTGGTTGCTGAGAAAAATGCTGTGCTATTCTATCTAGAAGCAAAAATACTAACTCTTACATTTACAAATGAGTTTATTTATCACTAATGGCAAATACCTATTTAATAATCACAGTAAAATAATCAAGACATGGCTGCAAAGTAATTTTTGCAGCTTCTACATGTAAATCCACATGTTTTTTAAAGTTCCTGTTGTTTTATTCTTTGATAGGAAGTGACATAAACACTGCTAGAGAGACATTAAATGAACACATCTCCTTTTTGGATGTGCTCCCCGCTGTGCTTTGCCAGGATTTACCTTCCACCAAGGATCTTTGCACAGTTTTGTCTTGTGTACCACCTTCCCTTCTAACCAGTGGCACAGGCTTTCCTTTTTCTTTGGGTATTTTTCAATTAAGAAACTTCTGTATGAGCTGGTGGCAGCAATTAGAGAATGATAAGGGAAGCTGGGAACTTGCCAGTCTCCCAAATAGCTCTGTGATTGGGGCTTACAGAGATGAAATAAGGATATGGAGTGATTTCTATTGAGTTGTATATGGCAGCACCTGAAATAATACAAGACTATGTATATACCAAGACTAACAAATATCTTGTGATATCTTACATATCATAATGTGGTAACTCCTCACAGTTAAAGGCTCTGTAATGGTAATCACAGGACATGGTCTCCACCTCTTAAAGGAGGTGTTCAGCCTGATGTGGCACGATAAGTGCAGCAGATTCTCTTCTGAAGAATACTCACTTTAAAATGGTGTTATGCAGGACAAAAATGTGTTCGGCATAGGATTATTGTTCCCTGAGACCAGCATCGCAGCACACACGGACCTCCACTCAATTCGTAAGTCTTCATATCCCTTTAGCTTAATTTTTAAACCCAACATTTCTGCATTTTGCAATGTACCATTTTACAGAAGGGGCATTAGCGGACAAAAGAGTATCAGTTTACAAAACTCCATGTCCCATGTTGGGCCAACAGAACTGCTTTACGATGACTGTATGAAGTCACCGAGACACACTAAACCTGCAGCCAATTGATGTTATCCTTAAAATCAGTTTTTTCACAGTGGATTTGCACATGGCATGATGGACTCATGATAACACAAAGTCATTATATCCACTAGTTCCTAATAAAGTGTGGAGCACAGAGTTTCCACTAATAGCATTTTATATATTCCTCCAACCCGAGTAAAAGTAAAAATCCTTTGCACCTTATTCTTGGAAAGCACCTGAGAAGTTCAGTTAAAATAGCAAGCCTGTGAACACAGGAGTCCCACAAATGCAGGCAACAGACAAACTAGATGACAAACTGAAATTAAGATACTGATCAAAATAGCTATCATCTGAAGACATATGAAAATCAAAAATGTATAAAATATCATCTGTACAAATTCCTAATAGAGGTGTACCTTCTAGAAAAGTTGATCTGTAGTCTACAGATTCACTTGAAACCATTTCTGTTGTGGGACTTACACTCCTTGCGCTCACCAACCTGTCCAGGTGAGGAGTGTGCACTCTGCCATCATAACGCACTAGGTCGCTTCCCAGATCTGAAGGGGAGAAGAAAGAAACATTAGAAAACCCTCATGGTTTTGGTATGCCAATATTCATTTAGCTATTTATTTAAATCTAGAAGTTCTGCTCTCCTGGGAAGAAGGTTGAGTTGTTGCTGTGGCAGACACGTTCAAAGCTGACTGGGGAAGAGAAGTTACTAAGTTTTCCTAATAGCTTAGAGTTCCTCTGAAATCCTTCTGCTTAAGGCATAATGTGCCCCTTCACCCAGTTCAGGCACGAGCCAAGCACTGACATGCAACTAAACACTGGCACTTGATTGTGAAACCGTACAACAGGGCATTGCATGGTAGTTAAGCAAAGCGTAAAATTATGTAATTTTTTAAAAATCTAAGATATAATAATGGACTTATTTGATGGGATTGACTATGACGGACCTTTAATTTGTTTCTTCTTCCTTCTCCAGAGGAAAAACACCAAAAAGATAAAAAGTAAAAGTGATGTTGAAAGTACTCCAGCAATTAGTCCCGTGAAATTCTGATCTTGCCGGATCAGCACTTTTCCGATAACTGTCGATAAAACTTCTTGCTTCCACTGAAAGTACAAAGAAAGAGAATAGTGTGATGATTTCCAAGGAGAAGTAAGAACTAGGTTATTAGTACTAAAGTATGAGCTGATATGTCCTACATAAACTAAACCTTGATTTTGTGATGCTATATTGTGATAAGACACTGGGAGTGAAGAAATTGTTATACTGCTGTACATGAAAGCAGGTCTACATGTTTCTCACTTCATTACTCACCTTCAAGAGCTCTGGTAGTGATACAGCTGTGTATTTGATACACCACACACACGGCATGCACTCACACACACTCTGGGTAACAGGGTCCCACTGTTACCAGATGTTAATTCAAAATTTTAATTTCATACTCTTACTCAAATGGTGCATGGAAATGTATGGGCCTATGGATATATGGGCTGAGATATACATCAAAAAAAACCAGCCCAACTGTCTTTAATATGTGTCCTTCTGGCACAAATATGCTGTTACATCACACTCACTCTCTTGTTGACAGCGTGCCTACATTTTAGTTCCCAAGGCCATGTGAGCCTGTCCCTAGCCAGTTTCTAGCTTGTTGATAGTTTAAAGAAACAAAACAAAACAAAACAAAACAACCCCCAAAATCAACCACCAAACAAACATCAAGGAGCTAACAGGGAAAAACTGTTTCAGGTCACACAGCACTAGCTCAGTCAGTTGGAATGCATTTGGCCATCTTTTCTCTTCCTCCTGTGGAATTCATTCCTCTGGGTACTGTAATGATGGATTTGCCCGTCAAAGAGCAAATTTTCTTCTTCGCTGGGCAGACTGCAATTTCTGTGTCTCCTTGCCAGTAAACAAGCAGAAACCTTATTTAACCCCTTTATGTTTTGTTCTTTTCTATGCATGAAACCTGTCACGCATATCTGTTTCTTAGAGTTTAAGGAAATATCATGTAGTAGAATTGATGGAATGTAGTGTCAGCTCTGTTTGCATATGTGAAAACACAAACCAAATGCAACCTGTGCAAAAGTATTACATGAAACTAGGCACTTACAGTTCTGGGAAATGTACACCAAAAGAAGAGCTGCATCTAATGTCATAGTTTTCCTGATGTATCCAAGAAATTTAAGACTTACTTTAAAAAAACAAATTAATATTAAAATAAATTAGTATTTACCATATTAATAAATCAAATGAGTTATTACGATTTACTTAGATTGTAGTAGCACATAGGAGTATCATTCACAGCTCAGGATCCTGCTGAGATGAATGCCATGAAGACAGAAAAAATAGATGGTCCTTGCTCCAAAGAGCTTACACAGACTTTGATCCTAATCAGACTTACTGGCTGTTTTCAGTGAATCAGAGTCCAGTTTCATAGTTTAAAGGTATTCCTATCCCACTGGGATTTTCCTTTTTTATATATTTAAAAAATACAAAGATATTGAAAGATCTGTGTCTATAATTTAAATTTGGAGTAGCACACCAAATTGTATCACCTTTAAAAAAATGGTCAACTCAAACATTTGTCCAAAGTGTTTTCTAATTTCAAAAATAATTGAAATGAAATTATAAAAAGCAGACAAAAAAAAAATCTTTCAGGAAGGATGTGATCCTCTTGACTGCAGCATAATTTTTTGTTGAAAAAAGGGCTTATGAGTTCCAAATTAAACCTACTCCATTATAGCTTCCCATTCTTTCCCATATGTTTCCTCTTGTGTTTGGATTAATAGCTATAATTTTATTTCTGTGCTTCAGCTTTGTGCCGAAAGCCTCGAGAAACTGCCTGTACAAACAGGTAATAACAACAATGAAGACAATATTTATTTTAAAACAGTTGATATTATTTGAATTTCCATCCCAAACAAACATGGATAGAGATATCTCTGTAAGCACAGGCTTAGGCTTAAACTTAAAAGTTTATTGGTTCAATAGTGACACCGTGAATGATAATAAAAATAGCATTAATATCTCAAGTGTGGTGTAGTTGCCTCACCTCTATATTTAGCTCGCTGTTGGATTTCAGAAGATCACTGGGAACCGTACACAGAATTGATTCTGACTGCAGGAGGAGGTTTTCGCAGCTTTTATTTCCAACTTTTAGCACCTCTCCTTTAACAGCTTCTGAATCAATATAATTTCCCTTGAAAAAAAAAAAATCAATTTCATATTACATAACCATCTCATAAAAGTTAAGGAGTTACAAGCTTGGAAAATGTTTTTAATGGAAAAACAATGGAGAAATAAAAGACTAATGCAAATTTGCACTGTCCTGTCAATAGGCATGTATAAGGGTTTTTTTGTGTAAATGAGACTTTGACAGACAGGCCAGAGAGGAATGATGAAGTTTACAGATAAATTCTACTGTCACTGATACTCATACAGCCCATACAGACTTTGAAAAATGTAAATGTCTGAGGGATTAATCCTGTCGATCCTGTTTTGATTTTTGCATAATTTGTGCAAGAAAGGACGTATTATGTAACGCTGTTGTTTACACAAAACTGGCATTATATTTTCCACAAGCTAAAGGCATCTCAAACATTTTGTTTTGCAAGTGGTTATGGTAGCAGAAGTGAAGCTTTCAAATAGAAGTAATTAATTATAATAATACACAAATCTGTTAAAATAATGTTTCACAGACCAAAAAGGAATAAACCCTGATAAAGATGAGAACATGAAAAGTGCACTCCCTACTCAGAAAACCTGCTTACATATCCCAGCCTTGGATGAAAAATCATTCACTGTATTATTCTGGTATCGCGATAGGCATTCAAAGGCCAAGGTCAGCATCTTTTGTGCTCAGGAGTGCATCAGTATTTCGGAAGCTGCCCTACCCCATGTACAACCCAGCTTAAGATGAAAAAAGAGGCATATTAAGCAAGATTACAAGGGGAGAAGGGAGTGTGGGACTAATACAGGCTATTAACATAAGCTGGATCTGGGAGTTTTCCATGAGAAGGGAGGGAAGGCACTGCAGCTGACATGGCTATGAGACCTTGTATATTAGAAAGGAAACAAGAATTACATTCTGAGGGGCAAAAAAATCTTACTTTGGCATTTTAGATTTACTGCAGACTGAGACTCGACCCTGGGGAAACTGTAATAAACGTACAGGAGAGCCAGCCTAATGTCCTATTTTGACTGGCAAAGCCACACCCCAGGTAAATGCTTTTTAACTGCTGTCCATAGGAGTCCATTTTGCACTCTATCTTCTGTCTACTTGGAACCATTCTGTTTGATGTCAAGTAAATACGCAATGGGCCAGGGAGCACGTGATTGACTGCTTATTGCTTAGTAGTACGGAGACTTGCTGCAGCCTGTGAGCCATTCATGTTCAAATCTTTCCTTTGAATGATGTACCTCAAAAGACTTGAATTTAAGTTTTTCATCTTCAGGATAAATATATTATCTTGGAGAGCGATTCCATGATTCTGTGATTCTTCTACACCATAGCTTAGAATTTTTTTCACCATTAAAACTGATACTTACCCAAATAGAAAAGAAATCCTACTGATGTTTGCTAAGGTGATCCTTAGGCAGTTATAAAGATGATGGTAGCTTTTACTGAGTACTATTACAATTACGTTACCATTAATATATTAGCATTTCATTTATGATAACTCAATATATTAGGAGTTTCAAAACTCAGCAGTAGTTTGGCTCTTCCAGGACAATAGAATCTGCCTAAAATTTTAAGAGAAGGAGGAAACTGGTTCCTGTGAGAACTGGGAAAAAATATGTCCTCTTTTAAAATGTGTATTGCCCCCTTCTCGGTAAGCAATGCCCTTGCATGCAAGCTGGAGAAGTTCATTACTGGACTGACTAGTTGTTGCAAACCAATCTGATAGCTCAATCACCTCACAACTTTAGAGAGTTGGGAATAATTTGGGTAAAAGTCAAGAAGCAGTACCAGAACCGCAAACTAAGGTGTGGAAATTTTCAGATTGGTGTTAGAAGAATTTTTGAGGTTCCTAAGCAGAGAGAAAGGGTTTACTTGGAAAGAATGAGGAATTACTGCAGCAGCAGATGTTCCTTTTCAGCTTGCTCAAAAATACCATGGTTTCCATATTGCTCTCTTTTGGACCAGATATTGAGCATAACATAATTTCCTATGCGATGGAAGAAGATTGACAATACAGTGACCTATAAATAGCGAGAAGAATTCTTAAGATTGTCTCATAAAGGATGTGTTGCACTGGCTTAGGAATAGAGTGGGCAATTTAGTAAATCTTGTCCTACTGGAGTTTTAATACAAAAGGGCCAGAGGACAGCCAGGATCTCAGATGTGCTGTGTAACATGCCAGTTGTTACACATGAAATGACAATTGCGCTACGTATTTCTCTAGTGGAAGATTTATATTTATAAATGCACTTTACTTACTGGTGGTCCATGCCTAGGTTTCCTCTGGAATAACGCACAAAGTCCCTGCAGCAGCTTAGTGCATAAGCACAACCCCAGAACAGGATAGGCTTTGGGTAGACTGAGAAAAGATGCAGTTTCTTTTCTTATTGTTTTTTTTTTTTCACAGCTAGGATGCACTGGGTTTGCAGCAGCCCAGCTTGCAGGTCTGGGTCAGTGGCTTCTGCCAGAGGCAGCAAGTGTACTCTGTCCTCTTCAGCAGACTCAGGTGTTCCAGTGTCCCCAGCAGTGAAACACCAGAATTTCTCCCGCCCTGACAACTTCCCATGTTGGCAGGAGATGGGAGCACTTCTGAAGTGGTGTTTTCATGGTGTTGAATCAGAGAACTGTCTCAAGCCACTCAGACATGACCTCTCTGACTGGAGGATGGTGGGCACCAAGTGACTTCAAAGACCCACATACTTGGCAGATGAGGAGAGTGATGATGTGGGACCTTGAGAGGCTGGCACTGAGGACAAGGAGGTTTGGTGTCTGTGGCACATAGTGCCCTGTGTTTTAAATAGAAGACCTAAAGTTTCCTTGTGTGCAACATTTTCTTACAAAAACATCTTGTGGTCATCAGGGGAAACCAAACAGAACCTTTCAATCGGTACCCACTGTCATTTGATGAAAGCTAAATATGTCACACTAGATTAGTTTGATTGAAAAACTTGTGATAAAAGCTCCCTCCGCCCCCCTGAAACTAATTAAGAAAGAGATAAAAGAACTTTGGTTTAGTAGAACAGACTGTTCACTGAAGCAAGCTGCCATTTAATTTCATGCTGAGCTTGCTTAATTACTGCACAAAATACAATCATGAGGCATGTCAACTTGTGTGTATTTTTGAATGTGGGTACGGGGTGAGGGAAAAGTGTTGCCAATATGGCTTGTAATGATCTTTTGGCTCCTGACTATAATTTATGAAAGTTGCCTCACTGTTTTGATAGAAGCACCCCACTATAACTAATTCTATTTAGAGGAAGATGTTAAATTGGTGCTTGTCCATGCTTCATTCTAGGAGACCAATTTCACTAATGCTATTCTCCACATGGTTGCCAGGAAATAACCAGGACATTGGGCTTAGGGAGACATCTGTCTTGGGTGCCATGACTACAGGTCAATACTACAAAATTGTGAGTTTGGTCACTAGGACAGTCCTCAGCCAGCCTTTCCCATTTAAATGGCTTCTTCCCAGTGATAAAACAGTACCAGAGACTTTTTCCTCCGTGAGAATACAAAGTTTGCAAGTAATAAAGAAGGAAGTTAAAAAACCCAGCTAGTTTTTAACCCTCAGTCTCTGTGAAGATTATGGAGCAAGCCCTCATGGAAGCCCTTCCAGGCAGAGGAAGGACAAAAAAGTAATTGGGAACAGCCAGCACAGGTTTCCCATGCATGGATTTTGTCTGACCAGCCTTCTATGCAGAGATGACTGGTTCTGCAGATGAAAGATGAGCACTGGACAAGAGGACCCTGGTTTTAGCAAGTTATGCAACACAATTTCTCCTAGCAATGAAAACAAATGAGGATGTTATGGACTGGATAGATGGTCTATAAGGTGAGTGAAAAACCTACTGGACGTAGATCAAATCTTAAAAGTCTAACACGTGGCATTCATAAATGGCTGATGCTGGGACCAATGCTAATTAAATTTTTATTGACAACCTGAGCAAAGAGATAGAATGCACTGTCTTTGAGCTTTCAGATGACAACAAATTTAGGAAAATGACTGATATACTGGACCATAATGTGAAATAAGGCAGCAGTATGCCACTGTAGTGATGAAGGCTCAGCACACATTTTAGCAGCAGCAAAGCCAGTAGATTGAAGGTGATTGTTTTGCTTTGGTCAGCACTCATGAGGCCACACCTGGAGAATTGTGTCAAGTTTTTAACCCCACAAAATACAAGAGATACTGACAAACTGGATGAAGTACAGCAGAGGGCCACTTAGCTAGAAGGGGAGCTGAAGCACAGGATACACAATGAAAGGCTAGTGGAGCTGGGTTTTTTAAAGCTGTAAAATCTCCATTCTTGGAGAGTTTCAAAACTCATCTAAACAAGGCCATAGGCAACCTGACCTGATTTTTAACTTAGCCCTGTTTTGAGCAACAGGGTTAGAAGATCTCCAGAGGTTCCTTCCAATCTATGTTATTCTACAATTCTTCTCAAACTAGTACTCTTTCCAACTGGTTGATATGCATGACCTGGAAAATACTGGAAAACACTGCTGTCATTGCACAGAGGCACTGAGCCATGCAGCAGCTCTATATTCCCAGATCTCCGTTGACCCACACAACATCTAGCATTCCTCCATAACTAAACATGAGAATTGCTCTGCATTGAGGAAGGAGGGATTGTATGGTGAAGAGCTTCAAGTAGAAAAACAAAATTAAAAAATAAAAATCATACCAATTATTCTTTGGTATTTGCCCAAAAGACTTTGCAGAGGCAGATTAATATTCAAAGTTTGACTGGAAGTCAGCATGGCTGACAGGAGCTCTGAAGTAATCCTTCTGATGTCTCGCAGCCCAGAAGCTGGCCCACTGGACCATCCTGGGAATCAAAGACCTCAGGGTGTCAAGATTTCTTCATTGTGATAGGGGACAAGAGTTTTGGCTTACAGACCTATGCAGGAGCTACACAAAGAGATGACCCAAGCATTAAGACTGATTCTCTTCCATAAAGCATTTTTTATCGATTATATTCTATATAAATTATAGTTATCTATATAAATTACATATACTCTACAACAGATTTTCATAAGCATTCACTATAAACTAGAAACACGCATATTTGTACCTTTTCTATTTGATAATCTAAACTCTGAAAAGCATTAGATTTCAAAAAACTGGACTCACACAAAATTGATTTAACTTTCTCCACAGTACTGTAGTAGAGAGCAGCCTGTGCCTGTAAGGGCCCCAAATTCCTAATGTTTCTCAGTGCCATGTAGGCTATTCTCAATGCTCTTTGAAGAGGCATTCATCACCAACTTTGCATTTTTCACGGGTCCATAAATATTTAGGCTACAGCAGTGACTGATCCTCATGAGTGACTTTGTGCACAGGCCAGAGTTTCCCTCAGCTCAAGACAGCCAAAGCTGTTAGGCCACATCTTTTGTGAGGAAGGACACAAAACCATGTGACAGTACGAGCTGGTACTCGGGTGCAGGCCACATACTTCAGGCTCTGGGCTGCTGGCCATGTTTAATCCTGAACTGGTGACACAGCTCATTGCAATCAGAAGCTGACGCAGCGTGGTCCTCCCACGAGGACGAGGAAAGTCCCTCTCCAACTCCACCTGATGCCAACCACCCTGGTACACATATCTTTGTTTTCAGCTCTGCATCTTTTAAATTGTGACAACTGGGGCCTCGGGTGAATGCAGTACAAAACACAGTGCTCTCTCTGCCCTTGCTTCCTTGGGGCTTATGTCATCAAAATGTCTGTTCCACACTGTACTGCTGATGTGCACTTGTGAATAATTGAAAAACTTATTTCAGCATTTCTTACCTTAATTTCCAGAACATTTTGGTTGCCTCTTGAGATGAACACTGGCTTTTCAAAATGCTTAAATACAGGATTATTTACATAATCAAAATCAAAGTACAGGGAGCTGACACCATCAAAAATAAAGAACACTTTGGTTACAAAGGGTGGTTGGAGATTGAAAACTTTCAGTGAAGGTGTTGTACAGCAGATTATCTCTGAGCTAGAGCGGTGGCTACATGCCTATAAGAAAAAAAAAAGAGGTAACTGTAGTACGTACATGCATAGGAAGTCAGTGATTAACGTAACTTTCTTTAACAATACAAATATATTGAAAAAATAAACAGCAAGGGCCTTGTTCTCCTTTAACCAAAGCAAAATCCCGATCAGCGCAACACAGCATTTATATAGAGCTGGGAGAAAAGTATAAAAACTTCTTGTCAATGGTGTTTGCACTCTTGTTGAGGAAATGTTCAAGTAAACAAGCTTCCTGGTCTGATTGTTCACAGCACTTTTAAAGTAAATATTTTGCAGCTAATTAATGGAAAATTGTTTCCAAAGCCAAGGACCATCAGGAGGCTAACCTGATGTACTGAGCACGCACAGTTCAGCTTACCCAGCCTATGTTATAGTGACTGCCACATGGATTTCTCTGCCTTTTTCACTCCCAGAGCAATAGTAAGAGACCAGAGGACAATGTAAAAGCCAACAAATTCAATGGAAACAGTAGAAAACAGAAGTAAAGCACTGTTTACCCATGGCATAGCTAATTCACTATGTTTCCAGAAAGGCCCTATGGACTCTGTGAGAAAGTGCTTTAGAGCCAAAGCCACTGTGGATCCCGGGCCACAAAAACTCAGCAAAGTGTATCTTCTTTCTAAAAATGTGTATGTAAAGCCCCAGGTGCGTGGCACTTGTTGCTTAGGTACTCAGTCATGCAAGGCTCTGCTGAGAGTGCTGACTGTGTGACATGCTTTGCACTGTATCTCAGACCAGCAGGGATGTTTGCCCCTCACTGCAGCGCAGGAGCTGCCAGACAACAGGCATGAAGACACACTTGCCCCTCACTCTGCCACTATTCCCTGTGAGGGTCTTCTCTGAGGGAAAGCTGCTGGTGCACCTCATGATCAGAAGACCTGCCAGAGGATGCTTTGATCCACGGGGATATGATCCCCATATGAAATGTCTGGCCAGGGTCCTTCTCTCTATCCCATACTGCCTTGACACAGGACTTGTCTCAACTGCCTTTACCGTCAACAGAGGGACAAAAGCTCACCTAGAAGGGGTTTCATCTGATCAGTTTTAGACAACAGCTTTAATTATATTAATGGTGCTCTAGAAGAGTCAACTCTCTTGACTGTGAGGGTTTCTACAGAACTACTTTGCTTATAATATACCCAGCACATCTACAAGCATCAGTGGTAGGCATGGTGGGTGCTGGGCAGCATCACAGGAACTGCAGAGTGGCTTGTTTGCGATTGTATCGTGTACTCCCTTCTCTGTGCCTCCCTTTCATGCTGCCTACCACGGATATGGTTGAAGAACTTCTGGCACAGAGTTGCTTCAGCTCTACGGAAGTATTTCTCTTCCAACTGTATAAACCTTCTGTAAGTAGTTCCCTGTACACTGTGCCCTGACAGCAGATTAAACTTTTTCTTTTTTTAAAAAAATATAAATACTGGGACTGACATGTGCCACACTAAGAATGGAGCTAAGCTCCTAGTCATCATAAATCTTATATTTGTTCTAAAGAGACTTCCCTGGAAAATCAACAATGCTGTCGAATACCTTTCTGCATCCAGAGAAGGTCAAAATGTGTATTTTTCTGTTTTGTTTTTCAAATTAAATTGTATATATATAATGCTGCCTGAAGGAGCTGTGAAATTAGTTTAAATTAATGCAATGTAAATCTGCATTACAAAATCAGTGACATAAATGTTCAGGCTATATCAGTTATATTAAATCAGCTGTCTACAAATCAGCACTTTTTGTTATCACCACAGGAATTTACGTTTTTCAATGTTCTGAGCACTTCAGTTTTAGAGCTCTTACATGTCTGTGAGCTGCAAGTTTGGCACTCACTTAAATAACTTGGTGCAGTTCTTAGTGATGCTAATAGGACCTGCACCTGTGTATCTAACTGACCATTTAGATTCCTAGCAGAAATTTAGAAATAGTTGTGCAAGCCCCGTGACAATATCGTAAATTGTGGGACACAAGACAAAGGCGGATTTTTGCTCCATTTGCTTACAGTATTAGACTGTTCTTCTTTTGAATACCTTGTTATACACCAGGCTTTGTTCTATTACATGGATCTAGAAATTAATTTGAATTAGTATGGTAATAATAAGATGTGTCATTAGTATAATGGATGATTGAGCCATACTTTGCATGATATATGAATGTTCATAAAGATACCTATCATATTGTGTCGATTCTAAAACGGGATTACTAAAATATATATAACTATGAAGCTAAGTATGTCCCAAATAATCATTATATTTATTTGATTAATGTAAATTCATTAGACTCTTTATCTACTGTAGAGTACTGATGTCCCTTAAATGAATAGCAGTGGTATTCATAACTTTGTTTGTGGCTATCTATTAGAATGAGTACTTTACTTTACCAGGCTGGTCTCTGAAGCATAAGCTTTCAGAAAATGATAAAAATCTAATAATACTCTTTGGAGGGGATGCAATGTGACTGATTGGTAAGGTCAAGAAAAATCTTATTTGCAATGCCCTTATTGGTACATGGTTTGACATGACATTTTTACCTTGAAATTGGTTTTAGCAATTGAAGAATATGACGGTTTGGTTTTCATGAAATATTGGATTGAGTATCCCTAAGAAAAAACGCTAATTCAATCTATTGCCTTCTCAATTAAGATACTGTCTATCACCCAGCACCTTTAACTTTTATTTAATTAAGCTTTAAAGTACATTCACTTTAAAAGCTAAGCCTACATTCTTCTTGTGACTATAATCTACATCTGAAGACTGAAAGGAAGCAAAGATAAAAATTATGGTACATTTCACAAGCATAAATAAATGCTATACCCCAAAGGGAATAATAATCCATTGCACAATGCATATGACTCATCACTTAAGGTATGTATTCTTGTTTCATTTGTAAAATATGACCCCTGAGGCAATTAATTCAAACCTGACCTACAGAATCTGAACTTCAGTGCCCAATTCAATTTTTTTTCATCTGATAGAACAACAGGAAAAATTATGAGGGAGGATCTCTGAGTTCCAGAGGTCTCCCAGCAGCTGACCCAGATAAGAGAGGGGCAGTTGCATGTGTATTACAGGATCTGCAGCTGTCAGAACAGAGAAAAGATACAATTTTTCCTTTCATAAAAAGTAAACTTTTGGAGTTCCAGTGAGGAATGAAAGATGAATGAAGTTAAAGACAGACTGGGAGACTCTCCAGTTGTCTTTGCCAAAGGATGATTTCTCAATAGAAAGGGATGAGAATACAGGTCCAACTTGAGGAAAAGCACATTCAAAAGACTTTTCTGTGTAAAGCAGTGACACTCAAGCAGTGTATCTTGAGCGTTTTTCAAAGAACTCATTGGGTTTTGCTGCCATTTCAGGTAGTAGAATGGCCCTAATGGATCACCAGCATTTTTATTTTAGTTGTCTTCTTGGGTGAAGGCATGGGAGATGATACTTCTAGTCTATCAGATCACTGGACCAGAACGTAGAGTCAAACCTCTCTTTCTGCTGGGTCTGAGAGCCAGCCTGTCGCACAACAAGACCAATACTGACTGGGAGTCTAAAGTCTGGGCTTGGGATGGTCAATGTACCTTGCAGCACATCACTGGCACTCAGGTGAGCTCACACAGTGTCTTTCCCCTGACATCCCCTACTGTACTCTTTCCTTGGCAGGAGATGTGCGTAAGATGAAGATTTGGCACAGAAAAATACAAATGGTTCCCCTTTTTGTGGGAAACTCTTTGCTGGGCTTCTGTGGTATCTGTATGCCACAGAGTCAAGAGAGATAGAGGATCACACTGTCAGTGTCTTTGGATAAGTAGTCGGGAATATCTTCAATAATCACACAATCAACACCCACACTTTCCAGGGAATTTATTTTATCATCGTTTAATACCTCTAAGGTAGACACTCACTGTTGAATTCTAGGCATTTTGATGAGTATTATGAGTATAGATTTTTCACAGGCTTGTAAACATTGAAGAAACTTTACGGTATTTTAAAATTCTCCTGTAAAACAGCAGGAAATGGCACCCAGCAGGGAAAAAATTAAAAAATGCTAAAGATCATTCAAAAGACTACTTACTGAAGAGATAATTAAAAAATCTCTCTGGAAAGAGAAGATCTTGCATAGCTAAGGGTCAGTTGTTGAAGGTCATGTATTAGAAGGTGTTACTCCTTAGCTTTGTAACCTTGCATATCATGGGACCTATAACCTATCATTCATGGTTATAAGAGATTAAGCAGTGGGAATGTGCAGCCAAATTAGTTAATAGACGGAATATTAAAAATGGTGCAAAAAAAAAGGATCCCTAAATGACCACTTGTTCACTATGGGGGAATCAATGCCAAGTACAGGCTTTCAAAGAGCAAACACTGGCTCCAAGTACTTCAGAAACAGAAAAATCATCTAGCATGACTTACAGCAGAGGTTAGAAGACACTTATGTTGTAAACAGGCTCCTGATCAAACACCATTCCAAACTGCATAGGTTTTTTTACAGGCACAAGGCAAAGTGAAAGAAGAAATGAGCTGCTTCCCTACTGGTGCACCTCACAGAGGAACTGGATGTGTTAGCAGAAGTGAGAAGGTTTCTATGTCCTTATTCATTATCTATAGTTGTTAGGAATCTATGCAGCACTTCCTAAATTCCTAATTTTTGTTCCTAGTCAGAACAAATGATAAAAAGAACTCATGAAATGGAAATTAAAAAGAAACACATTGCAAGTATCGAAACATATGGTTCAATAACTCTAGAACATTTTTTTTCACTCACTGAAATAAATTCAAAGAAGGCAAAATCTATTATTTTGACAGCGTTAACATAGAATGTAATATAAACACAACTAGTGTGAACACAGTACTGAAAAATTCTATGGAAATTTAAATAAATATGAAAGGAACATTATAAAGGCATTTTTGCCATATAGAAGAAAAATTTCCTGAAATACTAAACTACAAACATGAAAGCTAAAAAGCCCAACGTAATATTTCTTCTGTAGGGGGCTGGCTTATTGCCCCCAAAACTTTTCCGTCTCAGTGAAACTGACTCATAGGAAGCTGTTCCAGAAAAAACTCTTTTATCAGTTGTGCCGCTCGCTTCTTTCACAGGGATAGAAAAAAGAGGCAGAGAAGAGCAAATGCCCCAGGGCATGTCAGCTGGCTCTGCTCCCTGAGACTTACGGATGCACAGCATCCCCAACAGCTCCTGCCATTTACAGAAGTGATTCTCCACTTACATTGTGATTCTATCAGGACTCTAGGCCACAATTAAACCTGAAGACAGAGAAGACAGAGATCTGACAGGAAAAGGTGAGACCTGTTTTAAATTGGGCACCATTAGTTTGAGGCAAATGGTTTAGGGTCTGGGAGGTGGCAGAAAGAAGGAGAAGAGCTCTAGGAAACAACATTTATTAGGAGAATTAGGAGTGGTTTGGTTTGTTTCAACTGAAAAAGAGAAAGGCTGAATCATAATGTAATGCAAATATGTAAAATTAGCAGGAGAGACTGATTATCTGTTGCTTGTGTCCACAGAGGGTTAAACAAGCAGATAGGTAATTAGCTGCAGGATTTGGGTTAATTATTAGAAAGAACTCTTTCCAAACCACTAGGTAAGCAGGTAGAGCAGCTCTCTCTAAAGCTTGTTTAAGCAAGGTTGTGAAATTTCTTTCACAAGGAGCTTTAATAACAGCCTAGACAAATATCCGTCAGGCAGTGGTCTGCGTACATTTGCTCCTGGCGCAGGGAAGCGGGCCAAGTTAGGTCTTTGTGGTCCCTCCCAGCTGTACTTTCCTTTGATGCTTTGGGATGTGTTTCAGTGCTGGGTTTGGTTTTCCCAAGAGCCAGAGTTTCTGAATGCTGACAAAAGCAGTTTCTTGGAGGAGGCTAGTGAGAGAAAACTGAACAGAAAAGGTCTTAAATAACAATTAAAAAAAATGACTCATATAGTTATCCTCTCCCAAACTAAGGAAGCAAAAAGACATACAACCTCAGCTATAGCACTTCTTGAGCATTTTGGGTTGTATTGTACTGTTTGTCTGGGTTTGGTCTGTTCAGGAACACAACCTGTCTTCTTTATAAATCAGACAGCTGGTCTGGATCCCTGATGGAAACAGGTCCTCATTATTGTTTATTTTTGTAATGACTGGATGAAATTTTGGGATTTTTTTGTATATCCCTCATGCATAGAGCCCAGAATCTCCAGTGCAGGATGGGTCCGACTGCAGCCATTGGCATCCGCCACCAGCAACTTCCTCAGTTACACAGTCAATCTTGTTTTGCTAGCTATAAATCTTCCCTTTCTAATATCCTTCCTTGAGAAATATGCTTGAGGTAGATTATAGTAGCAGAACAAATGGCTGCCACAGAGGCAGGGAGGGCCACTGAGTGCCAGAAGCCTTTAATTTCAATAAAGCAAAAATATACTGCTTGGGCAGTGTCAAAGTATAAAACACTCTGGATTATAATTTGTTTGATCTTATATTCGATCTTTTGTGCAGGGAGAATGAACTTGTGTACAGCTGCTCATACACTGGGGCAAATTTCTTAGAGATCAGCAGGGGTAGGGAGGGCATTGGTGCATTGGCAAATATCACACACACTGCAAGGTAGAAGAAGAAAGAGGTAAAGGAGATAATTCTGACTGCCTATCTGTCTTTCTTCAACAGCAGGTTAAAAGGCAGGATGAAAGCAAACCTGCTCAAAGGCAAGGTTTCTTCCCAATAGTTGGGGGAGAGAGTAAATTCTACAGTGTCCATTGCCTGGAGTTGCCAGTCACTTTTGGACAGTGGATTTAGTTCTTTAAAATTTCAGATTCTTTCAAATCTGTTCAGATTCTAAGGAAGCGAGGCAGCACCAGAGGCAGCTGAAAGATGGTTCTGGGGTGAGATTGGGCTGTGCGGGTGTTCCCGTGAACACAAACACCTAAGTGCAGCCTTGTGTGGACCTGGAGGCCCTCGGCAGCCAAGCAGTGGAGGAGGGGTGGTGCTGGGAGTGGCCAAGTGGGAATTTCAATAGTTCCAGGGGAGCCCCAGCAAGCTGGATTGTGGTGAACAGGGCATGGCTCGTGGCACAGCAATTTGCACAGGCAGGGAGAGCAGGAAAGGCTCCTCTCTGACCAGCTGGGAGCAGCCAACAGAGCAAGCAGGCTCAGAAACTGGTAAGGTAGAGCAAAGAGATCCTTTCAGCCCAAGTCTTTTTAGCATACTATTTTAAGCTTCCTCAGTTATGGCTGACATGCCATAAAGCTCAATTCCATGTCGCTGCAGGACTCACTGTCCCAGCCATGCCAGAGGCCTCCATCCAGACAGCTGCTGACAGCAGATGCAGCTCTCCAGGTCACAGGTTGCCAGGAGCACTTGATGCCTCTTCATGATGCTGGGGTAGACAAACAGTTATTTTGCAGAAGATGTGCTGTGGTTGAAGGGCTGTGTCACCAGGTGAAGGAGCTATGGGAAGCAGTGAACAGGCTGCACAGTATTCAATCAAAAGAGCAAGAGATAGACTGATTATAATCAAAGACGCTACAATTTCAAGACTCTCAGGAGTCTTGAACCTCTGTTGTAGTGGAGAAGGAGGTGGACTCAGAATCCAACAGGGAAATTAGTCAAAGGAATGCTAGTCTCTTAAAGATGAAGGCTGGAAGCTGGTCACTGCACGTACCAGGAGGAAGATTCCTCCTCCTTCTCAAAATATGACAGGTAGGACTGGCACATTCTACAACAGTTATGAGGCTCTGGAATTAGAAGGCCGGACAGCTGAGGAGATGGGTGAGGGTCCTTCTAGGGTAGTGGAGCCCCTTAAAATAACACCACCTGTACCCGCATCCAGACCTCCTCTGTCAAGAGGAAAAGAAGAGTAGCTGTACTAGGAGACTCCCTTCTAAGGGGAACGGAGGGTCTGATATGCAGATCAGACCCAACTCACAAGGAAGTCTGCTGTCTTACACAGGCTTGGGTAAGGGACATTACTGGAAAACTCCAGTCTAATAAGGCACTCTGATTACTATGTACTATTGGTTGTTCAAACTGGCAGCAAAGAAATAACAAAGAGGGCAATCAAAAGAGGCTTCAAGGCCCTGAGACGATTGGTAGATGGATCAGGAGCACAGTTAATAATCTCCTTTATCTTTCCAGTAACAAGGAATAATATTAATAGGAATATGCAGATTCATCAGGTCAACAAGTGGCTCCAAGGTTGGGGCAACTGGAACAATTTTGGTTTTTTTGACCATGCCATGATGTACTCAACACCTGGTCTACTAACACCTGACAGGATGCAGCTTTCTCAGAGGGGAAAAAGAATTTTAGGGCAGGAGCCAATGGGGCTTATTGACAGGCCTTCAGACTAACTTGGAGGGAGGAAAGGGGCAAAACCAGGCTCATCAGTGATGAGCAAGGGGATGATGTGCCAAAACTTGAGGAAATGAGCACTCATGGGATCCCTCAATCTGCCTCAAGAAGTGTTGACTGCAATGTACCACACCTGAAATATTTCTACACTATTGCACGCAACAGGAGGAACAAACAAGAGGAGTGTGAAGCTTTGGCCCAGCCCCAGAGATTTGACATTATTGGCATAAGTGACACCTGGTGGGATGAGACGTGACTGGAGTGCCCTGTTGGATGGTTACAGACTCTCAGGAGGGATAGGCAGGGCTGAAGAGGTGGGGGGGTGGCACTGTATGTAATAGAAGGGTTACAATGTATGGAGCTCACAGTTGGCACTGGCACAGTCAAGAGCCCCTGGGTAAGGATCATGGGGCAAACAAATAATGCAGATGTCATCGTGGGGGTCTGCTATAGACCTTCCAGCCAGGACGATGACACCAACAACTTATTCTTTGAGGAACTATGCGACACAACTGCCCTTTTCCTTATGGGGGACTTCAACTTGCCAGAAATTAACTGGGAGCATCACACAGCTGGTGAACCAGCTGGTAGAACCAGGGCCAGAAGATTACTAGAAATCCTGGATGACAACTTTATGGAACACATCCTAAGGGAGCCGACTCAGTAAGACGCCCTCCTTGATCTGCTGCTTGTCAGCGGAATGGATCCTGTGAGCAAAGTGGAGATTGGTGGCCATCTTGGCCACAGCAACCATGAACTGATCAAGTTTAAAATCTATGCTGACTAAAATCTATGCTGACAGGAGCAAAAGTGCCAGCAAAACCTCATCTCTGGACATGAAGAGAGCAGACTTTGGGCTGCTCAGGGAACTAGTAAGTAAGGTCCCCTGTGAAAATGTTTCTGTAGGTGCTGCAGTCCATCACTGCTGGTCACTTTTCAAACATCACTTCCTAAGGGTACAGGAGCAATTCCAAAGTGTTGGAAGTCAAGCAGGGTAGGTAGAAGGCTAGCTTGTCTGAGCAAGGATCTTCCCTTGGAAATAAGGCACAAAAGCAAGGTGTACGCCCAGTGGAAGCAAGGTCAAGTGACACGGGAAGAATACAGAGATGCTGCTTGCTGCCGTAGGGAGCCAAAGCTCAGCTGGAGTTGCAGCTGCCAGAAATGTAGGGGACAGTAAAAAGAGTATTTTCACATATATTAATGTCAATAGGCAGTATAGAAATATCATCAGCCTGTTACAGTATGCAGATCACCAACAGGGAGAGAGACAAGGCAGAGGTGTTTAACACTTTCTTTGCCTTTGTCTTCAACACGGATGAGGGACCAAGGGGGTCCCAGTACCCTCAGTTGGAGTAGCATGACTGCGGGAATGATCAACTCCCACTCAACCCTGAAATTGTGCAGGATCTGCTACTCCAGCTGGATTCCTAAAAATCTATAGGGCTAATGGGATTCACCCCAGAATCCTCAAAGAGCTGGATGATGTCATTGCAAAACCTCTCTCAATGATTCTTGAGCAGTCTTGGGAATCTGTAGAGGTCCCAGCTAACTGGAAACTGGTGAACGTTGTCCTGATTTTTAAGAAGGACAAGAAGGAGGACCCCAGAAACTACAGGCCTGTCAGTCTCATTTCAGTGTCTGGTGATGTTATGGAGAAGATTATTATGGGAAGTATTGAAAAAAACCTGAAAGACAACACAGTCTTTGGTCACAACTAGTACAGCTTCGTGACAGCGAGGTCACACTTATCAAACCTGATTCCCTTGAAACCTTATAGGATGGGCAGACACTGATGTTTTCTCTGTGGTGACCAGTGACAGAACCCAAGGGAATGGCCTGGAGTTGTGTCAGGGGAGGTTTAGGTTGGATACTAGAAAAAGGTTCTTCATCCAGAGGGTGGTTGGGCACTGGAACAGGCTCCCCAGGGAAGTGGTCACTGCACCAAGCCTGACAGAGTTCAAGAAGCGTTTTGATGTTACTTTGAGGAACAAAGACTCTGAGGGATGGTCCTGTGCAGGGCTAGGAGTTGGACTTCATGATCCTTGCAGGTCCCTTCCAACTCAGCATATTTTGTGATTCTATGAAGTTCAAAATATTTGACAAGCAAGGAATGCAGTATCAGGGCCTTAAGAGAAGCAATATCGCATATTCTCACAGGGGAACAGAGAAAGCATACGAGTGATCTTTACTCTAAAAAAAAAGACTGCTTAAACTCACTAAAGCAAAATCTCAAGACATGATTATAGCAATGATCTTTTCTCTGGAAATCCTTTGTGTCTAAAAATAATCATGTCTACATTAGGGGAAGAAAAATAAATTTTGAGTTTAGTTGATTTCACTGAAATGTTTTGTTTTTCAATTGATAGGCAAAGTGACTTTTTGATAGCACTGAACACTGTTTCATTGCAAAGGCACTAATTTTCAGATTAAAATCTGAACCCATTAAATTACAAGCCACAACTACATGCTGTGGAAATTCAGGTCCTGACACTCCTAATATTATACAAATTAGGATCATGAAGAATATGATGACCTTGAAGCTATAAAAGACTGCAAATTTGCAGACATACCATTTAAAATGCATTGAGCAAGCCTAGGTCTAATACTTTGAATTCAATTCAGGAAATAGTTTATGATGATCATTAGAAATAACCTGAGAATATGAACAGTAACATAGCATGTCATAAAGAGTGTACGTCAATTTAGCTTCAGTTAGGCTAAACAGACCTTACAGGATAAGAAAATATTGGAGGTACAACACAAATGTGTAGGCAAATGCTTACAGAAAAGAGTTTCAGTACAACAAGCCATTAAATGCGATGTTTGTCTTATAAAAACTAAAGCGGATCACATGGTTGTATCTGTACACCTCATTTAGAATTAGACATTGTGTAGTGTCAACTCAGGAATAAAAATCAGAAGGCTTAGATCCCTGACTGACCCTCTGTTCATGTAGAGGTACCCAATTGCAAAGCCCCAAATCTTTCTTAAAACTTAGTTGTTGAACTTTGGTAAATTAGGAAAGATTTGCCCCAACAGGGAATTTTGTAAGCAGAAATTCTTCAAAATAATACTTACTTTTGATTTTAGATATTTACTCCTTCTCTTTCTTTGTCACATATCCACAGTCACCACTTGAATATCACAGTAGCCTGAACTTGCCATGTAATCTGACATATCTGTATTGCATTGCTCTGTGTTTAGTCACTTGAATTTGCATTGCTAAATTGCAACATAAAAATCTTAGTATCAGATACTGTAAAAGCCTTATTTCTTTGGAAAAGGTTCCTTGTAAACTGCTGTTGTATCTTCAGCCTAATTTCAAATTTGTTGTTGAATTTTGCCTATACAGTGAAAGCAGTCTGTGCAGAAAACACCAAAATATCAGTGGAAGCCCCAAAGTTTCAAGGCAAAAGTCAAAGGATTTTGACTGAAAATTCATAACCATTCACCACATCAAAATAAAAAGATAACAGATTGTCTTCTCTAAGACTGACTCACCACAGAGAAGTTCATTCCCAGTTTAGGTACAGTAATCACCATCTGAGGAAAGCACACTGAGTTCAAGTTGATTCCCTGAGCTGTGATCGTACTTCCACCACTAGAAAAAATTAAAAAAAAAAAAAGGGGAAGAAAAAAAAAGAAGTTGAGTTGGATTATGATACATCTGCTGTGATAATGTTAATTACAAATTATATTTTAAAGTGAATGGTAACATAAAATCAGAATTAGGGATATATGGGGTGACTGCAAATGGCTTTGTGCAGTGAGATTATTTTTCTGGGAAATAAATTTTACACTTACTGTAACAACTAATCAAATAAAGAAAAATAATTTTTAAAACTGTGGTATGCCAGGGTGCAAAACAAATGTGTACATTTTAAAAGAGGGTGCATACTTGTAGTTCACATTTGCTTACTTGTTTAACTTATTGCTTTCAGTGGTGCTGAAAAAGGTGTCTGTTTTACTGCTGACATTTTTTTGGCAAAGGCAGATGGCTTGGAGACTGAGATTGCTGCTGAGACCATAAATATGCCACTTGAAAACACACATATACTACCATACATATATATTCATAATATTTATATAGCACTGGATTTAGACTATTTTAAAATCCATTTGCTCTCCTGAGTACTGCTGACTTGTCACATTAAATGATTTTCCTCAGTAATCAATGTAATGTCCAGACACTGTACAGGAGGCACACTTAGCTGTACAGTAGGTATCTCAGCAGGACACCACAGGTAGGCTCAGTAGCAGCTAGGAGTGAAATCACATAAAGAAAAGAGCCACCCTTCCCCCTTCTCCTTCACCTCTGAAAGGAAATGATCTGCCCTCTGCAACTGCACCATAACAGAAGCAATTGGCATGGCAGATGAAGATAAAAATGCAATTTCTTTTGATGGATTGCTGCGCAGCATAGCCATTCTTTGTTCTTTTCTTGTTTCTATAAGAAAGTTTTACTCACCTAAGAAAAGATTTGGACGGATAAATTTTTAAAACAACAGGGTCTTCTCTGTATGTGAAATGGCTGCTTGCGTCTCGAATGGCTTCATCGATTTCCACCCTCACACGATATTCCTGGGGAATTCGCTGTGCTGGAGTGTAGCACTCCACAGTGCTTGCTAGTATGCTGGGAGGACTGCAAAGGGATTGCTTGTCAGCATTATAAAGCATGTACTTCGTTTAAAACACTGTCCTTTAGTGAGCCCCAACATCGCCTAGGGATCTGCTTGTAAAAAAATGTCATTGATTTTCCCACTGGATAATCATATGGCAACAAGCACCACAGCTTAGGTTCAAAATTCATCTTAATTTAGTTGACTTGCTACTGGAAGGTGTTTCGCTAGCACTGCTGACAACCACATCAGCCCTTGCATGTTGCAAAGGCAGCTTTCAGCCTGGAAAACACCATCACATTCCAGGTTTAAGGAGAATGACCTGATCTGCTGTAACCAAGGGATAATGCTTCTTTCAAATCCACAGGACTTACCCTGTGTTAAAATCTCAAGTAAAGGTGCTAGTGGGGGATGTACCCACTGTAGAGAATCTCTGCTTAGTATTTAACATTTATATTAAGCTGTGATTGAAGGTATTTCCACACAGGGGACATCAAAGATTTGTGACTGAGCTCCTACTGGATTCAGTACAGAGACACAAGAAATTCTGGTTTAATCCTCAAAACAATTTTATATGTATCAGAGAAAGTCCCAATGCGATGCTGCCTCTGGCTGTTCACTGACAGCAGTGCAGAAGTAGTTGCTCTTCTGCATGGGACACATATTTCCACGCTGGTCAGGCCTCCACCAAAGAAAGCAGTAGGAAATGGAAACCTGCACCCTCTGGATGCTCACTGGTAGCTGCTGCATGAATAATAGCTCTTGTTAATACAAGAGAGAGGGCTGAGTGTGTGGGAGTCGGGGTGACAAAAATGATGGGAAATAGGCAGCTTCTAGTCCATTAGAACTTGATTTGCTACTTCTCTATGCAACCTTTTAATGAGGTTAATGAAGACATTACAGAATAAACAAGTTCTAGGTTCTAGGGAACCGTAGTCCCTTCTAGAAATCTTTCAGACATCCTGAACTCAGGATATAATCCAGAACTGAATGATTATTGCAGTATAAATTACCCGATAAGTGACACAAGGAGAGGAAAGCTAAGGAATTTTTGCATTTGCTTTTTTTAGCTCCAAGACATTTTAATCAAGCCATTTCTATATTAAAGGCATAACTTTTTATAAAGTACCTTACCTTTTTAAAGTGCATGGTTGCTCACCAACAAAAATCCTTATGGATTTTCCAGTCCTTAGGTATTTTCCAGCTACAGTTAGCAATGTTCCTCCAGATTTGGGGCCATAAGTGGGGGATATACTTGTTATTACAGGATTCTAAGGGATGGTAAAAATAAGAATGGTGGATTATAAAATTATTTTCAAAATATAAAGAGGAAGAATCTTAAAACATTTATTAGTATTTCCATGAAGTAAGAATAAAGCCAACTGGAATATAGAATTACCATACTGGATTGGACTCACGAGAAGTTCCTTCCAGTTAATACTGAACCTAATTTTGACTATAAAGGTTTAATCATAGTGCTTACCACATATGAAAATGTATTGAAAAGTGTTTTCCCATGTCCAACAGAAACACTACTGGATATATTAAAAACTGGACTTTTTGCAGCAGGAACTGTGCATTCAAGCCTTTAGAAAACAAGGGAAAAAAAGGGATTACATTTTATTTCTGCTTGACTTTTTTTTGTATTAAAATAGAGCCACTTCAAACTCATAATAAACTCCATACTAAACAGATCATCAGTGTATGAGCATCAAGGACATTTCAGAAGTAACAGCTAAAAGAACTGTGCTCCTCCTCTTTAATAACAAATAGAAACACTGTGGTCTTTATACTTGGCCAGAAAATAATAATGATAGTATATCAAATATATTTCAGAAAAAAAGAAGCATGCTAGAGAAAACAAATACCTCCCATTCAACAGCTGAGGGTCTTTTTAAAAAAAATTTTCCTTTAGTATCAAATTTTGGCAGATAACAGGATTAGAAAAAATGCATCATATACCCACATTTATTGTATAAATTTAAATATTACCAAAAATTTAAACCTGAAGTTTTGTGGCACCACATGTCAATGTATTACATTACATTCACACAGTCTCATATGTGACATCATCTCCTTAAATCATTTTGTTTCCATTAAGACTGTTGAGAACAGCAGTTAGGAGAGTGCTCAATACTTCTGGAGTACTTGCTGGAGTATACTTGCTGCTATATATGTGAACACAGAAACTGTGCCATCATTTGCACATTGCTTTGGTGGTAGACAGGAATATGCTTTGAACCGAGAGAGGATATTCACTGAACTTCCTATTTCTCCCAGATGACAGTTGTAATAACCTCTGTCTTAAGTCATTATCCCACCATCTCTAATACTTGTTTCTGAGGAAGAGGAAGAGAGGTGCAGCTGGGGGTCATAAGCCTCTGGATGACGAAATACCTGCATCTTCTCAAATTTCTCTCCAGCAGCTTCACAGATCAAGAAGGCAGAGGTGACATAACTGAGCCCAGCAGGATCTTGGCCAAAGGAACCTGCCCACTTTTTAGAACTTTGAATAGCTTCATTCTTCCCAGCTTCCACAGGTGTTGAACATCATTTCACAGACAAACCAGAAAAAGCTGCTGCAGGAGCGACTGGCATGAACTCAATTTATTTGTTCTCCATGTTGAGCACGTTTTTTCTTGGGGAGCTTATCAAACCAAGGGATTTTTTTCAATTTGAAACTTCAGAATCTGAGATTATATATATTTGTAAAACAATCCATATAAAAGGACATTAACAATTTAGGTTTCTTACTTGTTTTTGTTGCTAGATTTTGCTTCCAGAGCACAAATTTGTCCTCCAATATGGACTGCTGTATTTTTTAATTCAAATCTATTATTTTTGCTGAATCCAAAATCCCATCCACACAGTGTCAGCTTTGTCCCGCCTTCTATGGGAGCACTGCTTGGAAGAATCTGTCAAAAAAATATTGTGTTAGTTGAAACAGGTTTTCTTGAACTTCAAATGGAGCTAAAGAATGTGCAAAGAATTAATTTTAGAAAAGCATTTCTTTTGGTAGACTATGTCCTAGCATTCATCTTAATTGTTCTTCACCTTTCATTTGTCACATTATGAGCTTTCTCTGGCAGTAGCAATAAATAACAAAACCCATGCCAGAAAGCTTTGAAAGTTAGTGTTTAGGGGCACTGAACAAGCTGTGCATTGTAACAGTCTTTTAAATCCTGCCGTTCTTGTCTTTCACATCTTATTTCTGGCATGTTAAACATACAATATACTTATTTTGTTAGAAGCTGAATGCTGAACACAAAAGAGCCCCAAAATGACCATTTTTTGTCAGTTTGATGAAAGTTGGGTTCAGAGTGAAGTAGCTTCAAAGACATCATAATCTGGTATCGTGTTGACTGTGATAAAGTTAACGTGACTTCTGCTATTCTTTCCTTAAATCTTTTACATTTGTTCACCTCTAATTCTGAGTTAAAAATAAATTACCCCTCAGAAACACAGAGACAATCTACAAAGGAAATGCCTTTTTTTTTTTTATATATATATATATTTTAAGTTGTCCTGTAAAATATAACAATGGTGGGAAAAACGCAGGAACACTATAGAAGTCTTACAAAACTCAGTAAAAGTACTGGTCAGTACTGCCACTAAAAAAAAAAAAAAACTAACACAAAACCAATGAAAAAAAACCCCCAACACTGGTTCAGGGATTATGATGACTTTTAATAATATTAAATAATTTTGCAAACATACCAGTACCACCGGACACAACAAAGAATGAAAGACTGAATTTATACTTGTGATCATAGTGCCTAAATGTCTTAATGCTTTAGTGATAATAATTTGGCCCCTAAAATGCAATACAGCTGTGCCCTTCAAAGGACCTCACTTAATTTTCAAGTTGAAAGTGTTTGAGTGATATTTGGCTATTATTTCATCTGGAAATCCAGTAAGACAGCACATTTCTGTTCAGCTCCCTTGTAGCTATACTTCAAGACTCTCACAAATGAACTATTGTATATAGAAAAGCAGCTGAAGAATACTTCAAAAGAATTATACCATATACTATATATAGGGAAATTTACTGCCCCCATTAGAAATCAGACAAAGAGTCTGATCTAAAAGTCACTGAAGCCAGGAGGAATCTCTTCTGTTTTAAAGAGCTTTGAATCAACTCAACAAGCAAAGAAGAGGGAACCTATGCAGGAACAGTCCTTTTGCACAAAACCTGTAAAAAAGGAGTGATACCCGCACAGCCCCTTGGCATACAACACTGCAACTAAGAGTGTGGAGCAGTACTGTATCCCATGGAGTCTGTGCTATCCCCAAGTTTAACTTTCTCTTATTTCTTTAGGTTTTTTCCTTCAAAATTGGGATATGACTTCTGATCCTAGTTTTCCACTCTGCTTAATACCTCAGCATACTTACCTATTTTTGGAATAATAAATCCCTAGCAGAAAATAACATTGCTCTGTGGGGGTACAGGATGTCCCTACGTTTTGTACGATAATGCACTGACATGTGGCATTTGAAGAGTTTGAAATGTAATCCATAAGTTAGCAAAAGAAGGCTGTTAAAATCAGGCTGTACAAAGCCATACAGAATAAAAAGTGAAGGTACTGAATTGGTTTTAGTGATCTTATCTGCCAAAATAAACTTTTAATAGCAGCCCATGTACCTTAATTTAAGGAGAGTAAATATTTACTACATTCTGCCAACAAATTTAGGAGGCAAGACGTCTAAGTAGAGAGCAAAAAATAAACCAAATCTTAAACTTTTGGTTTTAAGTTCTGTAGAAATTCCCCTAGAGTGATTTTATTCAAGTCTTTATTTTTGTTCCATTTGTTCTGTATGATGACACATCTGAAAGTTAAAAGTGGTTTTTCAGACTTGTTCTTGTGAGAGCTGAAAGGAATGAAAAAGTGAACCTCCTGGGCTTTGACCTGAGGTATATGTAGACATCTTCTCTGTGCTTACGTTGTGCAAGTAGTAACAGAAAACAAGCAAAACCCAAATCAGATATAAATGCTATGAAATTCAGGATTCAAAAGTTCTCTATAGTACAGAAACTCCACTGATAACAGGGAGAAAGTCGTGCTGCAAGGCCTGCCATTCCGCTGTTTTCTGGACTTTGGGTTAAGGGAGGAAGTTAACTTTTCTTTTTGTTTTTGGAAGGAATTAAAGGATTGTGTTTTCCTTTCACTTATGTTGACAGTCATTATTCCAATATCCACTCATATACTTTATAAATTTTTGGAAGAATATATATTTATTAGTTTCAAAACCGCGTTCATTTCAATTAAGAGACAAGAACATGTACAGACCATATGTGAAATTTCCATCAAAAACTCCAACCTCAACAGGCAGCGGAAGGCCTGATGTTCTTGATACATCTGATACAAAAGCCAGCTAAAATGACTCACTTTAAAAACAACAACAAACCATGTCAGATTTTTAACCACAACAAAGAATTAGAAGGGACACCAATTTATTTCTTCTTTTACGCCCTTCACCTTTCAGCGTGACCTGAACGCCACACACAGATGCTTGCAATTTGTTCCAGCACCAAGTGGTCTCTGAGGAGACTCCCTCGAGTCCCCTGACTTGCCTCTAGCACTGCTCATCCAGGCCGACAAAACACGCCCTGTGGTTGGCAGAGGCAGTGGATGGGAGTAGAGTGGGACGGGGCTGTGGAGGGGACGTGTCCCAGCGCCGGCCCTACTATGATGTCTGTAGCAGGGGGGATGCCTGGGCAGAGTTGGCTGCTCCCTGCCACCCACGGCTCCAAGGGAAAGTACTTAAAGCAGGGCAGAGAAACAAAGGATCTGCGAGACTCCATGGGAAGACACTGGGCTTCTTCTCTGCCAACCCTTCTGAGACAAAAATATCTTCTTCATTGCCCACCACTGTGTGTAATAACCTGGGAAAACTTTGTTGAAGACTTCATTAGCTAGCATCCACTGGACCAGACCCTCGTAGAGCAATCTGTTCCCTTCAGGGGGAATACAATCTGTCCCTCTGGAAGCTACAAAATATTAAGCAGAGGTTCAGACTGAATTTCAGATAATATGCAAGGCAGGTCATCCTCTGTTTGTTAAGAACAAAGCAAGCTTGTTTCTTACATTTTATGCATATGTGTTTAAAGACAGATCAGAAGATGATGAATAATCTGTTTTATATTTTTTTCAGTAATCATGTTAAATGTCATGGTCCAGTGGAGCACGAAATCTGTCTTAACAGCTAGCAATCCAAAGGGATTTAAGTACCCAGCTGCATTTTTCTCATCGCAAACATTCTAGAAGCAACTTCTACCAACAGGGGCATGCTGTAATTTGAGATTCACTTTGAGATCTATTGGTGCCACAGATCCATATTCCTTACAGGAGTAGACTGGGTTTGTGCTGAGCAGGAAGGGTTGAGACACATGAGGAAGGGGAGCACCTAGCCAGCCTCACGCCTGCTCCGTCTGCTCCTGTCCAAAGCATGCTACCCTGAATGAGACCTCCCAGCGACTTCATAGGGATTGCAGAGATGGCCTTGGGGATGCACCTCTTGGTCTTGGAGCACCTCTTGGATGCACCTCTTGGAGCCCTGTGCATGGGCTCCAGGCTCTTGATTCTTAAAACTGCTGAGTGCACACAGTCAAAATTAAAATTAAAAAGGGTTATATGAGCTCAGCACCTCTGAAAATCAAAAACTAAGCAGTTCAGAGCCTGAGAAATCTATTTTGAGTCATGGAAATATACAGCCACTGCTGGAAAGTTTTGCGAATAAAATAACATTAAGGGATGCTACTTGTGTTTGAACTCTAGGAAAGATGAAACAAGCTGTGCAGGACAGGTGAGTACCTTGGGCCTGCAGAAGTACAGAAAAATATATCAGGGTAACTCTCAGGGTATACCTTTGAACTGGTGATTCATAGTCTCATACAAACTAAGGCCAGAAAGGATTATTTCATCATCTAATATAACCTTTTTGAAATAAATGGCTTCTTATATAAAGGGAAAGCAAACTATTCACATTATGTGTTAGCAATTTTTGTACATCTCCTTTGCCCAAAGGTAAATGGCAATAGAAGGCAAGGCAAACACCCCCCCCAACATTTCCATCCATTTTGGGTTTCCTATAACTCTCCACTGTTTCTTCACTGAATTTTGCCTGTGTTAATCCTAAATTTAGTATCTGAAAGGTGAACATGACAAAAAAATCCAACCCCGTAAACATGGGTTTCTAGATTTCTTTCTGGATTAATAGCAGTTTTGCCTGTCTGCTCTTTAAAAAGTTGTTGTACATGAAATCATCTGTCTGGTTGAAAGAAATACATTATTAATTTAAAACCCACTTTCGTCTTCCTTTCTCTCTAAGAGTTTAGCACATCAAATTTTCATCTCTGTTTATAAGCTGTATTCCCATAAAGGAAACTGTACTTTTAACTACACGATGTAGTTTAAATGCAGTAACACAAGTAAATGCATATAAACACTACCAGGAAGTTTTACGCTTGTCCTTCCCTCAGATTTCTAGTCCATCAAGTGCCTTACAAACTTCTGCCTTCACAGTTATGTCACACTTCACTGGAGAAGATCTGGTTACATGTACAGCATGAATCCTGCACTAACCACAGCTAAATTAAAACTGGACCATGCCAGTGCAGATCTCTGCTCATCTCAAGCTTGCACAATCTTGATCTCCAGCTGGCTGGCAGCAGCCTCTGGCTGTCCCCTGTCCTGGGGCAGAGGGTGTGCAGCTACAGGCTTGTCCCCAATTGGTGGCAAGTGGACCCAGGGGAACAAGGAGCCAGGGAGCGACATTATGAAAAAAGCATCTCCTCCAGGAGCTTGGGTAGGGGAGAAAGGGAATTTTTCTCATAGAGAAACACCACACTTTCCTCCAGTGCTGGATCCAGCACAGGGATAGATGAGGAATGGGAGACACAGACCTCCTGCACTGGGTCAGGCTGTGGCAGCTGTGGGCAGGAAGTGCTTTTCTCCACTTTCCCCTTCGAGAGCAGTCTGAGAGGAGGGGTACTCCTTTCTGTGACTGGCCTTTCCCGTAAGACCCCTGCCAGGCTGGCTCAGACTCATGTTCTTTTCCCACCAGAAGCGCTTTGTAGGGCCAAGGCTCTCTCATGGTTGGTCAGGATAATCAGACAGACCTGTCCACCATGAGCACCTCAGCCCACACCACTCAGGGAGAGCACGTGCCAGCCAGAGGATTTATGGACACCGAGGCTGGGGAGAAGTTGAGGAGAGCAGACACTTAATTTATCACAATTACACAAACAGCAAATGTCCACAGAGCACAGACCATGTTCTTCCCTCAAGAGAGAAATGGGAGAAATCCATCATTTTACCTCATAAACCCTAGGCAAGCAGGTGTCCTGGGTCCAGGTGCTGTTGGGGCACTCAGGAGACCTAAGGCACTGCTGGCTGCACCAGCCACACTGCATGAAAGCAGGTGCCAGCAGGCACTGGCTGCAGGACCTGAAGTGATGGCAGCCCGGTCCCTTCAGTGGGATCTTCGTTATCTGTCGATGGAGAGACATAATGCACAGATCATTTTAATACATGCACTAAGTGGCAAGGAGAGTCTCTATTTATGCATAGTGCAGTGGTGCTACTCAGATTTCAGATGTGCAAGCCTCAGTTCGACTTCTCTTTAGCTCAGTAATTATAGGATCTTATAAGTAATTTAACTGACATGATTTTAAATTCGCTTGGGAGAAACCCTAAAGGCATCTTAATGTTATATACAGTTACTAACAGCATCTGGTGTTTACAGCAAGATAGAATTTTTTGCTGATGGAGAGAGAAAACAGCAGTGTGCTCCTCCCAATTCTGCACTAGTTCTTGGAAAAAGCGGTGTATCTCAGTATGCCTTAGTTCATACATTGGTAAAAATAGGCATGATGGTTATTTCAACTTTGGCGAGGCTGTTTTAATGCCTGTGGCACACTTACAGCATGTGACTGCCCATGTACTTGTTTTTTCACACCTATAGTCAAAAAACTTATACTGTACCTAAAATATAAGTAAAAATGTATATTACATAAAATAGCAGGATAATTATGATAATAGTCACTTTAAATATACAAGAATTATTTTTGGACAAAATACTGAAATTAGTATATACTTACATTACTATATAAGTACCTCATACTTCTTTATATTTCCGTACCTTCCTTAAACTTATTTTGGACATTTTCTGAAGATCGGTCTTATAAATATATCTCACATATTTCTAGTAAATGATTAATAAACATCTTTACTAATGGTTGATCCATTTCTGTAAATTTTTATAGAACTCAAGGAGTCAAATTATTGCTTACGATTATGGTTTAGGATTATCTGTAATATTATCTGCTGATGTCTTAAACCTATTCAATATACATATACTTATGACAACAGCATATTTATGACAGCTCTTCATCTTTTATTAACTCTTTGTAGACTATATGCTTAAGTAATTTTCAAACATTACTATGAACACGGACTTCCAGTTTTAAACTCACCCGTGTAACTTTTGCACACAAAACCCTCCTTAAAAAGCTATGACACAAATCAACAAAAGCCAGGAAACTGTGACCGCCATTCTTTTCTTAAGCCATTGTATGTTTTGTCTTTGCAAGCACTTGAATTAGTGACAGGGTTTCAGCCTTAAATTTGCATTTCCTGGCTTTTGTTGGTTTATATCACAGCTCTTACGTTATTTAAACATTTCTCAATATTAGCCTGTTGGTTTGTTCAGCAGGGGGAAAAAATATCTTGGAGGAAACTTGCCCCCTCCCTGCAGTGTTCCCAAGGGAATGGCAAGGCTGTGAGGATGCAGTACATAAGGCAGTGGTGTGAACAGCTGCTCTTACTGAATGTTGCTGCTGTGAAGGCAGGTTTACGAAGCGCTCAGGAGGATTAGGGTATGAACCACTCACCTTTTCCCCAGTCACTACTAGGGTATAGCCATCATCTGCTAATGAATTCTTGACAACAACTTGGGGGGAGACGGGGTGGGAGTCTAGCTGAAAGCTGACATGTGGAGCTGTGGGTTCTGAACGAGAAACCACTATCTAAGAAAGAGAAAAATTTTGAAAATCAGCAGGCAGTGTGTAACACAAATGCATGCTGCTCAGCGGTCTCACGTTCTCTGCTTGCATTAATTACTTTGCATTACATTGCATAATATTTTGCATAATGTTCCATCATGATCTGATTAAAGCGCTATAAAATCTACTTTATTTAACACTGCAAAATCATGGCTGTTCAAGGATCCTCAAAATATACCATATTTATTAAAATGTGAAGGAATCATTGCATGTTTCCTAGTCTTTAATTTCAGTCACCATAAAAAATGAAGATGGGTCATTTAATCAGTCCTGTACATTTAAGAATGAAGAATTTTATCTACAACATCTATTTAAAAGAATCTTAAAACTCCAGGTCTGCAAGTCCAATATATTCTCATTTATCTTCACTTTGGTCCTTCAGTTTGAAAAGCAAACTTTACCCTGTGTCAACAGTCTCTAGTCTTGCTGCATATGGGGCCATTACAATGGAAAGCTATGGCAGGTGCAGATTGTCACTGTGGGCAGAGCCACAAGTACACAGAGCTTGATTCCCAGAGCTGGCAACATGGCTGTTGCTCAGACAAGCTCCTTGCAAGGTGTAGCTGGGCACCTTGAGGTCTGGCTCCTGCCAGGTGTCCAGGACAGAGCATTCAAAGCACTTCTTAAATGACAGGGAATTCTTTAGGAGATGCTCCAAAACAGGAGCCTAATTTAGTTGTCCTGAAGCCCCTTCGCAAAAGTCTTTCCTCTCTCTCCCTCTCTTTCGATTCTAGGAGATCTTAGGGAGATTAGTCACACTAGTGTGAAATTTCCCCACTGGTCATCTCTCTGCATCTTGAATTACCTAAATACTTCTGAGAATCTGGATCTATTTCTGCAAACACACGCCTAACTTTACTACTGTAACTTTGTTGACTTTAACGGGATGAGTCACGGCTGTTAAGCAGAGGCATAAAGCATCTGCAGATCAGTGTGGATATTTGATAGCGAGATTTTATACGCTTGGGTTTGCAATCCAGGATGTGCACCCAAATGTGATAGCATCAGGCAACAAAGGCAGAGGATTGTTTACATGAGGGAAGATCATGTTCATGTTTCAAAAGCTCATCACGTGTAGTTTACTTAAGGAATTTAGATAATGAACATTTGATGAGAAGTTAGGATTCAATGGGGTTCATTATTTAAAAAGATTGAAGCCATTTTGGAAATAACTTGTATGTCAAATGTTTCATTTTTCACTATAATGAATCTTTTCTTCTGACTCCAAAGGCAGGATCAGAACAGCCAGGACATTGACTTACATGATTTCACTGGCTTTTTGCACTGCCAAGGTCTTTCACCAAGATGGCTGACTCCAAAACTAGACTTAGAGATGCTGTAATTATAGCTGATTTTTTTGGTAAATCAAGACTCAAATAAAACACATGAGCAGTTAATTCATGGCGGTAAGTGCTCCACATCCCAGAGGTATTTATAGTTTGGGGTAACAAGAGGCTTTTTTCCCTTTAAACTGGCTTTGTTATAGACTTCTTTGTTTCACAGCACAGAAAGTGCAGCTTTCAGAAATCAATAAGGTATGATCATTTTGGGTGACACAGAAGTATGGTCTCTGACTCAGTGTAATAGGGCATGAGCTCTGTTTTTCTATTCAGGACAATGAAAAATAGAATTGACTGGAAAGCTGCATGAAAAAGCTTGATTAATGTTGGCATTATGGGGAGAGGTAGCACCACAGCTGCAAATACCTTTTTAGTTGATCATTAGCCGTGTCTCATCTCAAATACCCACTGCTATAAAATGCTAAGAATTCTTTTCCATCATTAATCCAGGCTTCCTCTTATTGCCAAGCATTCTTTCTGATTGAGCCACAGTGTTAACCCTTTAAACACATCTGCATTCCAGCCTCACAGCAATACATGAAAATTTGGATTCCATCTCTACAATCCTAGAAAAATTACTTGGTACTTTAAACACTGACCGACTCTTATTTTACTGAGGCTGATACTCAAATCACCTGCTCAAATCCCAAGTGAATAGACTTTGACCTCCTGACATACAGGGAGCTCAAATTACACTTCCTAGCTCATTTGGGACCACAGAATAGAAGTTTGGATTTTGCTTAGAACTAATCTATCAGCCTACAGTATTGCCTTAACACAGAGTAGATGCAAAATGCTCTTTTTTATGTATCTAAATGTGTGGGTTTTGCACACATCAGCCCAATCCTTGAAATTCTATCTTACCCTTATCCAACATAATCCCGAAAAAAAAAAGGCAATTTGAAGACAGCTCCTACAGCAGAAACGAGGGGCTACTTAGGACTCCAGTGCAGTTCTCATAAACCTCTGATTTTTATGGCTTGGGACTGGGCTAGCATATGTGCAGTGTAACTTTAATCTGCCATTGATACACCAGCTACTTCTGCCATGGAATGGCATGGATACACAGGGCTACTTCTGCCATGGAATGGCAAATGGTTCAGTACTACAGAAGGACTTCTCTTTTCTCTTTGCAAAAACTGTGAAGTCCTGGGGTTTTTGGGGATGTCTTTTTTTTTGGGGGGGGGGGGGGAGGAGTAGTGGTGGTATTGTGTTGTGGAGTTTTTTTACATTTTAATAATTTATTAACCAAGCATTTCTTCAGAGCATAAGAGACACAAAAGCATATCTGCGTGCCTGCACCCTCCAGCAGTTAGGAGAAAGGGAAGGTCTTACACAGATAAGTAATTAACTAAAGGAGAACAAACAGACATTAGCAGTAACCAGTCAGTGCTTGCAATAGTGAGAAGTCACCAGAGTGTTCTACAAGGTGCCTGTGCTGGGATCCATACTGTTCAATACACCCATAAACAAGTTAGAAAAGTGGTTGAGCAGTCCAAATGACAAAGTTTTCTGATGATCTGAAGGTATTCAAGTTGATAAGGATGAGGACAGACTATTAAGGATGGCAGAAGGACTTTACAAGACAGCATGTCAAAACAATAAAATGGCAGGTAAAATACAACAAAGAAAATTAATTTAAAGCAGTACATGATAGTTATCTTAACAGCTTTGCAGCATCCAAAAAAATCCCAATTGATAAAAACTTAGGAATTATTAGAAAAGGATTAGAGAACAAATCAGAAAACATCCTGAAGCTGTCATAGAAGTTCACGGCTTGCCCAAAACTTGAAATCTCTGTGCAGTCTGGTTGCCTCCTGCCAAAAAGAACATGCTAAAAAGGGAAAAAGTAACAAAGATGATAAAAACGATGTAATGAACAATGACTGAGTAGTATGGCACGTGTGGAATCTATGAAAAAGGAATACAGAATCATGAGTAAGTAGAGACTGACCATATACGCTCTTCTACAACAACCTGAAAGGAGGTTGTAGCCAGGTTGGGGTTGGTCTCTTCTCCTAAGGCATAGGACAAGACGAAATGGCCTCAGGTTACACCAGAGGTGGCTTAGATTATGCATTAGGAAAAAATCTTTTCACCAAAAGGTTTGTCAAGCATTGGAACAGGTTGCCCAGGGAAGTGGTGGAGTCACCATCCCTGGGAGTATTTAAAAGACATCTAGAAGCAGCACTTAAGGACATTTTTTAGTTTTGGACTTGGCAGTGTTAGGTTAATGGTTGGACTCAATGACACTAGAGGTCTTTTCAATCCTAAATTATTCTATTATTCTATGATTTTATTCTAATAAAAGTACTAAATACCATCAAAAGGCAAAACCGAGACTCTGGTTCAAGGCAAACGAAAGAGTACGACATCCTACCGATATGCCATGACCTATGGGACTCCTTGCCAAAGGATGTGAATGCAAGAGAAATACACATTCAAAGGGCAACTTCACAGGTACATGGAAAATGCTAAACAGACAAAACTCAATAGCTCAGGAAATCCCCAGAAAGGAGAACAGTTGGAGATTTGAAGCAGAAGGCATTAGCTATGTTGCCTGGCTCCCTAGGCATCCACTTGTCAATACTGCTGGAGACAGAGCACTGAACTAGATGGACCCTTCGTTTATATACATGTGGGTATTCTGCTGTCCTTAAAAATAACTCTTCCGAGAATCACACTCAGTATCAGTAACTACAATGCCAGACATCCTTCTCAAACCAAACGCAAAATTTATGTCTCTCTATTTAGAGAAAGAAAACCAAACAATTATGTTATCTTTCATCATAGCTCAAACTACTTCCATGAAGATAACAGCCAACAGTTAATTAATTAATATACTAATTAACATATTCTTTATATTGGAAGTCAGCGATCACTTAGGTTCATCTGCGCATAATATGGCAAATTAAGACTGTAATAATTCGAGTTGAAAAACAGGACACAACAGCTTCTTTTACAAATCGTTCTGATGCTCAGTTCTGCTAGTCAGCAGGATTGAATTACAAATGTTACTGTCTAAACGCTGAAATATCTTCTGCAAAAATGAGAGGCCTTCTTAAAGGAATACCATCTAAGTATCATATTGTTATTTTTCCCCTAGATGTCTGGCAGGTGCATGCCATTATCCAGCAGAGAAAGGCTCAGGGTTAACTTTATTGTGCAATGCCTCAAATGCCCTGGGATATGAGCATAGCCTTGCAAAGGGCACATATGTAGCTCTCTAAATGCTGTATATCATTCTAATCCATGGAGAATATAATGGATCTCCTCTGAAGACTATAAGCTTTTCTACTCAAACTGAACATTAAAACATATGTGCTCTCAAAACAGTTATTCGGCACCAGGTGTTAATTTTAATTTGACTGTATGGATTTTGCATTATTCAATATTTGATACTTTTTTGCCTGGGAGAATCAAGATACATTTTTTACCACAGAAAGAACTACTATCATAAATATTAAAAGCTGAGTTATATATATGAAAACGTTACCTATCAAGACTTTGCCACAATTTTCTGTTAGATTAAAAATTATAAAGATGGAAGAATTGCAGCTATTCACATTCCTACAGATACACATGCACACAGTTTGTGCTTAGCTTTAAATAAGTCAGACTGACAGTATTGAAAAGTCAGATGAATTGCTGGGCCACTGAGGCAGGACAGTGAGGACAACTTTTGCAATGACTCTGTGGGCATCCCATCACTCTTTCTTTCTCCTGGCTCTGTAGGGTCTAAAGTCCATGCTCATCTATCCCTTGACCACACTTGCTTCAAATATGGCTTGCCATTTGCTCTGTTTTGTTACAGCTACGTTTGCCTGGAGGGACAGGAACTAGATCAAAAGGAGTTTGATAAATTCGAAGGTGCATAAGTCTTCTAGTACACTACAGTATAAACTGGATTTGACTGAACACACTGAAAGATGCAAAGTTCTGTACTTCTTTGCTCTGTGTCAACTCATTTTGCTGACAGGCACCATGGCTTTGAGCCTTGATTCCTGGAGTGGTGAGGTCTTGCTGCTTTGCTGTTTGCAAGAGGAGAGCAATGCTGAAGGCTTGGCTCTCTTCTTATTGAATTCTGGGACAATTTTTTCCAATCCCTGAGTGCAGTTACAAATAAAAAGCAGATGTGATTATTTTTGTCTATATTAATTTCTGTAGCATGCATTATGTTCCCTGGCATGTAATCTATAAAAGCAGCTACGACACATACTAATTTCTCTCTTTTTGGGGAAATGAGATGTGTGTTAAAGCTTGGTGGTGGTGGTGGTGTTTGTTTTTAATCATAAGTATTCCTGGGAAATGAGTGTGGCTATCAAGTGTTCTATCTACTTGGATGTGAAAGCCAACAGATCTGTGCTCAGTGTGTGAAAATTTCCCAAACCACTGATCTGTGAGAACCCCATCCCTATTCCTCATCAGGCACAATCAGGGGCACCAAAAGAAAAGAAAAGGCAGCAGGTTAAGGAAATCCCAAAAAAGCTCTTCATCATTCAAAGTGGAATGAATTCAATTTATTGAATTCTATGTCACAGCATAGCATGGAGGACAAAACAAAAATAAATTCAAAAACTAATAAGCAATACTAAGGAGAAAGAAGTCCATAAACGACTATTAAGTGCCAAATATGGGTGCAGTTTCCAGCTCTGCGAATTTCTGGGCCACTAAGTGCCAGAAGGTGGAGGGTGCTGGAAAAGGTATCACTGTGCGCTTTTACTTGCCTCATACCTCTCCCTTATCCATACTACTGCCAGAACTCTGCTCCTTGAGCATTTATTGTAACCCCATACATCCTTTCTTATCAAAAAATCTGGTTAAAAATACTGGCATATAACAGGTCTCCAGAATAAGGCTTACTATTAATCTGTATTGTTTCATGTCTAACAAGTTCAGAAAGCTCCTGAGGAGGGTGAGTGGCCTGTTATCTCACTTGCTGTAATCCAGTGATGCCTATCTGTGCCATCATGCTTTGGGTTTTGTGCCCGAAGCCATTTTCTCTCCAAAATCTGTTCAGACATGACAGTGCATTACCATGTTTTGCTAATGCTTGGCTTCTCAGCTAGAGCTGGCTCATGTCCAGTCAGATTGGACAGGACTGCAGCCAGCATGTGGCTGATGGCATCTCAGGGAGCATGCATGCCCATGGGAAGACCCTTCCCTCACCTCCAGAAGCAACAGGATGAATGTCCTACTGCACCACTCAACATGCAGCCCAGTGCAGTCTCACTGTGCACTGAGTTTCACTGGTATAGTGGGAAGGATGAGATGGCCCCACTGCCTAAACTGCATCCATAGACCATTGTAGCTGTAAATCGTACAGTAAAAACTTCTTTAGCCTCTTCTTCCTCAAGAGGGTCACCAGCCAGCAGTGTATTTAGTTGGGTGTTACCTTGCTGAGGCCAGCTTGAAGCATACGGAGCACATGCAGTATTCTGCTTCCAAACACAGTGTTAGGCTGAAATCCAGCCTCTGCATACATCAAGGGCATCAATCTCTTGTTCATTGTTACGAGTTTTCAGCCATGAGCTTTTAGAATAAATCTTGAAAATGTTCCCAAACCTCACACCTCCCAGAGCTGTCACCAAGATTTCCCCTTCCTGAAGAACTTTGCTCTTTTCTTCTTCTCTCATAAGCCACTCTCTGAAATAATACTAAGCTCTAGCCAGAAAAAAAAAAAAAAAAAGAGCAAAAAAAAATAATATTTTAGCTCAATGTATCATGGGGGGGGGAGGGTTAACCTATCATGATTTCCCAAAATACTGGCTGGTAATGAAAGCGTCTTTATTAGTTGTGAGTTGTATTCTCAGTGCAGCTTCTTTGGCTTGAGCAGAGTAAGGCTGCTTACACCAGCTGAAAATCTTATTCCTCGGCTACAGCGGTGTGACTGGGTGCTGTTTTCTAATGAAGTAACCACTGTGAAATACCTGATTCACTTCGCACCCAACAGCTGTAGTTTCAGTCTGTGTTCCCAGTCACAGTCTGAAAACAAGCACAATAAGAAAGGCCAAAGCAGCTGCAACTTCTCATCAGGAAAAAAAAAAAAAAAAGAAGGGAGAAAAAAAGTTTGTTGTCAGGCTCCAGCTTAGGAAGGAAGTAAAGCCATTTTTCTTTTCTGTCTCATGCATGTCAGCTGTCTTAGAAAAATTATTACTGCTCTGTTTTGTAACAGAAACTCCACAATATTTCGTAAACTACAAACTCTAGGCTATTCATGGCCAAATACAGATTTAACATTTCTGATGCAGCCAAAACATGCTCAGTGTGTGAATGGGCTGCAGTACTCTCCAGGAGAGATTTAGAATTCACCTTCTGGCCCCAATTATACTCCTTAAAAGAACTCATGAATCTTCTCTATTTGGACCATCCATATTGATTTTCTTTTAGTTCTAGATTTTGGCTGAAAAAAAGTAAACATTTATTGAAGGAGGCTGTATTTACTTTCCTGTATTAGAGTTTTCCAGAGCAATTCAAGTGAATAATTCTATTTTATCAAACTAAAAGCACAAGCAGAAAAACAAAAGGTGAGTATTCCTTGGCTGGATAAAACATATCTGCTTTTGCATTCTGAATATTATTGTTTTTTTAGAAGACTTTTTTTAAATAAGTGAAATGTGGGCTATGTTCTCAGTTGGGTCATTAACACCGTTTTGATGGGTAATGCTAGGAACTATTAATTCTGATACATTTCAAAATACATCAAAACCCCAGAATCTGTTAGCCATCACCTACAGGAGGAAAAATGTACATGTTAAATCTGTTGAATTTTTCAGCAATGCTGTGCTGTAGTCATGCTGTAAAGAGATAAAAATGGATGGAGATAGAAATAAAGTTGGAGATGAGGGGGGTGTAGGAAGGCAGAAAGTGATGAGCAGAAGAAATGCAAAAGGAGATGGAAAAGTGGCAAGAAAGAGGAAAGGAAGAAAAGACAGATAATCAATTGGTTGGTTGCTGATAAAGTATAAGCAAGTATAATGGGGGAATACGAGAAACATTTTCCAAAAAATTTCTCTCAGGTTGAGGACCAGTAGCTTGCCACTGCACCTCCTGTCTCCGCAGCACAGGCTTGGAGCTTCACTTCAATTTAGGTGACACAATTACTACATTTTAAAGATTCCCACCCCTCCCCCCCCCCGAACATTTCTTAACAACTAAAGGAAACCCTGATTTAATACAGAAAAAAATGTGATTTAAATGTTCATTACTTTCACCAAGCTGTTTCATATTTGGGCACTGCGGGGTGCAGGTGGCAGAGACAGAGGTACTGTACTACTATTTCTTTTAATCTCATGGATGGCTGCTAGTACTGAAATTTATGTCAGAAACTAAATTGTCTAAATATAGTAAGGTTTGGAATTTCAAAGAAGATACAAGATCAACTGGGTGCACTAGAAGGGCTCAGCTGATTTTCTAATTTTAGAAACCTATATGAATATTTTTTCTTTTAACTAGTTGGCATGAAAATATGTTCTCAAGATACTAACACAATACAACCAGTGTTAAAACAGGTTCCCTGATAGGTAAAATTCTGTAACTAATTTTCTCTGAAACCATGCCTGTGTCTGAGAGGATACAGTCAGCTCTGAATAGCTACAAGTTACAGGGGGAGTGCACAAGAAAATTCAGTATTTGCTTGTACAAAGAGCTAAACATATGAGTGTAAATGACTGTGCAAAAGTGAGATGCGTAATAAGAGAACAGCTGAGGATTCTTTGCAATAAGTTCCAGTAGATTTGTGAATGAAACAAAAAAGAACATAATTACATTTCTTTGCTAAAAATGTGTGGAGGCATTTGGGGATATCTTTTTGATAAATTAAGTCATTTTTAGATAATCCTGATTTTTTTTAAACCCATTTCAGTTAAGTAATGGTCATATAATAGCTCAATTTTTAACCATCTCCATGTCACGGCAGTTAATAGCTATATTTCCATAGAAACACTACAAATCTGCTTTAGTTAGGCATTTACTAATGACTGTGTTTGAAATCCAAGATAACTATCAGGAAAAAAGAACAAAAAAATGTAAGAGAACATTAAATTCTGCAAAAATCTGTGTCTGCTGTATCCTACAGATCTGGTATCACTTCCAAAATCACTTCAAGGCAAAACAAATACTAAGATTTTTATTTGGAGGTAGCGCCATTAAAGGCAGTCAGTCTGCTTATTCTCTGCTGGTTGCACCCAACACTCAAAGAAAGAGTTCCTACTTACTACAATATGAGCCCAATGCTGACTTCCCCCTGCAGCTCAAGCCAATCTGATTCAATGATGAGAATATTTCTGCTAATGGCCCTGTGCAGTTTACACAATAGCCTTTTCTTTTGATCCATAACTGAATGTGGAATGGGAAATGTATTCTGGAAATATTTAATTGTTCTTTGAGTTGCGCAAACATCTGAATGAAGTGTGTGGTGCAGAACTTGAATGAATAATTAAAGGACCTTATAAGTAAGAATAATGCTCCCTTGTGCTTTCTACCAAACCTTCCTAAAAGCTTTGTGACAGCTCAGAAGAAATGCTGCGAGTAAGAGAGTAGTTGTTATTAACTGTATTTTGTAGTAAGGAAATTACTTCAGAAAGGTTAAACAAATTGCTGATGTTTCCTCTGTGAATCAGTATCTGCTTTTAAGAACAGAGCATAGTTTGATTCTGTGCTCAGTGTGTAGCTCTTAGCATTTGCCTTTTCTGTGCAGAAGACAAACTCAACTTAGAGTTACCAAGGTCATCATGGGAAATGCAGGAAAAACTGGCAGATTCGTCACTGAAAGTTTTGTTAAATCCCTATCTTTTTCGGGAAAAGAGAAGTATGATTTTCCCCACTTTTTCATCTGTTCTTTGTGGCAAATCACTTTGACCTCCTTCCGTCTAGGAGCATTACAGAATTTGCATTATACTGCAGGCTCTGTGTCCAGTCTGTGCAGAAAACCAGAGATACGGGATTCCCTTTATCCAGAGGGTGCATATACTGGGGACAATATGTAACCCTGTTTACTGCATGTAGTAAGGACAGAACATGAGGGGAAGGAAGACAAGAAAGGAGAGGCTTGTTTTCCTGAAAGGTTACATGTGCCCAAGTGTTTTTTTAATTGAAGGTTACGGGAAATGGGAAAACTGGAATGATACAGCGACTAATGGCCTTCTCATCAGGTTTCAGTTAATGATGGTTAGGGGACAACACTACCAACTTGGATGACTCTCTGTAGTCTACAGAGCAAGATGGGCCAAAGATTGCCAATACTTCAGAAGCCCACTAGAAGACAAATAATAATGGCAAATTAAAAGAACACAGGTCCTTAGGTGCAAGAAGGATCCAGGTTGAGATGCACATCCAGGCTGGACTTTGTGGCAGCTGGAGAAGTCAAACTCTCCAAAGAGGTTACTGCAGGGCAACAGTGCTTGAAATAAGATAGGTGAATAGAGGGAGCCCTTGGTGACTTCAAAGTATTTTGTCTTTGTCTTCTGGTGTTTGATTTTGACTGCCAAGTATTTAAACAGTTTGGCTCTATGGGTTACATTTATTTCATTAGTCACCCCCAAAGAAGTTGTGTAGTATAATTTACCTGTCTAGATTAGTTAAGTACTCAGTGGAGGGAGACAGACTACTCAGGTGGGGGTGATTTACCCCTTTTTATGGAAAACCTCTTTTAGGACAGGAAGAACTGTTGTCCAAAAGAACAGAGTGAGATGGGAGTGAGCAAGAGCCTGGAAATTTAAGACGCATTCAGAGAAACTTGAAAGTAGGTGGAAAAGGAGCTAATCTCAATTCTACAGCTGTGAGTCATAGGCTATGGGTATACAAGCAAGGAATTTGGTGCCAGAGGAGTGGATCAGTATATAGAAACAACTAATGCTGAGGCTCCTGCTTCTACAATATAAGCTGTCTTGGCATTTTACATTAAATAGGTTTAATTTGATCCTCTAGAGCAAAGGACCCATATGAAGTGTATTTCTGAAGCTGTTTGAACCTTTCTACCCCAGCTGGGGTTGGAGCATATTTGATGTGTATCCAAGACAGAGCTTTCAGTTTAGTTTTCTTTGAAAGAACTCTTGTTCATATGAACCAAAACTACTCTGTGAACTGAGCCAGCTGGACTAAGTGGACATCATGGTAAAATCTGCTCCACAACCATTGCTTCAAACCACAAAATCCAAGTAAACACTTAAAATGTTGAGTGGGCCATTAGGCTATTCGTTTATATTCCAGAAGTTGTATTTTATCTGGTAATTTCAATTTTCTAATAACCTGTTAAACTGGGGAAATAATGCTTCTCACTTTTCACCATCCTGCTAAACTCCAGCACATTTTTTTTATTGTAAAGTTATTGTAGTAGTATTTACCTGCATGAAGCGGCCCTCTGAAGTTCCCAGATTAGCAATGGTAAGGTTCCCTTTGGTGAAGACAGATATCGAAGTCAACAGGACACTGTTGAACTGGCCCATGAACAAGTCAACCCTCTGCAGAGGAGTTGTAACTTCTAAGCGATATTCATCATCTTGTGCTCTGCAGTATGAAGCATTTCTTGAAAAAGCCTGTTTGAAAATGAAGTACAGATGAGTACTGTCTTTACGAGTAGTAACAGATCTTTGTCAGAATGAAGTCATTTAGCATAAATGCATTTGACCAAAAGGATTTAAAAATGTTTCAAACTTAATTGCTTCATCAGTTATGATGTTCCATGAAAATGGCAACAACTTCTCAATGTTATGGGAATATTTCTTTTAACTTTTTTTATCATGTCTGTTGGAGTAAGACATTGGATCTTTATTTAACTAAACAATATGAGTATAAGCAAATATATCAAGGTATCCTTTCTCTTAGTGATTTCCGTAATACTGCTTGTCCAAGAGTCTCAGAATTTTTATAGAGCAGAGTCTGCCCAGAGACACACCTGCTTCTGAAACAGTTTCCTAGGAAAAGATTCTCTAAAAACAATGCAACTTTTTTCATTAAAATAATAATTTCCTATATTATTCTTCTTCTATTCTATTTTAACCACCATTTTCAGAGATGAGACATTAAAGTGGAAAAAAACACAGGGAAAGGAAAGGGAGATAAGTCAGGAAAAAGATGTTTCTGATTGTATGTTTAAATGAAACTATAGGAAAGCAGATTTTTTTAATTACTCAGACTGTTGTATTGATCATCTATAGTTCATGCACTATTTCGTCTGATCTCTATATGTCTTGAGTGTACTATTATAGTACACTGCTGCATTTGCAGGATTTTCTCTTTCATTTTGGGAATAAAGATTACATGGTTTTAATTTACATTGGAAAAATTCTTGAACAATACACTTTAAGTTATCTCCCAAGAAGAATATAACCTCCTGACAATCCAATAGTAATCTATTAACTGATAATTTCATTACTATTGATACTACATCATCTGTTTTGGTGAGATCATACAGATAATAATCAGGAACCCCCCAAAGGACCTCTAACCAGTTTAAATTTGGAAGTCATCTAACATGTTTCCACTGTGACGTACTTTATGAATAAACATGTAGGAAGATTATAAAGGATCTTATGGTGGTTCCCTCAGTTAAGATCAATAGTGAGCTTCATTTTTCCTATTTTTTTTAATTGATTTGGTTTTTGTCACAAACATGTTTCAAAAAATCTATTAAAAAGTTTGAATGAAACTTCAAGACAGTCACGAATCCACTAAATTCAATAGATTTGCATCATCCCTTTAAAGAGCATGTCAGAGTAAAATTTTTTGTCTTGTTTTCTAGATTCAGTTGTCTTTCCCTCAAAGTACTACAAGAAAGCAAGCAATGAACAAAGAATTTCTTGTTGGAATAAAACCCAAGGCAAGTTTCAAGGCATTGAAAATGCTATCAAAAAACGTTCAACCTAATAGCTGAGTCCTTTGCTGTTCAATTTTGATATTTCTGAACTGAGCACAGCAACAGCCCTGCTGGGTGAAGTTTTCTGTAATCCCTGGGTGTTGCAGTCAGGGCTGGTGCCAGCTTTTCTGAAGGTGCCCTGCCAATGTACTGTATCGTTTAGGCAAAAACCTGCATAAGACCACATGAGCAATTGAAATCTCTGTGCAGTGTCTTAATGGTACAGAAAGAAGGCTTCTAAATTAGATCTGGTACAGCAGTGACTTAACAGTTGCGCTATCCACATACTAAAGGGTTTGCTATATTAGTCTTGTTATTAACTGTTAATATACAGTGCGTTTTGTTCAGCAGAAATTGAACTAATTCTTTGAACTACGAACACTGACACACTTTAAGTGGTTTTTAACCCAGTATTTGACTGTGTTAAATCATCAGTGGGCAAATCTAGAAACAAATTCTTCGTTTTGGCCACCAAATAAGCTAAAAGCTGTATTCTTTTGCACTTATATCCTAGCCAGTCTAAAAGTATTTCTGAAACATCTGTGCAAAGATTACTCATACACTGGGTATGAATAGTTCAAGTGCAGAAAGATGTACAGCTTTCATGCTTTTTTGAAATAAGGCAGATTTCTGATTTTACACTCCCCAACTTGGGATCTCTGCTCTTTCCTGTAACTCCTTTTTTTCCATAAGCAAATGAATTTCGGGAGAGAGGTTCCTGTGCTAAGCTTAAAGTACCTCCTCCTACATAGTCATTTCAGCACAATTCAAACATCCTAACATGCTGCCTCATGAAACCCTGTTCAAAATCTTTGTAAAAAGTGGTTAGATTTTCCTGATTGCCCTGACACCATTCCCAGCTTCTTCAAAGTCAGCTCAGCCACAAAGTCAGCTCAGCCTTCCTCAGAGATGCCATAATTTTGGTATCAGCTCAAGAACCTGCAGATTGTTACACATATGGTTCTTACAAAACCCAGTGCTTCATGGATTAACCATAACGTATGGTTAGTTGTTCAAGAAAGAGGAAGGCTTTGATCTTCGAGTAGCAATGCAGAGATTAAAAGGCTACTTAGAAAATGAAAGGAAGATTGATAACAGGGAAAACTTGGGCAAAGAAGCTGCTTTAAATTAACACTTTTAAGCCTGATTCTCTCCCTTCCTCCCTCCCTCTCAGTATACACGTAACTATCCATTTGGCTGTCAATGTGGAAAAATAACTGATGTCAGATGATGCACACTGGATACTATGCCAAGTTCCAGTGAGAAATCACACAGCTATTGAAACGGACGGTTAGAGCATGGGTAAGTGCTTGGGTTCAGCTATATTGCTTCTCTTGTAGCAAAAGAGGTGCCAGTTGTGCGTGTGATTCATATGAGGGCTTTGTGAAGCTGGCGCAGGTGTGCCACTGGAATGCAATGAGGTGTGAGCAAGCCTTGCCTTACAGCTGTGTCCTGAAGGGTAGGAGATAACTAACCCTACCTTATTTGTTCATAGGGGAAGTTGAGGTGTTTCAGAATTTACCCTTGATTTGGTCCACAGAAGACAAATGTGCCAAAAAAGTCTCTAGACATTGCTGAGCTGAGCTATCAGGAGCTGTCACAGTTTTGCCAATTAACTGGTGGTTTAATTCTCATATTCAGTGAGTATAAAAATAAAGTATTTCAGACAGAGTTGCAGATTTGAAGCTAAAGGTGCAAAGTGCAGAGGAATTCTTACAGATACTAATGAAAATCTCAGAAAAATACCCAGTTACGTCAGTGTCAGAAAAATGATTCCAAAGTCTAGTTTCTAGTCTGAATACTATACTAAGGGGGGGAAAAATAAAAATTTTATCCAAAGATGTTTTTGTGAGCTTCTCTGTTACTTGCAGTGACTGCAAATTGGAGAAACACTCCTCCAGGCTCATCCTTCTAAGAGCTGACCAAACCCTGCTCCTCTTAGTTAAGTTCAGTGCTCAGTTAGAAAGTGTTATTGTATGTAAAGTCTTGATGTTATGATTCATGTCTTGAATAAACTGGAAATCAAGGACTTAATCACTGCAGAACATTTAATATTGTGAGTCATTTGTAGGCAGGACGTCATTAAAAATAAAATTTAATTTCACAAATTGGAGAAATGGTCTGAAAGTAACCAGGTGATATTTCCTAGTGTCAACTGTAAAATACTACAGTTATGAAGAAGAATTCAAGTGAAAGTAGGAATACGCACAAGTCTTATTCCCTGAAGGTTTGTTTATATGACTTTTAACCTGTTGGTTGTCAGGAATCAAAATCATAAGTATCAACTTTTGTTTTCTGCTATGAATTCTGGGAGTCTTCCTCAAGAGAAGTGGGCACTGACAAGTGCTAACAGTGTTTCTCCTTTCATAGAATCAAGAAATACTTTAGGTTGGAAAAGACCCTTAAGATCATCTCTACAGCATAACATGGAGTAGGGGGAAATGAGATACTGATAAATGAGCTGGATCCAGACATCTGCAAATGGCAAAAATCCTTTTTCAAAGAAATTGCTGTAGAGTGAATGAATAGATGATGCTACATAAATTGGTTCCCAAGACAATTAAAACCTGAGAGAGTGTATAAGTTACTTATCCTTCTGTTGTGGAAGTTGGTGAATTAAGACAAATAATAAAACAACAGGTTTCAGGATTGGGTCCTGTTGGAATCAAACACATAATGGTGAAGAATCTACAGGTACAGCAGACTCTGAACAGGAAGAGTAACCATGAGTGATCACTGGCTCCCTCCATGAGAAATACAAGAATGGTATTCTGGCCCAAATAATTCCAGTAAAGCCAGAATGTTGCCTGCGGATGAGAGCGACTTGATCATCATCATGGTAATTATGATTCTTGTGATCCCAGGGAAGGAAAAAACAAGTAACATTGAATGGTTCAATTTTGCCAGTGGACACCAATTCATATGGTAAACAATTCCCACAGAAGAAGATCCACCGAGCTTCTGATTTCTTCTTGACCATTGAATGACACCTTGAGGGTGTGTAGGTGCTGTGAACTCAGCGAACACAACTGGGACAGGGGACTGGGTTTTCTGTTTCTAAGAACTTGTACTAAAGCACTGAAGCATTACTCTGAAAGTTAGAAGAGTTGTTTCCTCTTTTTGTTTAAAACAAAGAACTGTTTCCCTCTTCTTCCTTCCTCCTCTTCCCAATATTCCTCATTTATTTGAAAGAAATTTGAAGATTTTTTTATAAAATACAGAGAAAGTAAATACCTTTCTGAGAATATTTTTTTAAAGAACTCCATTGATGTAAAATTTGACATAGTATCATTCCACTAACTCTTAACACTGGTTGCTCTGATCTACTTCACTGCTAAAATGAGATGGGGGAAGGAAGTTACCGTACTGATGCTTCACTTAAGGTAATAGGTAAAAAACACCCATGTTAAATGCAATTAGTTAATACAAATTAAGATGATTTCATGTTCTTTTGTCAAGATCATTCAAAGAGTTATTTGCTTTTGTCATTGAACAGTACTGCATTAGTTCTCATAATCTGGTTAGTGCATTAGCACTAAGTAAATCCTATTGATTCAGCAGATAAAATGGACCTAAGTAATCTTTGTATTTTGCTGATTTCCCTTATATTAATTTAGCATTTAACTCAGCATACAGATTATCAAAGGGGAGGTGTTGACTAATTACATATTTTTAAGAAATAAAGTAATGCATCGGAGATATTGTGCTAATGAAAGCAGTTTTGTTGCACACTTGTGTATATCAGGTGCATTTTTCATAGAGGTCCTTGTTTACATGGAAGCTGTGGTGAAATAGAAAAGCTGTTATCCAAAGACAACGCTGAGTGTGCAGGCTCTTATTCCAACATAGCATTGCACAACAACTGCATGTCTAGCCAAAACATGTCTAGCAAGAGATGTGTGGGACAGAAAGAATTCCAAAAACTAGGAGAAAATCATGCAATTTGCTCTACTGTCTACAGACTCTGTATAAAAGCAGGATAGTATCTGCCTTAAGAAAATGAAGTTCTATCACTTCCTACAAGATCACTCCTCTGGTATTTGTGTTCATACCCCCTGTAGACAGCACAAATAATATTTTCATATGACCTACACTTGCTTTCTGAACCATTCATGCCATGGATCTTCTTCCTCAGCATTTTTTTTTTAATTTACTGTGGGATTTATTCTGGTTTTACTTGTGTGTTTGGAAATAAGGAGTAATTCCACTCTGATGCAAAAGGTGTCTGAAATCAGAAACCCACATGCCACCTAGAAAGTTTAAGTAACACAACTCCTGGGTAATAATTACTTACTGCTGTTTTAGTGAGCAATAACGATGGCCAGATGTGGTCCTGACTCAGAAAAAGTAGAGTAAGTAGGGAAACTGCTGAGGTAAGGTGGGTGCTGAGCAAGCTGAAAGATAGATGTCTGCTTTGTCAGGACTTATGTGTCTCTCCACTGTTTGGCAGCAGAACCGAAGGAAAATTCTTTGCTTACTTTCATGTGTCAAGTACCTACCAAAGCCAGGTGGGATGAATCCAGGACTTAAATCTTCATGCAGTGCACTGCAGATTCAGCTTCCCTTTCATTGGAACATGAAATTGTGCATAAAGAAATGCAAGCAGATCTTTCAGATCTCATTGCAAAATAGCCATCAGCAGACTAGATGGGAACTTAATCTGGGGCAAAGGAGTCTTAGAATTTGGTCTGAACCCAGGAAAAGCAGCTTAATCTGAATATTATACATCTCTAGGGAGTGTCCTTAACGTTACATACCTACTAGTATACATTTTGGACATCTCTCTTGTGCGACTGTAACGTTTTCAAATTTTCAAGGTTACATAGGATAAGAAAATTATTCTTTGTCCTGTTCTTTAGAGTTATTTAAGGGCCTTCAGAAACTAAGACATAAAAAACACATGACCAGACATCCATTTTAACAAAATAAAAATTACTTTCTGCATGAAATGATTTCTGTGCAATTCCAGAGAAAAGCAACAGAGTCACTTTCCCACACTAATAACCAATAGGGAACCCTGCCTTCACTGGAAGAATTTGATTAAAAAGTCTGGAAATGGAACATTATTAGTAACTCTGGCTGATTAAGCTGTGCCCTTTGCAGAAAATGGTAGTTTAATGGATACCACTTTTTCATAGAGAAATCCAGCTTTCATCAAGAAGATGATAAAACACCAAGCAGCAGCACTGGGAGGCAAACAGACACATCCTTAACAGGACATCAGGAGAAGAAAAACTGTAGTTTTTGCGGCACTTGGGAATTAATAGATTGGCCTCCAAACTCAATAGCTCCTGGGACTCTGAAGAGTAAAGGTATTTATCACTAGGGGTGGGGGGGTACTTTCCGAAGAAACTCCCTGACCTGCCTTTTTCCTTGCCTTGTCTCTCTCAAGAACTCCCATGTGATGGTGACTTTGTGGCCAGTCCTAGGGACAGAACAGCCCTTACCTCTGTAGTTCAGCATTTATTGAATCTGTTCCAGCTGAGATAACTTCACCCATACCCATGCTCTCACCATAACCCCTACACACTAATACCTGTACCTCTACCCATGCCTGGCTCACATATAGCGTAACTGGAGTCCAGACTCTTCCTGTAACCACTTGTGCGAAGCTACTTGCCCCAGTCAGGTCTTCCATGGCCAAGTGGGTAGGTGGCCATGTACCCAACAGTGGAGGGGACCTGGCTGGTGAGCACATCCTGCCTTGCACTCCACTGGTACGCGCACAGTGGAGACCCTCAGGGTACTGCCAGGACTTTTGGCAGACAGACAGTGAATGCACAACAGGAATGCAGATGCAGTTTATCACCTTATTACCAGAGTTTAAGCATGTTTTACAGGGTGTCAGTTCAAACTGCCCATCGTTCAGTCCCTCCTCATTTATTCTTCTGAGATGTCGGAACCCCTTAGAAGAGCTTGCATATGGATGGCAACAGATTTTGTGCCTAGGCAGAGTGCTGTATGCCATCTGATACAGCATTTCCAGAGGAATAAATGACTGAACCAATCTGATGGATTCTGGTGCCTGACTTTTAGGGAAAATACTTGGTGACATTCTACTCACAATACAAAAACATCTCCATGCTGTGAGATTATCTAAATAAGCCACATCAAGCCTTTCTAATCAGAGATGTGATGCTATTTTTAAACCTGCCAAAAATTTTAAGCCAAATGGTGTGGGATATTACGGTTACAGGGCCTCAAAAGAGTTATTTGTCTCTGTTTATTTTATTAAATATTCCTAGACACAACCTTAGGATGACAGATCAATAAGTGCCTTTGCGGTTTCCTGATAGAAGGCAGCAATTATTTTCTTCCATTACAATATAAGCATAACCTAATTTTACTCATCTATCATGTGTGTAATGGTAATAAAGAAGCATCACCGTGTGTTTATTTTATTGTCACTTTATCTTTTGTTTTGGTGATCTACTGTTTTCCTTTCACATTCTTCCATCTGTTTATGCCTTTCATTTAACAGGAGCTGTGACCTGTTTGTCTTGCTTTATGACACTTGCTGGGAACATGGTGGCAAAAGCCTGTCTGTGCTTTCTCTTTTCCTGTAAGGTATAAGTATTTTAGGCTTTCACCTGAATATACCTGTAGAAGAAACAAACCCATAGGATCTCTACAGAGCTGCATATGGATTTCATTTTTAGATGTGCTTTCCCATGTAAGTCAATAATGATTGAAGTCAGGTATCAGAGGACAATTTGGCTTAAAATTGTTTAGCATGTAAGAGATGCAGAAAGGCCAAACAAAGCCTGTAAGATCATGATCTAACTAATGACAACTGAAAAGTATAGTTGAGATTGTCAAGGCTAAAATCTACCCATCTTCCTCATTTGAAAAATCACATTTAATCCATCATAAAGGTGCACACTACTGGATTGCGTCTGCAAATGAAGTAAGCAGCATTTGTCTCCTCATCGAAACACACCTCTGCTCTGAGGAGTACCACACTGGGGCTGATAGTGACTAACTGTGACCAAAGTAATTCTGCCTAAAGACTACACCCAGTTTTCTCCTTGTTGTGGGTGAGGAGATTCCTGAACAGTGATTCAAACCCCTCCAAAGCAGCTACCTCTCAGATCTCTTTATCCTGACTCGAGCAAGAAAACTTCTTTACTATGACTCCCAATTTTTCTTTTAATTCAAAGCCAGTTCTGTTTTGACCTTGCTGTCATTTAAGTGTCAGCCAGCTCTTCACTGAAGGATATTATTAGGCAGTACTAACTGGTCACAGCACTGCTGAAGTACATCTGACATCAATCAGATGCTTCATCAGATTCACTTTCCCTAACCCTAACTTCAGTGAGCCCACGTTTTGGCTTCATATGTATTACACTTGAACACAACTGGAAATGTTTTATTTTGATTTTATGAAGTTTTCCATGAGCAATGGAGTAAGTGAAGCACAGTTGTGCCTGGATTTATATCTTGTGGTTGGTTGACTTTGCTGTCCAACTAAGCTCTGATGGTGACTCTTCCCATGGGTGAGCAATACCTTCCTTAATCCCTGTGAGTCCTTCTGATGTTTATAACGGGGCTCCTTAAACTTCACCAGTTTCCACAGCCTGAGCATATATTGGATCTATCTCTGGATTCACACTCAAATTCACATCTTTAGGATTTCTTATTGCTGATGCTATTAGGATAACTAACAGAAAGACAGGCGTACAGTAGTGCAACAACATAAAATTAATTCCTTTATAAAACAAGGCTAAAATCTATCCAATTTATAAACCACATCAAGATTAGGGTTTGTTTTGTTTTGTTTTGTTCTGTTTTTTTTCTTTAAATATAAGAAAAACAAGTTGAGGAAGTGTTTTGGATGTATTATTTAGGTTTATTTTGGTCTAATTCTACCTTTAGAAGCCTCAGATTAAACAGTCCTGAGGGACAGCCACTTAAAAAGATGGACTACACGAAGTCCAACAAAATTATGTACAATTGTCTTGTGGGACTTTTTTTGATAACATGAAATGGCCTTCATCAATCAGACTCTAACTGTAAATTATCAGAGAGCACTTCCTTGCAAATGGTGCTAAAGGCTCATTTTTCTTTTTAATGTTGCAGTTAGTGGTACACCATATTCACTGCTGGACTGTTTTCACTGTCCTATGACTTAATCTCACAGTGGTCAGTGCCTTTCACTTGCATCAGTGGTCTGTGGTTATTCTTTCTACATCAAAGAGAAAGGTCATCTTGGCTACATTACAAAAAGCAAGTTTTGAATTTTGCCAAAATAAACTGTGACAAACTCTCACAGATAATAAAAGCTTTCTTTTAAGTTGAAGGTGACTTACAAAAAGGAGAAAAATGGTTTATGCTCTCATCTATGTTTCCTCAATGTACAAAGAAGGGCCTAAGAAGATCTGAGGGGTTTGAGACTTCTTTTTTTAATTATTATTTAATCTCCAGCAAGATCATGGAAGATCAGATTTGACACTCCTGAGACAAGCATAAGAAATGATGTGCTTTCCTTCTGCCTGCTCCTTCCCTTCCTTCACATTCCAACCCTGCAGGTCTGTTTTACACACTCAAGAAAAACAGGAGTATAAGGGATGCTTGCAAATTCTTGCCAGTCTTTTCAGCCAGTTGAAACCCAAAAAACCTCACAGGATACTTTTTATTGGGGCCTTAATGAGTCCTCTGGAATAAAGGAAAGGAAATGGAATGGCAAAGCCTGACAGTCTTGATATTTCTGTGTTAAGTAAACAATCAGGACAAAAATTTCTGACTGCCTTTATGCCATTTAAAAGAACCACAAGAAATCACAGAAACATTTTTTCCCTTTATCAATTTAATGTAGCAGATATGAGAGCTCTGATGACATTTCTTGAAAACGGGCAACTATAATAAACATGTCAGCAGTATAAGACACTCAGTTTTGATATGCAAAGCAGCAGCAGACTCTGGAAAAGCTTTTGAAACACGAAAGTACTTCCCAGCATGTGAAAAGTGGCAAATTATTCTGTCAATATTTTAATGGTATACTTCTCTGTGAAAAGATCACCTTATGAAATGGATGTATAGGCAAGTACAGAATGAGATAAGCTAAAGGCCACGAGCTTTAAAGACAGTCATTCACAAATCATATACCCCGTGAATATAGAAAAAAGTACTTTCAGAGAGGAACAACGTCCCTTGTTATAAATGAACTGAAATATGAAAGAAAAAGGGATATTAATACCTGAAATGAAAAATCAGGACAGCAATAACACAGTGAAGAAAGATAAGAAGTTACCGTGCTGAATGCTTGCTAACTTGTTTTTAGTTCCTGGAAATTGCCTGTTCCTACCAAAAAAAAGGTAATAAAATGCTATGTCAGTTGGAGTTGCTGTATCAGCATCCGCTGGCAATGCCCACATCTGTGTTGAATGCCTGGAGTCTGCCATAAGCAGATGTCTCCCAAATGCCAAGGCTGTTGTGGTTATGCTCAGATTGGGTCAGATCCCTCCTCTGAGCACATTCCTGCTACTGGTAAGAAGCCACAGCATCTCTGTAATGGGTGCTTCTCCCAGACTGCCCTGCCTCACCCGTGGCAGTGAGGAACAGCCCTTCTCTTTGATGAAAGAGACTCCCACCTCCAACCAGGGCACGTGTCTGCACCCCATCCTGATACCCTGTGCTGGGCAGCCAGGCTGAGGAGGACTCTGGTGGTACTTGGGATGAAGAAAGCCTGTGGCTCCCACCCTCACTCTAAGCTATCCCAACAATGGTACATGACAGATCCCATCCATCTCCAAATGCAGGTGGAGCCACTGTTCTGTCCTGACACAGGCCTCACCTTGGCTGAGCAGAGCCCCACCCCAGACACTCTGGCCCTGCCCTCTGGTAGAGGACAGCATGCCACCTCTGAGCTCCGAATTTCTTGTATTTGAGAAAAGAAAGTTCCCCACAGAGGATATTTAAGGGCCTGCTGCATAAGCAGGTGATTTAAAGTTCTAATGTTTCATGTCCCAAAGTAATTGTTAAAAGTACCTGATTCCCAGATTCTGTATTTCTTTCACAAGAGCTGAAACCAGCACAAACACTGGCCAGAAGGGAAAGGGATAATTTCTATGCTTCCTCTGCTCACAGTATTTCAGATGTTTGGAAAGGAGCAATCACTTGAACTCAGTGTACATAAAGGCAACCCTCCCACCTGAGACCACCTGTAGTCTTGTTCAGATACACTTCTCATAGACACCTCTTCATGAAGAAAACTGATGTGTGTTGGACCATTTCTGTATCAAGCATGAGTAGCCATATTACAATCTGGCTCTTCGTAGCATGTTCCAAACGATTTCTTTCATTTTTTTCTGAGGAGGACAGTGATTCAGCATTAACATAGTTTTAAATATGAGTGATGTTCTCAGGGACTCCTCAGTGCACATGGATATGAATGTTTATGAATACCTTACTGAAATATGAAAAGAAATAACCACCTAAATGTTCCATTTATCTGCATCACAGTTTCTCAAAGAAAAAACCTTACAAATTAAAAAAAAAAAGAAAAAAAAAAGGATTTTCCCCCAAGTCCCACTACTACATTTTTTTCCATCATAAAGACCTCAGTGATTTTCATACTCAATTTACAGGAACTAATCCTTATAGAGATCAATCATCAGAAATGCTAAGTTACCTGAAATGATCAGGGACTTAGATTTTGTAACTGAAACTGAAAGGACTGGCAATGGAGTAGGCCAAGAGAGAACAAAAATCCCAAAATATAGCAAATCAATTATCACTTACCCTGTTCAAGCAGTATTTGCTCTCCTTCCCGTAAAAGTGCTGGAGACATTTCATGTTCTGCTTGTCAACAATCTTGTTGAAGAACTCATTGATGGTTCGCACAGAGACAGCGCAGACAGCAGATCTCTTGGTTGGGTCGGAAGAGTCTGGTTTGCTTTGTGCAAAAACACCATAGAGAATATCATCGTTCAAGCCAAGGCCCATTTCATGGGCTAAAGCTGCACCAGGTTTGCTTACATAGGCAGCTTGCAAAATGTTGAATACCTCCTTTCGGATGGATCTCCTTCTTCGCTTTTCAGTAAAAATGCACTCAAGGGGCATTTCCATGTAAGAACGCATCTCTGAGTCTAAAGTGCAGAAGCGGATAATTCTAGTGTGAAAAGCTTGTGAGTCAAGAGTTTCTCTCTGTACAGTCAGAAAATAGACAAAGTGATCATTTTCAAAGGCATGGACGTACCTAATGGGATACGAGTCACGGAACTGAGGAAGGATATCTATGTAGGACTGATCTGTGAGAAATTCAAAACCGTCCTGTGTTTCTTTTAACCTTCTAACTGATATAGAATGCAGCACATGGGGAGGCTGAAATGTAGATGTCACAGTATTTCCAACAAAGAAGTTGACAAACCTGTCCTTTTCGGTCACCAAAACTTTGGTGCCTAAAGTGCTTACAACACAGTCGGGACAATTATCTGCTTCTCCATCCACCCGGGGTGAGTACATGCAGTGCACCTCGCTTTCAATGTCAGCAGGGTTGTCAGGGTGAATGATGTGACGGTGGCAGATGCCTCCAGACACGCTACCACAGCTGATGAGCTGATCATCGTAATAAGTTTCTAAAAGCAGTGCCATGTTAACATTATCCTTCCATATGCTGTTAGATAAATTTGCTTTATCTCTGCAGTCTTCACATGGCACGCAGTCAGGGTTCTCCAAAACAGGCCCAGTCTTGTACACAGAAATGTTCTGGAGAGCTTCATTTAGTACATAAATCTTGTTGACTGCTCCAATATAAACATGATGCTTGTATAAAACTACATTCTGAATTGGTGTTTCTGCGATGAAATTAGGAAGATCGTATTTTACACTGAAATTCATCTCTGATCTTTTAGCTGCTTCTTTGCATTGTCCATGGCTCCTCTGCAGCAAGGTAAACAGGAATACGATAAACCCAGAAGAACATGCAGTAAAGGGCTTCATTGTCAGAGATTTAATCTGTCAAAATATATTTAAAGGAAATAGCATTATATTTCATATACTAAAACATCAATTTATTAATCAACAGAAATCCGTTTCTAGGCTGCATGTAGTAGCTGACGTATTTCAGTTTAAGAAGTGTTGTAATCTCGCTTAGTGTCATAAGAGTTGTGCTACAAACTGCTACGATTACTGTTCTTCATGGGTACCCATTTCACTGCTTTTAGAATAATTCACAGAAGGGTTTTCTTATGATGAATTTCTCGAGACCCCTTGGCATGTTGTAGAGCAGAAAAAGAGAGATGACTACTTCCACATTGGCATTAAATCAGCTGACTGATACGGTTTAAAAGAGAACAGTGTACACACAGCTAAAAGCAAAACTGCCCAGGACACTCAGTACACAACTGCACGCAAAGCAATTGGAGCCTTCAGTGTGTAGATATAAGACATTTGCCAAGTTCTCAAGGGGCTGAGCTGAGAAAGTTAGCACAGCTAAGCTCAAAAGTAAGAAACAGAAAAGACACAAAATAATGTGAAGATACGAGCTGGAGCGAACGTCTGTTGACATTTTTGATTAACCAAGAAAGAGATTTTTCTCCACCAGACCAAACAAAGAAACTCCTCTCTCTTTCTTTCTCTCTCCCTCCAGCTCCCCAAATCACTGTCTTTCATAAAGGCCCAGTTTGGAAAAAAGAATGGTTTTTTTCAGCCAGCTCTACTTCTTGGAATACTCACTCTCCCTAGTGTTGACAAGGCTTTGTAATGTATTATTAGAATATTTTATGCATCATGTGGTGCCTGGCATGTGCAACTTTTATTTTAGGCCCTGTACCACAGCAGTAAGTCACTCTGGTGAACCTTTACAAGATACAGCCGATCACTGTGTTGTAAACAAAGGGCTATCAAGTGACCTACAGCCATTAACTGATGAAATCAAACAACCTATCGCTTCTCTTTTTTTTTTTAACATCTCCATACAATTGTTTGATGTGGCTTGAAAAACCAAAGGCAGATTCCTAGTGTGATATTTCACCCTCTCAAAAGATCAATTAAATGAACTGTGGTTATGAGCGTTTCGGTGCAGTATCCACACTATGCCCTGTCACACCAGACGTTTTCTGTTAACGTCATGACACAGTTGTTAAAGCCAAATTTAGCTTCTTCAAGGAGAAAACAATTATGTATTCTAACAGCGATATGATCACATACTTTGGGAAAATCCTTCTAGTTTGACTATAGTTAGGCAATTGCTGCTAATCAAGAAATGCTTGTGACCACTGAAAGAATTTAAAATAGATGACCTTAAAAATTACAAACTAATAGGAATCTGTACCGAATTTTTATTTCATTAGGACTTAAAGCAAAATGAAAAGATGACTATAGACCAGAGCTGTTTCAGCTGTTTATAAATTCAGTGTTTTCACCAGATTGGGTAAAACAATCCATCAATAATTATCCTGCATTTCTTGTGATATTTTATTTCAGCATCCACTGAATTCTTTCTGTGGTTTACCTCCTTAATTATACAAAATAATAGGTTTTGGGAAAAAAAAATTGGTCTTCCTCACTGTTATCTGATAAGAATTATGATTGAGAGTTGGGGATAAAAATCAGAAACACAGGTTATTTGCAAGAATTAGCTGGTAAGAACAACTCACACTTTTAGTATTGAGAATAAAGATCTTCTTTCAAATCAGTAACATTTTTCTGGTACTAATTAGCAATAACAGAATCCTGGAAACAAATCTAGCATGGATTAAAGAAAAAAAAAGAAAAAAAGCAGGTATACTGCTATATAGAAAATAGTCCCAGTACACAGAGTACTGACTTCTATATTGTATAGGGCAGGAAAAAATTTTCTCATTCCTGTAACACCTTGCTATTATGGAATTTTTCCTGCTCTGTGCTGGGATGAAACCGAGAGGTTTCAACGTTTGTATGAAACACCCAAGAGTCACACCCAATCCAAGAACAACCGTGTTCCTGTCCTGCCTGGCCAGCGCCAAGTGAAGGTCCCAGCACTGGGAGGAGTGGGAGCATGGTCTGACTGACTGCCTCTTTTCAACAAGCACTTCCACTCAAGAAACTGCTAAAACCGGTACCTTCCTGCAGATTCACTTCTGATGAGTCAACATGTTCTGACAAATACTAGATTAAGCAGAAAATTCCAAAAGTGCTCTATTTCTCACACAACACAGAGGCAGGTATACTGTTCATTGCAACAAGTTTAAACAGACATAACAGAGGTGGCCCTGCAGTGGAGAGAGAAAACAATGGGTGGGACAAGAGTTAGATGAGGCTGACTGACCACCAACACAAGAAAAAAGATACAAGGTTGTTCGACAGGCACCAATTTGTTGCAGGATATTCTGTGCTATGTTCTTGTTTTAAGGTTCTGAAATAGATTTCCCACCCACTAAGCCCCTCAGTTTATAGTTTACAATCCTCCCCATTCTTCCAGTATCTGAAAAAGAGGATCCATAGCTGTCCAACAATAAGTACCAGTGTGCACTGTAGAAGTATTTAGAGACGTAAATACTGTCTGACTTATTCTTTCCCTCAAACCACATCTCGGGATGAGAGGCCAGTATCCTTAGATAGGCTACTCTGCCTAAACTTGGTGAAACAGCATTGGTTTCAATCTGTGCTCTAGAGTCTGAAAATTCTTCCTTAGACTCCTTTAGAAAGTGAAATCAGAACTGAAAACTTAACAATAAGAGCAAGGGTGGGATTCAGTGTAATGTAAAGGACACCAGAAATAATAGGTACTGTATTTCACCACTACAGGAAGGAAAATATGAGCAATAAATGAAAACCAAGTCATCTTTGCTCTCATACTTGAGCCTTATCACGGTGCTTTCCTTTGTATGCTTTTGAGGTGATTCAATCACCCTCTCAGGGAGAAATCTGCTGATTCCCACATATGGGAAGCTCAGGTTCAGATTTATGGGCAGCTCTAGGGAAGATGTTCCCCACAGTGCAGGTCACCAGCATACTGTGAATCTTCCCTCAAGGTACCTGAAATCAGAAGGAACATGCTCTACTGTGAGACATTTAAAGCTTAGGGAAAACATAGGAGTTATGTGAAGAGGACAGTGTATTTCACAGTCCCCACACCATATAAACTCTGCTGCTCCTTACTGAGACTCCCATGATGTTTGGTGCCTCTTTTCATCTGCATTTGACCCAGGGTCTTTCTCTATTCCAGCACTGCAACCTCTAGTACAGAGCTACTCTTTTGTAACCTCCAGACCAGGTCACTGCAGACACGCTTCACTTGAACACACCCTAAAGAAACAGGGAAACTTACGAGAATTAAAAATTCAGTCTTCCCTCTCTTCAAAGGTCCAATAATTCCAGTTCTCCTTAGCACACAGTCACATGTAATTTCAACTGAACTGAAACACTAAAAGATTTTTGCTGAATTAAAAGCAAAACACTTAGGCTATAGACACACCTTCTGAGTACAGATCAAAAAACTAGCTGCTGTCTATCACTTACAGAAGGAAAACAAGTAATTGCTTTGTTTCTCTACTTGGTTTGAATGATGGATGCTGTTCAATCTTTTGTGACCTTCCCATGACTTGTGTGTCAGTGTGTCTTTCATGTGTCTACAGAAGACTTGTAAGCTTTCGCCTGCGATAACTATCAGCGAGCAATAGCTTGTGGATGGATTATTCCTTTGTAAGAAGGATGGATTATATCCTTTTGTAAGAGATATTTTCAAAGCCAGTGTCATGATGTGCTCGTTTTTCCATCCCTCAGCAGACAGTAGCCAGTATAACTGATGAGGAAATGGATTTTGGGATGAGAAAATGGATTTTGGTTAACCATTGCAAGCGGCTGGTAATGATGTGTCATATTAGTGTGACTGGCAACCTCAAGCACTGTGGCTGGTGCTTCCCCTCAGGCTTGGTCTTGAGTGTTTGTGTACCATTAACAGTTTCCCAATGGCAATTTTCCTCCTACAAGTTTCATTCCCCCTAACTATGGTCTGGGTGATAATCTCTAAATATTGAACATCATGGCTCTCCTTCACACAGTTTGCCTCTGTACTGACAAGTCAGGCCTGGCCTTACTGTGGAATAATGTTCAAGCTGTCATATGCAAGAAAGCCAGAAAACACAGCCATGCTTGTTTTCCTTGCCCTCATTTCAGAAACTTGGGTCCCATTTAGCTCTGATCACAAGCACTCCACAGATCTGCACAAGCTCAGACAACACGCTGACCTGAAAGCATTTTGTAGGTTGTTCGGCGCATCTCACTTTTCCTTGCTTTATTACAGAAGAGCAAATTACAGGGTCGTCCATATCACACAGAGATCGTGTCTGTACAAGAACACATTTAGTCCTCAGATAGGTCATTTCAGGTTAGGTAACAGCAGAGCCATGTCAATTCATGTTTCAAAATCTGTATTGTCAGCCTTTTCCCTCTTTAAGGAAATGTTTGATAGTATGATTTTATACTTTTTCCAGGGGGATAGTACACTTTGTTACTTTGTCTCTGACAGAGTTGTGGTGGCAAATTAATATGGGATAACCCAAGTGACCATTCCTCCTGAGAGTTCAGTGTGCTTTGCTATTCTGGACCAAAATCTGTGCCAGTTCAGGACCTGATTCCCTGTGGATCAGAAGCCCTGCTATGGAGACAGCATCATCATTTAAGAGGGCAGAGCAAATGAGAGAGGGTGATGATAACAGCTCCATCCATCTAGCTTGAATCTATTGTTGCAGATCTGCCACAGCACTGGCATCAGCTTCAACAGACTAAGCCCACAGTGGACGTGTCTTCATCATATTTTTCAATCAGCTAACTGCAACTTAATGAGTTTAACCTATATTCTATGTTGATAGCTAAAAAAATGTTCTTAAGCTGAACAGAATTAGTTACCTCAACAGAGAGGACAAGGAAATTCCGTAAGTCAGTAGTAAACATACAAATGATCCCCGAGTTGAATTCAAATGGCTAATCTGAGTTAAAATACATGTTCAGCACTATTTCAGCTCTTGTCTAGGTTACTCGTCCTGACGAGGGTGGCCACATAATTTTCCTGCAGTGTACATTCTGTGTATGTGCACTAATACAATGCAATTTTCCAGTGCATACAGTCACAGGACTGCAGTGATTTACCTCATAAATTCATTGATAGCAGAGCTGGGAGGTTTCTATGGTATTCCAAGAGGTGTGTGTGCATGCAGACAGCTGATGGTGAAGAACTGGTGGGCAGGGCACAGCTTAGGCAATTGCTGAAGGAACTACCATTAACTAAATCCTCTACATATCCAGTGCAGTCACGTGTGCCAGAAGAAATTGCTTTAATTAGCAAGTTCAACTGATATGTAAGCCTTTTCTTACAACATTCAAACACAGTAAAAAAGAATCTAAATTATCCCTGCATAAAATACACTCTTTAATATACATGATCCATTACTGGATCCGAGATACCACTGTAAGTCACAGGAGCTATCAACAGAAGCATTTTTGTTGTCTACCATATTTACTTTTAACAGGCACAAGATCACTAATCTAGTCTTTGCAGTGAAGAAAATGCTATTCTTGTACTCTTTTGTCTCTATTTTTGGAGGTGTCCTGCAGTGCAATAATGTGTGGAGTGTTTTACTTGCCATGTGCTTCAGAACTTTACATCCTAAAGCCAACTCATGTCATGGGTTTCTAGCACAACTGAATTTATTTAAGAATTTTTTGTTGTGATGGGCTCCAGTGGCACTACTGGTTCTTTTGCAACAGCCCTCAGCAAACACTCACTGATATATTACAAATGAGTAGAACAGATCAAGAGATATATATTGCTCAAAAAGATTAATTTAAAAGGTGACATACAGCATTTCTTGCAATTCAGGGAAACTTCTCATGTGAGGAAGTGGTACTCACTCCAAGGTCTAAGCAATCAATTCCACAAAGAACACAGACTAGAAGTTCAAAATATACAAAGAATAACTGAAAAACAGAGAGGAAACACCCACGATAAAGTAGGTCTCACCGTTTCTTCATGCTTATATTCAGATGGATTTGGATCTTTAAATGCAAGAAGACAGCTTTCCACATGTGGATGATAAGATGGAAGGATCTTTTAAAAACTATTATATTGTTTAGTGATAACAGGAAAATAGAAAGCAAAATTTGAACAACACAACACTATCGTTCCATTCTGTACAGCCGAAATGCAAATCAGCAATTGTGCTACTTCAGTAAGAAAATATCTGTGATGCTATTGTTGCTCTTTACCACTACACTGGTAGCAAAATAAACCCAGTTCTAGCACAGACTTAAGCTTGGTATCTGCAACAAATAATTCAGCCTGACAACTGATATATGAACATCTTATCCAGTCCAAGTGTTCAGTACAAGTAGAAAAAAGCTCTGTGTCTGTGTGTGTAGAATAACATGCTATGCTTGTTACTGTACATGTCAGGACTAATAATACAGGACAGTGTTGGTCTTCTGTTGCAAGTTAGTGAATATGAAGACACTTGGGTTTTACTCCCAATTTTTCATGTATTTGAACAGGCTAATTCATATCTTATGTATTTTCACCATATATGCAAAGTAAAGGCCTTTATCAACTCTAGTCAGTTGAGTTAAATGCAGACATGTGCCCAGGTGGACTGAGGAAGTCATACGAGCTCAGGTAAAGATGCAAGTCTTTTTTTTTTTTTTTTTTGGTGTGATAAAAAACCTTACAGTAGGAAAAAGCAACTTCCTTGTATTTCTGAGTCGATCTTGTTGATCAACTTTTTGCATGAGTCTGAGCATTTTGTGGTTGTCTGTACAGAACGGGGACAGTGTAATATCCTTGGAATGTAGTTCCTCCTTTTGTAAGAGCTAAGCTGGCAAACCTGGCTACAAGTACAGTTTTAGCTCAATTCCCTTAACTATTCTCAGCACTTAGATTTTCTACTTTGTTTTATGGTTATCTATCTACCTGAATTCTTGTATTGAAATGCAGAGCAGGTTTTGAAAGCCTTTCCTGTCTTGTAAAACTAAGTCTTCCATACCGTGATAATTAAAGGAATGGCATGGGTCATAAAATGAAAAAGATTAAAAGGCAGATATTCATGAGTAACCAAGACAGCATACAGATTTGATCTAAATGTTCCAACAGCAATTATGAATGATCTTGATGTAAGACATTTTCTGCAGTTTAATTGTCATTTGGTGCTAATGGTTCTTAGGAGTCTCTGAGACAATAACTCTTCATAGCCAAACATTAATCTCTTTTTAAAAAAAAAAGTTCTAGGTGTCAGTAGACAAGGATGGTAAAGTATATCACATGACAGCTGTACCAAAATAGATGATGAGGTATATTATAACAATACCAATAGATCTACAAGCCCACCAAATTACCAAGTTTCTTTTTGATACCATAGTAAATATAAAAATAACAAGCAATAACATCAGCAACTAAAACCCAACAAGTCCCTGAATTCCTTCAGGGTGTGGTAAAAATACCTAGATACCAAGCAAAGTAAATTGTGCTGGCTCTGTTCTTTCCTCTGAAAGAGCTGGCAGGACAGTGTCAGGCAGCAGCTTTCTGCTTGGTGGGTAAACATAAAGCATGCCACTGTGTGCCATGACTTCACCCTTCTCAGTCAATGTGTCTCCAAGAGCCACAAGGCAAATAAGTGACAAAACCCAGGGTCAAGGATTTCCAGTAGGTTGCTGACGCCTTGCTTGATACACAGCTCATCAAGCGGAGATGTCACGGTCAAACTGCGCAGGGTCCCAGTGAGATCTGCACATCTGTATGAGTGAGCTGGGCCCCCAGATTTGGAGAGTTGGCCCAAGGGCTGGAATGAGACCAGTCTGCTGGGGGTGGCTTATGCAGGAAAAGGAAAAACCAGGAAAAATCTCTTTCTGTGGACCTCTGTCAGCACTGTAGAGAGGACTTTAGGCTGCTTCCAAGGCCTCTCCTTGTATCTAGGAGCTTTTGTGAGGCTGCTGAACTGCTCTGGCTTGGCACAGTCCATTGGGTTGATTTTGTGATTCGTCCACATGTATTATATTTTGTGCTGGAAAGCAGGCTACACTCTTTCCATGCCCAAGCTGGCTCCACAAGATATAACCACGATTGTGTAATGTTGTGTTTGAGAAAACCAGACCTGCCAAACAGAAACCACCTCTATGCAAAGCTAACTTGGTGGTCTTTGCCCCAGGTGAAAATGTGGTGCACTCAGAATAGTTACAAACAAAACTGAGCTGGCTATGTTTGTAAACTGGATAGTGAAAGCAATGAAGTCTATATTTATGCCTTAGCTTAACAGAACACATCCTTTATCTGATACGAAAGCTAATAACCTGATGGTCTACTTAGCTTCATAGCAGCTTTTTTAATAATCAAACAGGAACAACGTCAAGGATAGTGTTCATTTCCCATCTGTGTTTGGTTAGGAGGTTATGACCTTTTCTTTTTAATGCTGACCTCGCTTTTGTCACCACAAGTTTATGTTACTGCAATGCACTTTAACTAATGCCCTACTTTCACTCAGTTTAGAAACTGAGTTAATGACGACTCATTGGCATGAATGCTGCCTTGCTGCGAACCTGTGATTCATGATCTCCTTTCAAGGACTTTACAGTATTGGTGTTCATAAATCCCCAAATGGCCTGGGACCAGCCTCTGACATCCTGGCTCTCACCAGAGGCAACAATGTCACAGCTGCAATCAGGAGAGTGGCTGATCTGCAGCAACCTCAGCTCACTGTTTTTTTGGCAGATGTCCCTCAGCAAGGGTCTGTCAGCCATAGCTTTTCTTCTGAAATATTGTGCTGACCTTCAGAAGATGCTGAAAAGCCCAATAGTGTGAAGCAGGAGTTCAGGGATGGCTGAGTAGTCTGAGTTTCTTCATGCTAATGGGATTTTTTTGTTTTTTTCTGAAAGGATTTTTCAGCTGCTTTATTACCTTCTTTCAGCCTGTCCTCTCCCCTAATTTTGGGGATACCCAGGGAGATTAAATGTGTGACTGTTGCTCTTCAGGGGTTCTCATTTATACTGGCCCGGAACCAGGTTTTGGACTTGTTCAGACCCTGGAATGCCCCCTTTGGGAATCTGGAGCTGGATTCAAGGAGTCTATGAGATAAGCAAAAAGGTTGTTTCCAAACTTCAGAGGGTATTTACCTTTCTCATAGAGGTGAAATGAGGATAAATTAATTCATTCTTACAAAGTACCTCCAAAACACAAAAGGCTCAGCGCTGTTGTTTACAACAGGCACAGTACAGCAAGGCTGAGACTGCCATACAGGGGCTGGTTCAAAACTGTGGTCTTCATCTCTGAATGAACAGGTTGGCCACAGCTTTAAATCTGGGACTAGGGCTTGGCTCTGCTGCTCTCCATCCCCTGCTCTCTCTCAGATACTTGCAGCCCCTGCGTGCACTCTCCTTCCCTTTTGCCATGAGATCCAGCATCCCAGCCCATAGCCTTTCCTTGCTTTCCTCCTTCTCCAGTCCCTTTGGAAAGATGCAGACAGTGGACGTGAGTCTAGGCAAAGCTGTCCTGATGCTCTGGAGCCAAGCAATCTGGGAGGAAGAGAGGGGATGAAGCACGGTGCTGGAGGCTGCCTGTCAGCAGCAGGACTTGTGCCTGGCTCCATCCTGTCCGGGGACTGCAAAGGGGCTTTGGTGGGAGCTGTAATCCAGCTAGGACTGAGAGCCTCTTACTGATCCACGTGATGTCTTCTCCTTCAGAGCTCCAGCTCAAGTGAGATCTGGGGAATGTTCAGCACTAAGTGCAGACACAGGTTAATCTAAGCACCTGAGAGCTTTGTGGCCAGTGAGTGTTAGCTTTCTGGATCCCTTTGTTGGACTTGTGCCCTGAACTCACTCTAAACCCCATTTTAGATGCCAAAGGAGCCTCTCTGGATCTTACTCATAACTTTAAGCTTGGTCTGTTTACCCACAAGGAAAATAAAATGGCAGCGGTAAAATTGGAAATGTCAGTTAATGTATGTTTTTAATTTAGGAGTTTATAGTAAAACAATTGCTCCCGAGCATGAGGTTTTACTAAGTAGTTGATATTTAATTCAATACTTTGGGTACTGAATAAAGACCACTGTCATTTCGCAAGAATGTTTTATTTTACATCCCTGCTCCTACTAAAATTATTCAAGTTATATTGTATCGCCTATTAGCACCTTGTATGCTGTGTACAGACAAAAAACGGACTACTTGTGATTAATAATTACTCCCTTGAGCATTTTACATTTGAACAAGGTACAGATGTTTGGAGGGATGATGAGACAGACTCGACCTCTTACGCACCTAAGCTGTCCCCGGAAAGCCTAGTTTCAGACCTAAGCTTTGTCAGGATAAGCTATCTTAGTTTATGTGAAGCCATCACCATTTCCAAGACTTGACTCCACAGTCTTTATGCAAATAATATTCTCATTGATTCCTGTGATAGTCGAGCTGATTAAGGACTAGCAAACGGGGTGCTTAAAACAGCCTGAAAGGCAGAAGATCTGTTGCAATGACAGAATCTCAATATTACCTCATCTAAAATGAGCAAGAGATGATACAGGGTAAATATTGAATTGTAAAAGACATAACAGGGATGATAGGTGCAGAAGAGTAAATCTTTAAAAATCTTATATATTGTTAATGAAGACAATCATTACTCTTTAAAAGACTAAATTAACCTACATTGCATTTCCAAGTAACTAGCTAATGGATGCAGGTATTATCTTTTCATATCTTTGAAATCCCTATAAACCATGACTAGTCAAATATTTGACTAATGGGCTTTTACCCCTATTAATAGCATATGATAGAGGTCTCAGTAAATAACCTACCTTCAGATTTCTCTTTTCCAGACCGGAAAGGGGTATTTTCTTATTCTTTAGCCACCTCTTACTTCTTGCTGCTTCCTGAAAGGCTTTTTGTACTTTGAAAACAATTCACTGGTTGTTACCTTATTTTTGTGCCCTGTGGGGATTTTGGGCGCTACTCTCCTCAGATAAGCAGAGAGCTCTCCCACTGCAGTCAGGGGAACTTTGAAATCCATTCCTGCTTATCTGCAGGCAGAGGTTGGCCCAGCTTGTGTTTCATTTACAAAAGAAGCGTGGTATTATTTGCATAAAAGGAGTTCTTTCAAAGCCATGTTATATGAAAACTTCTCAATTTGAAAACAAACAAACAAAAAACAACATAAAGCAATTTTCAGGAAGCAGCAAAGTTGTCTCTGAGCTCTACCCCAGCTGATTTTATCATGGCAGCTCACATCTGAAGAAGAACAAACACATACTTATTTTCATAAACATGTTTTCAGAAGGAAAGAAAACTCCATCGAATTGGCAAACAGTCCTTGCAACTGATAATGACCATGTAGGGAATTTTCTCTTTTTAAGCCCTGCAGGAAAAACACAGGATTCAGTTCTGCAATTAGAAGGTCACTAATGATTTTTGTGATTTCATGCACTCTTGTGCTGACTTTACCTTCACCTCCTGTCTGGCTCTCATTTCTCTCAACTTCTATCAGCACGTTCTGCATTCAGAGCTTCTCCTCTCATGTAGCCTCCCATAGTTATCGAGGGGAAAAAAATGATAACTGCTGTTGGTCATGTCTTTCTGAAAATAACCAGGAGAGAGAATCATCCTTTTCTTACAAATGGACATGCCTTGCAATCCACCTCTTTTGTATACATAAGGTTAGGAAAATAAGGACAAAAACTGAACTGAATCTGATAGAAAGAGTTACTGCATTCTATGGGATTTAATGGAAGATAAAATGTAATGGGATTTTAACATGTTGCAGTTCTGAAGCACAAAGAGAATGAATATTAAATTACATAGGATAATGCAAAACCTTATAGTAAGGTTTCCATGCTGGGTAGATTTGATAGGATTTTCCCATTGTGGAAATTTGACTGATGAGTCATGGTGGAGACCTGACAAGATCTTGAAAACATCACAGGAGAGGACATCCCCAGACAGGGAGCTATTTAATCCTCTGAGAAGGCAAAAGGACACAGCAAAATGCTGCCACCGTGCCATGTTCTCTGCTGATTTGTTTGTAAGGCCAGTGTTTGCAATGCCAGGAAAAATAAGCATTTGGGAATTCCCGATTATACTTAATAAACACTAAATACTAGGAAATGAAGAAAACAAAGCAAAGTAAATACACAGTACACATCTGGGTCCTCTACATATTCTCAACACTTGCATAGTTTTCAGTGAAGGTGAGAGAATTTACTTGTACCTGGATACCTGAGTTTAACTGAAGTTACATCTTGGCTGGGGGAACACTTCCATTTACTATTTGGAAGTGCTGCAAATACAAAGAATGATAAAACTCATTATGATGCAGCACTCTGTCCTTGAACACTCATGGAAGGCAACAGCAAAGTGGATGCTAAAGTTTTCCTTCATCAGAAGAGTTAAACAACAGTTAAAATAGTTTTCAATCATCTGCTGCAAGCTAAATTGCATCTTCAAACATGAACAGCATTTTCCACTCATTTGACTGGATGGTAAATACATTTTTCAGGGTGAAATTTGGATTATTTTCTCTGATGCAGAAACGCTTTATCACACAGGGAGCTCCACATTGGCTCACTGCTTCACTGGAGCCCAATACTGTTTGCATTCTACCTGCTCTTTAAAATATTATTAATATTGCAATTGTATTTTTTTTATTGCAGCTGTGGGTATTTTTAAGAATGATAACAAATACTGAGCATTAACAAGAAACGTTTTTCCCCAGGAAATATATTGGCCTCTAATCCAAAGAGCAAAAGCAATAAACCTAAAGAGTTTAGGCAAAGGTTTTACAGGACAGTAATATATAACATTTAAAATTACTACCCACTTTCTAGAAATAGACAGGAAAACTGAATGTAACTCCAGTAATTCATTTAACATTTTCAATGACATTCGGAAAGGGCAATTAATCAACTTTTGACATGAATTCAACTACCAACACCTTTCATTGTCTTCAGCAAAGCTGCCTCTCTCTGCTTCTATCCTGCTTTCTCAGACCCAACTAATAGAATCTGGTATATTTGGATGAGAAGACACATGTCATGAAGACACATGAAAATGACATAATACCCATAACAGATACAGGGATATATAATAACAACAGATAAAAGGATCTGTAATTCCCATAACAGAAATGATAATACAATTTTGACTGCGTAACAGTCTCAAAGATAGAGCAAAATCCAAGCCTGAGTTACCCCAGCATATGCCTAAGACAGATGAAGCCTGTGAAGTTATTTCAGTTTGTTCTTTTCTAGTCATGCTTTGGGACAACTCACAGATTTGGGACTTTTCTCAAATGCTGGGCTTACTTGGAAACTTGCTACTTTTATTCTCACAGGATCATCCATGATGTCAGTGTGTAGTGGGGAAGAAGCAAACCCCAACACCTTAATAAAAATACCTCTGATGGTCCTGAAATTCTGTTAATTAGTCTGCGTCAACCAATCCAAAGAGCACTCATTCATGATACAGCTACAGACAAAACAATGAAAAGTCATGTATGTCCCTAGGCATTCATGTGGCACAGTAGACCTCTATCAAGCTTAAAACCACACTAGCTGGAACAGTTTTAAAACAAAGTAAAAGAAAGGTTCAGCATCCAGTGCAAACAAACTAAAAAATAAACAAAGAAACTAAAGAAATATTATCTCCTAAAATAAGTAAGTTTGGAATTCTAACTGTAGGTGGCAATTGTTTTTGTCTCCACATTAAACACTCTCAGAAAGGATTTGTTTCCACAAAATTTAGACAAAAATAAATAGTTCCTGCAGGACTTAAATTTTAGGTGGAAATTACATCAACCATTTATTAAAGTTGAAGAAGAGGAAATCCATTATACAAATACTCCGCAAACATACACCAAGGCAGAGCTAAACACAGTGTCCATGAAGAGTCAGTGGCAAAAACTCCCAGGGACAACCACAAGGCCACAGTCTTGCTCAGGGTTCCTACCAGACAAGCGGCACAACCACAAAAGGAATGAAAAAAGCCAGTTGCCTAAGACCCACATATGTTGTAGGCCTGAGTCTTTGCCGTGGGTGATAGAGGGAGTGGAATTCAGCTGAGGGCACGTTCTGCCAGATGTGGGCAGGGGCAGCAGCCGGCAAAGTTGGGCCTGGGTGTGGAGATCCCACACTGGGGCCATGTGGCTCTCAGCCCTAACAAATGCTCAGTGTAATCAGTCCATTAGTCCAGGTTTCTCCCAGTCCGAGACAGTTGTTTAAAAAGAGCATCATTTGAAGTAAGCCAGAAACCTTAACACTGTATTTCATAAATAACTGTAACTTTATGCCTAAATTCACGGTGGCCCACCCTTGTTACTCTCACAGGCAAAATGCCTTTCTGAGTCTCATAATTAACTCTCCGCTCTGAAGGGGGTTCAGCTGTGGCACGTAGGGTGCAGAGGTAAGCTGCAAGGTCACAAATCTACACAGATATCCAGATACCAAGAGGTATGAGTATTACATATGCTTTATTTTTCGGTCATCTGCCCATATCTGCACAGCTGAAAGCCCTTCAGGTATTGCATGCCATCCTCCTGCAGCTGGGCCCTTGCCTGGAGGCCACCTGTTTGGCCACTCTTTGCTCTATGAAGCAATGAATTTTATCTATGAATTTTACGGGACCCTCTTCAGTCACAACCAAAGCTACAAATCTAGCCATTATATAAAATAAATTTTACATTTGGCAAATTTCATATCCTTACGTTGAAAGAAAATCTGCCTGAAGCCAAAAATTCCCTGCGTAGGAAATGAACAACTTACATTGTATAAAATTGTCAATAAAAAATAATTACTTATTGCCTAAATCTAGCTATCTTTATAACTGTGCCACCTCAATTAACTGAGTCTGCTGGTAGGAGTGTAACTGAGAGGCCCCTGTGCTTCATCATCAACTCCAGAACCATGCTATTTTGAAAATAAAAGACCTGTATCCTGTCCAAAAAATAAACTCTGGAGGTGACTTGCCATGTTGCCATTTTGGATTACAAAAAAATACTCAGCGAACACACAGGGGAAGGCTTAATTCCAGCAAACACACACATAAACAGGAAATCTCTCTCCAGTCAGAAGGTATTTTTCCTTCGTACAATGGGGTTCAAAGATGTGTCATCATATAGTTTAAAACAATTGCTAAGGAACCTTACCATTTCCAATAGCTTAGGAATAGAGTTGGCTTCCACAGTTGAAAGCCTGTCCGAACTTGCATGGGAAGAACACAAACACTAACAAATATATGCTGGCTTAGGCCAGTGGAGAGTTTTTAATCAATAATCATGTCAAGCTGGGGGACAAGGAGGGGAGGGAATCAATTTTCAGAAGGCAAATGGTAACAACTGTAGATTTAATCAAATTGCAGCTGCAATCCCTTACTATTCTCAATATTTTTGAAAGAAAGTAGCTCCATGGCAAAGAATGAATTTCAATAAATGTCACACACTTAGGTTTATTGCTGAATTTTTAAATTTATCAAGCTAGGTCACTGATCCTTCGCAAAAATGATACCCATACATGTCAAAAATATCCTGATACTGTTTAGTTGGATAAACATCAAAATGAAGAAGCTACAGTAGAGGAAAGGAACTTACATAAAAAATTGTTTCTCCGTGACTACAGTAAAAAAAGATATGCCAAAGTGACCCTTCAAAGAAAGGTTAAAGCTGCAATGCACACAACAAAATGGATTGCTATCAAATACCATAGCGATGGCCACAGTGTGAACACTTGAGCAAAATGAAAATCTTCTGAAAGCATTTGGCAATTTTCCTTTCACATGCATTTGCAACCAAATTTATCATGAATTCAAACAAGAACCTTCTGCTGCCTTTCATACAAAAGGACAATTGCATGTTCATTTTCTTGGGAGAAGCAGAAGAGACTATCACAGAGCTGTAGGATGCACAAAAAAAGCATTTTAAGTACTTTCGGCTTATTAAACACTTAAGCATTACAGAAACTCTTCTGTTATTGACACCTGCTTGAAAAATGAAATGTTCTGTGGCATTCGCTTCCCTGGAGACCAGTGTGCTGGTGGGAGAGGCAGAGGAGAGGGGTTTCAGGCCATCCAGTGCTTCCCTGTTTGCACTGCATGCACCCTGAGCCTGGCTTACGTACACAGCCTCTCCTTAAAATATGAGCACTATCAAATCCTTAAAATTTGAGGTTTATATACCCCTCAAATTCTTGATCTCCATTTCCATTTTTCCACTCTCATATTTCGTATACTCTATTGCAACTTATTCAAGGAAAGCCCATCTGAGCCAAGGGGACTCGGTCACCATCCAGCCACATCAAGTGACTGAAAAAGATCACAGCGTGACTAAAAAGTCTCAGAACACATCAAAAAACATGGCAATCTACTCAGGAACACTGTTTCCTTCAAAGGAGTTATATCCTAGACTAATTTGGTCTGCTAACTTTACCTCTCCTTTCTTTTTCTAATGTTTAAAATTGGAGGAAAAAATACTTTATCTTCTTGTACAACATCATAGTTTCCCTCAAGGCAAATAGCTTGGCAATTTGCTAGATTTGTTAATGCTAGGGGAAACAAGTTAGCACACATACTATGTGTTTGAATGCCTTTGGAAATTAGATTGAAACACTGATTTGATTTCCTAAAAGGTATCTTCAACAAGGCAAGGTTAGAGATTTGGAGAGTAATGAGAATTTGTGTGACTTCAAACAGCTCTACATAAAACAGACCTGATATTCTGGGGGGAAAAAGGTCACCTAATTATTCGTTTCCTGAAGGCCCTGTCTATACTACATTTCCCCTGGGTAAGAAAACTGATTTAAAAATGGCTTCTGCTAACATGCTTGCATCAGTTGCTATGTATGAGATATAGATTTTTAAAACCATCGCTAAAAACCCACAACATTTTTCAAGAGAAAAACAGAAACCTTCTCAACTTGGCTGTAGCAAAGAGGTGCCCTCCACAGAGTCCTGCACGGAGCTGTGGCCCTGCCTCCTTGGCAATGGCACGGTGCTCAGGGCCACATGGCATGACCATCAGTGGTACATCGCATGGGCTTAGTTTCCAGATACAACCTTTGCATAAGAGGCAAAAATCACAGGGTGTGGCCACAGCAGACAAGATGCACAGGCTGATAGTTCTGCTAAGGGTAACAGCCTAATGAAACATGAAATTGTGCCGCTCGCTGAAAGGCCAGACAAGGTAGCAACAGCGAGGTGGAAACCCCTGGACATAAGGGTTTCACAGACACCCACCACGAAGGTGTCATTGCCACCCAAAATCTTAGGAAGGTGTGTTTGAAGTTTCCTTTCACACACCACAACTCATTCCTTCTCCTTTGCACCAAACAGATCCTTGTAACTTCCTATTGAGTTTTGTGTTTCTGTAGTTTCAGACAAAACTATCCAGCTACCTATTGCTTCCTTGTTCAAGAAATGATGTGTAGTGCTGAGAGAGCCCAAGCAGGATTTCCCTTACGCTAGATAATCCACAAAAAAGATGCAGATGCAGAACCTCTCCTTGCTTTCTGCCTGAAGCAAAGAAAGTCTAGACACATCCCCACCACAGAGCAATCGTGGCACAAAGCAGATCACCCAGTGCTCTGGGACTCCCACCGCTGCAGCTCTGGCTCTGGCTATCCCAGCACAGCATGCTGCCGGCATCAGGTTCCCTTTGCAGCGGTGAAGGCGAGGCTGCTTGCTGCTCTTGTACTGCAGCCAGCTGTGCCAGTTAGTCTCTGGAGTTCTGGAAGCCAGATTTGGGAGGCAGCCGGCTTTGGATTTCTCATCTGAGCTGAAAAATACAGAGCAGGCACTTGCAGATCATGTAAGAATAAAAGTAGGTGGGCTGGCCCCTTCAGTTGCATTGGACCAGCTGGAAGAGGCTACAGATCATCACCTGAGGTACCAAAAAAACATAAATGCAGGAAAATCATCTTGAGAAAGGCAGTCCTGGAAGGACAACATTTGTCACTCAGTTTTGCATTCATAAACCTTTCATTGAAGCTCTGCTGAATTTTGGCTTTCTGGCTGCCTTGCCCTGACTCGGTGAGCTCCCATCCATCTCCACCCGAGCAAACGACCTCTACAAACCACTCTCCAGCCACAACATGTGCAATTTCGTTTACCAATAAAGAACCCCTATGCAGTGGTTACCCTTTAAAGAGAAAAAAAAAAAGAAAAAAAGAAAAAAAGCGCCTTATAATAAAGACAGACAATTCATTCCCTCTCCACCAAAAAGGCACAGAAGTTGAGTCTCTTTTCTTTAAATAAAGAAATGAATCTTTTACAAAATATTCCATTTTCCAAATGATTCAGTTTGTATTAGAAGACAGTTAGAAGAAGAATCATACAGGGCTGAAGAAGGATCACGGCACAAAGAACAACCAATACAGTCATTCTTTAAGTTACTTTGTTTTCAACATGCAGCTCCTGCCAAAGGCTAGCTTTTTGCTCTCACAGTGTATGATCTGTAAACATTTAACCAGCTCTCTGAGAAACATGTGAGACACTTTACCTTGCCTGATTATGAATCCAAACCTCTCAGATCTCAAAAAAAAAAAAAAAAAAAAAAGAAAAAAAAAAGACAATAAAAAAGAGACACTGTCCTCTTTTTGCTGCTGGACAATGTAAAAAGCACCTGTAGGATGAAAGCAAATGAACTACCACACAGGGCACAGGTCCTTTCAGAAAAGCATTCACTGCAGCTTGAATAACCCCCTACGGGTTACACATGCACACTTTCCTAAACAACACTGCTACTTGATTATTAATCCCTATTTTAAGATGTATGCACAAAACTTCAATTTCTAAGGAGCGCATTCAGTATTTATAAAACCAAAGACCATCTAATTTAATGCTTACATGGGAACAATGGTGGAATGACATTATATGGAGCGAATTGTTTACCATTTGCAGCAAATTCTGCTTTAAAAATGAAAAGAAGAAAAAAAAAGCCATACCGCATGGAAGACTGTGAACGCCACACAACCATAAAGTACACATGCCCAACTTGGGGGACCCTGCAGGCTCACCCCAAGACCTGCGCCTCACGGAAGACGGCCAGACCGGCCACCACCAACCCACACCTTGGGGCCACCGTCTCCGAGGTGGAACTTCCAGGCTGCGCTGCCGGACGCTGCTCCGCCGCAAGCCCCGGCCCGCGAACCGGGGAGGGGCGGGAGGGGCAGCGGCTCAGCCCGCGGCCAAGGGGCTGCAGCGGACGGCATCCCGGGAACCGCTGCCCGCTCTACCCGCGGAGCGCAGCCCGGGAAGCGCTGCCCGCCCTGCCCTACCCTACCCTACCCTGCCCGCGGCAGCGACGTCGCGGGGGTCCCCGGGTGCGAGCGCCCCGCGGAGCCCGGCCGGGCAGGGGCGAGCCGGCGCCGCAGCCC
>VXAY01005509.1:765571-836868 GCA_013399855.1 Oxyruncus cristatus
CAGGCTCCCCCCGGCCCCGCGCTACCTGGGGGCGGCGGGGGCTGCGAGCCCCGGCGGGCAGGGGCGTCCCTCCGTCCCGCACGGCACCTGGGCTGCGGGGCGGCTCTGCGCGCCTTTCCCTCCGGCGCCTCCGCCGCGCTCGTGGCGGCTCCCAGCGGTAAATCAGCCGGTCCCCGCGCTCCCTCCGCCCCTCCGGCGCGGTCCTGACCTGCCTGTGACTCACCACATCGCAGGAGCCCGTGTGCGCGGCGGGGGAAAGGAGGAAGGGGGCGCCTTCTTCACTCCCTCCTTCTCACCTCCTTCCTTCTCCCCATCCCTCTCGGTCAGGCGCCCCTAGCCCGCGGGCACTAGTGATGGCTGCCACTCCCCAGACGGGGAAAGCCACTAGGGGACACTTGGTGAACCTTATCGTGCACCAGGGCCAAGTGTGTACCGGTGGTGTGCAGGCACAGCCTCCTGCTGTGCTCCCGGCCGATGGGTACCTACCGTCAGGTGTCAGCGCTTGACTGATGCTAAAGCCTTACCGTGAGAGGTCAAGATATAGGTACCTGCAGACTTGTCTCTGTGCCCCCCAGGTTATGTAGCAGTGAACAAATTTAGCCCATACTGCTCCATCATGTCAGTAATGACTGTGCTCTGAATGTCTGTCGACTGACATTCAAGTAAATGGCCTCAGCTCACACAGACTGTCAAATAGCTGTCTCTCCCCATATATGCTTCCTACAGGGTACTAAACTGCAGAGGTTGGGGTTTCTCCTTCACAAGGTTTGCAAAACAGATGGTGTTTTTGGGGGTGCTGAGAAACTGAGTCACTGAGCAATTCAACCCATGCAGTGTTCACTTGTGGAGCTACTGAGGGACTGCAAGTCTCAACACTGGGGCCTGCACCAAAGGATCCATCCTTTTTCTGGTAACAAGTTTCAGCAGCTACTGATTTAAACCAGATTTTAAGTGAAAGGCTCCATATTCCAATAGAAGTTATTGGAGACATCTATTTTCCCTTTGCTTGCTTCCTTTTTTGGCCCCAACTCTGCTCCCCTTAATCATACCGTTTAAATGGATGAATGTTTTTCATGAGTAAAGTACAAGGAACTGTAAGAAACACTGCCCAGTTTCGTGATTAACCATGGGAAAAATGTCAGACCTTACACAAAACATTTTGAAAGGAACATTAAATAGAGCATTGTATGGATTTGCTTTAGGCCTCGGATGTCACCATGATGTGTATACAGACAAAGCTGTACATCAGACAAAAATGTTTTTTTAAAAGCAGTTAGCCAGCCTTCTGCTAATCTTCAGTAGCATCACTTTCACAGTCTCCTCTTTCCTATGGGTTTTTTGAAACTAGTGATGAAGACATCTAACCTAGCTACAAGCTGATTGTTGCAAAAACAAATGTGTGATTGAGGGCAGCCTGCCCCTCTCCTTTACCTCACGAGGAAGTTGTAACTGCAATGAGGTCTCCCCTCAGTCTGCTCCAGGCTGAAAGGCCAAGTGACCTCACATGCTCCTCATATGGCTTCCCCTCAAGGCCCTCCACCACCTTCATAGCCATCCTTTGGATGCTCTCTACTAGCGTTATATCTTCCTAATACTGTGGTGTCCAAAACTGCACACAGTACTCGAGGTGAGGTTGCATATTCAACTTGCCATTTACCAGACCCCCAAGTCCTTTTCTGCAGTGCTGTTCTCCAGCCTGTTGTTCCCTAGTCTGTATACACGCATCCAGGGGTGCTCCATCCCAGATGCAGAATCCATCACTTGTCTTTGTTAAACATTATGACTGATCTGATGTCATTTCTTTGAAGTCCCTGGAAATATGTCCATTTACTTCAATGACCTTTACTTCAGTTAATGCTCAGCAATAGTTAGAAAAGGAAGACTGGGAAGCAGCACACACAGTACCAGGGAAAACATGGTTGCAGATAGACTGTACTGCTCACTGGGCTTAGTGATCAGTCAGTGTGCATCCATACAGTGACACCAAATTTAGAAGAATCTGCCTTATTAGTTTAGAAAGAAAGTATAAAGAGAAAGATTTCAGTCTGGAGTTCATCCTAAGGACAACCCCTCATGTTACCTGTTCTTAGTCTGCTCCTGGGTTCTCTGTGCACCTGCCTGAGCAGAACAGCTAGAGCCCTGGCTGTTATCAGTGTGACAGCCTGTGCTATTCTAAAGCTAACAAACAGAATGTCACTAACATAAAAAGGAGAAACAGATGTTTCCTTTCCATTTTGACCATGCTGATGCCATGTTATTTTAGGTTAGCTCTATGAGACAGTGACACTGCACTGGGGCTTTGATTATCCTCAGATACTCCTTTCACCATGTACTGAAATGTGTGCTCCACAAACAACTGCTCAGAGGTTTGAAACACCTTTAAGGTTCAGGTGTGAGTGAAAAAGAAACTATGACCTTCTTATTTATCATCCTGGGTTTTTCATAAGTTTTCCTCGCTTCTCTCTTCTGTCCAAAATAAGCTGGTTCTCTGCACTCTGGCATAAGTATGATGGCGTGGCACATTTTAGAAAGCTGACGGCACTGGAAAAAACAATTCAAAAGTGTGAAGGAGAGTCTGTCGGAGTGATCTATTCAGCAAGAGAACTGGAACACACTGGGGAGTGTATTGGCACATGCTTTCCAGCCCTGACGTGTTTCGAGATAGGAAGCTGATGAGCAAACACTATCACATTTCCAAGAATGCAAACATACAGTTAGAAAAATGAATTGCGAGGCTGTGTTGAAGTTAAACTTTCAAATGTAAACATGAGGAATAAAAACACAGGACAATTTATATTTCTGTGCATTGGCAGTAGTGCATCCCCAACACACTAAGGTGCCCAGTTCAGTCTTATAGATTCCATTGTGACTTGTATTCAGAAACTAGGAAATTATTTATCAGAACTACAGGTAGCAAAATGAAGTCCATACACCTAGGTACCCAGTTTATACTTAATTTCAGTAAGGAGAATATATTTAAATATCTCTGTAAATCTGGATCTAACCACATTTTTTAAATGTTCAGAATCAAACATAAATCTACTGTACATTCCCACAGAACCATACTTTACTGTATGGCACCACAGCTATATGGTACCATCAGGGATTTATGCTTTGTCTTCTGCTGCAGTCATTCACCCTTTGGGAGCAGATATAAAATGCAAATGTCATTGTGAGACTCCAGAGACTTCAGGCTTAGCAGGGCTTACTCATGAGTAAATGATTTCAGAAGGAGCAAGACAGCGGAAAGGAATTAATTTAATGCTTAAGAACACACAAGAGAAAGATCTCCAGACCTGAGCTTAGTAGTGGTGGGTGTCAGGTACGCTCCTGCCACAGTAGACTGACAGTAGCTCAGTCTGAGTCTCCCTGGAGGTTGATAGACAAAAAAAAGAGCCTTAGATGAACCCACCCAACCCAACTGCCTCACAGACCAGTGATCCAAAGGGAAAATTCCAGTGCAACAGCCTGCTGGGGTAATGTGTAGCTGTATTTCCTATAGACCCTTGTTTACTGGAAGGCAGTGTGGCTGCAAACGCCAGGGGCAGCTCAGGGAAGAGGATATGCCTGAGGCACATTTCCCTGTGACTACTTTGTCCCTTCAAGTCACTCTGACATGATCTGTCTTTCAGTGTCTTTCATGGGCTCAAAAAGCATGAGGTGGACACAGAGACTGTATTGACTAGGGGATTGGGGTCTGGAGAAAGCATTCCCATGGTGGTTGTCTGCCTCTCAGGAAACCAGGCTAAATATCACAATTACTACTTAGATCTGTAGATTGCAAAGATTTGATCATCACAGTTTTGTGGGGTTTCGATCATCATGGGGTTTATGGCATTAATTATCTAGGCATTTATTAACTACCACTGTAGATTCAGCAAACTAAATAAGCACTTTCTGTTTGTTTGTAAGAGGGTCAGTAATGTCACCATAAGAAATTTCAGCCTATGACTGGAGGTTGCAAAAGCCAGAAATAGAAGTCCACAGTTAGAAGTCCTAATCTCTAACCACTAAACTACCCTGGGCAGTTCTCTATTTGTATGGAAAACAGATTATAACCAGAGGTGTTTCCAGCCATTGAACTATGGATGATAGGTTATTTCTGAGCAAAGGGAAGGCCTTTGTTTAATTTCATGGGAGGTTTTATCCTTTTTGCCTTTTTGCTTGTAAATGAACACCACAATTGAGAGATTCTGAAATGCAAATAGTGCAGGCAACAACTAACTGTAATACTTGAAAATGGAGGAGAATATGTATGGAGTTAGTGCATCTGAAGTCTGAATTGCCATGGGTCTGTGTCCGTGTCATGCCAGCCCTGGAACCTTGGTGATCACATGAGAAGTTGGTACATGAAGTTCAGGAATCCAGCAAAAATTAATCACTCGAAATAACAAAGATTAGCTTACAGACAGATTAGTTCTTCAGATCCATCTGCCATGCAGTAACGTGAGTGCTCGTGCTGCAAAAGGACGAGGTCAGAAACCAAGGAGGAGGGTGAGCTCGTAGCAGCCAAGATTTATGTTAGCTTAAAGAGAGGGGGCACCTTCACCCTCCAGAGCGCAGTGGGGGAACTGGGATGAGATGGTGTGAATTGCAGCACTGCTTCCCATCTTAGCCTCGCCTTCTTTCCTAATGGTGTTGAAATATGTTAAATATCCAAATCTCTCTGAACATACAAAACCCAGAAATTATTTCAGGGATGGAAAACTCAACAGTCTTTATGATTTTATGTTCATGTCCCTGAAGCTGATAGAAGTACAGTTGCCCTCAGTGCATTCACTGAGCTCATACAGCAGCAGCAGCAAAGGCTTTCAGCACACACTGTAGAGAACTTTTCAGCATAACTCATCATGAACAGCTTCAGGCAAAGCACAGTGACAAAATCCAAATCCAGTATCATATACGTGCCACTTTAACTCAGTAGGCTTGTTTGTATAACTGAAAATGAACCTGCTGATATTCAAAAATCAAATACTTACAAAGTGAGGAAATTGCTGTATATTACATTCATATGTTCACTGGTATTGCACATTCAATTAAAATATGTTAACTGTTTCTTGACTTTTTTTTCAGTAAATTTTAAATTAATTCCACCCCTCAGCCCCCTTATTTTGACTGCAAACATGCTGCATTTTTTTTGCAGTAAAATCACTCAGATTTTGGTATTTCTAGGATCATTTATGGACCAATGGCTAGAAAGTTTCCAGAAGACTCTTTTCAGTCCTATTCCTGTGATTCAGGTGCAACCTTTTTTTCCCCTTTCAGTTTGCTGTTTGTATTTACAAAAGGCATAGTATCCAGGTCTTTGAAAATAGAAAATCTGCCTATTCAAAAGCACAGGAATAATCCTGCCTCCAGCTATATATATGTTCACCTGGTGAGCAGAGGAAGGGTGTGACTATGCTAACATGTGTGAGCATGCGTGAACAAACACAGTCCTGATTCAGCCTACTTTTGGAGGACATAAGCTTCACTAGCGATAATCAGATGCCTGAAGTTAAGCACATACCTAAGTTAGGTGATGCTGAGTGCCACAGGCATTTGCAGCCTGGTTTCTGCAGTTGTGCTCATCACTGCAGGTCATGACACAGCTCCACAGTTGCCATTTGCACAAGTATTACTGTTGGTGAGCTCCTGTGCATTGAAAAAGAACAATCACTCTCAGATTTCTCCCTAGTCTGAAAGCATCTCAGGATGCTACTGCTTAAGGTAATGCTGCTGTAAGCACTATCTCCAAGGAGTGAAACAGATTTGAGGAAAAAAGCCCCTTTATTTTCTGCTTACTTGCTTCTTGCATTCATAGCATTTTGCCTGTTTTCAGATTAACTCAAAGATTTTTTCCTCAATAATTTTTTCAACATGTGTGAGAGAGGAAAGCCCTTTAAAGACGGAAATCATCTGTGTAAAACTTCCATAAAATGTCAGAGAATATAGAAAATACTAGATCCTGTATAAATCTATATTTTTTTGGCACACTGTTGACCTGGCATCAAGTGGAAAGAGAGGAAAGGCATTGCAGAATGTGTTTGGTGATGAAATCAGTTGCATACACAAGTGTTTGCAGACTTGGGAGCTTGTGTCTTAGCTCTCTGTAACTGTCAAAGAGGAGGTCTTTGGCAAAATCTCAAACTGCTGTAGTTTATAGTGGGAATTTGCCTGACATGCTTAGTTTTGGAGAACCATGTCTATGTTTCGTCATCTTTTCACCACCTCTAGGGTCTTATACACAGAATTATTTGTTGATTTGGAAAACCTGGTCCTTTATGCACATACAGGTGTGTAAAATTTGTCTTCTACATGTCCTTGAAGAAGAAAACCATAGTTCTAAAAACTCATAGTGGGTTTTTTACCTAATGTCAATAAATATGAGATGTTTCTCAGATGTGGTTTAGATTGTGTTACATTTAATGTACAATTCCTATTCCGATACATTTTTAAAGATAAAGAAAGGTATTTTGTGACCAAGCCAACTCACCGTAAATCAGGCTTCAATTTAGTTAATTATCATTAAAGAATCTGCAATTTTAAGTTAGCTTTAGAATAACATATTTGATTCTGTAAATGATGTAAGTATACGTTATTTGCCAAAAGCTGTATTTCATAAGGCTGGCTTAGGATACAGCCCAACTTGTAAGAATCTTGATAGGAGATTATTCCTTCCAATAACTTTCACTATATAATTAGACACATATGCTGATTATGAATCTAATACTATGGAGAATTAAGTCAATGTTAAAATTCCATTATTTAAAATTAGGCAGGAGCACACCCATAATGTGTTGCCAGGAAATATTTGTGCCCTTAACGTCTATACTGATAGCAGTATGTTTCTTCACAAAAAAAAAAAAAAAAAGGAAAATATCAGACTGTCCTTGTTCTACTATTAAAATTTTATCGTTTGTACTCCTTTGGTAGCTAATAACACTGATGTGTAACATCCAGGGAGAAGGCACATTTAAACATACCAGCAAGTACTCAGGTGAGTTTAAAGTTTAACTTTGAGTTTGGGAACATTTTCAAATCAAATGAAACAAGGAATTTCTAGGAAATACTGAGCCAAACCAAAAGGGATTACTTCATCATTGTAATTTTATGTTTCTCTTTCCTCTATCTGCTGAGAGATTTTTAACAAAGGCAAAATTCAAAGTTAAAATGTGGGTTTTGTAAGAACACCTTCATGATTTTGGTCACTTTCATAGATTTCATTTTATCTCTAAGGAGGAACAAAAGCACCCCACTGAGAACTGAGCAGCAGGAAAGAGGGGACCAGTAGGAGAATACCTATCCAGCTTAGGACATTTAGCTGTATAATGAGTACATCAGAAGTAAGAGACTGGAAGTTGATTCTTTTTTTCAAATTAAGTTGTGGTACTCACTCTGCCTACCTGCCCAGCCTGCTGTGGAGAGCTGCGGAAGGCTCAGGCGTTGTGCACTGGTGTTCACGGGGCTCAGTGGTAGCTGTGAATCTGTGCCAGTCCCTCATAGATATGATGACTGTGTCTGCCCTCCGATTGGCAGGGGTGTTTTTAATAGCATGCTCATTATACAGAAATATTTTCATTTGACAGACAATTTAAATGATCCTATAAAAGCTGCAATTACCATCAGGACAAATCCAGCTCTGATTGACTCCCACATTTGCTCCCAAAGTTTGACTCTGAACATTTACCCTTTTTTTTATTCTTTTTTACATGTGCTCTTTCCTCTTATCTCTGTCTCCCATGCCAACATACTGAAGAACATCTCAAAAGTCTGCTGTCTTAATCTTCCCCAAAAATCATAGTTGAGGAGTACTATTATCTTCATTTTACTGATGGGGGACTGAGGAACAGAGAAAAGCAATGTCTTCTCTAAGGTAAGATAGGAAGAAAACCTCTAGAGAAGCTGAGGGAGGAAAGTAGGTCTAATGGAGAATTATCTTTCTGATTGTCCAAAAATCCTAAAGGAAACTGGTTTTTTTTTTGGGATGCCTAAATAGGTCAGGGAGGTAAGCCTCGTGTGAAAATAAAATGACAACTTTGAAAGGGGGACCCTGAGCTATGACACTAATTCTGAAAATATTCCTTTTGCCAATGTTGTGTTGTTAATCTAGTAGCTTATCTGGCTACTCACATAACTGCTTGTTTGTGAAATCCAGTGATTTTTGTCTGTGACCATTTCTTAAGAAACAGGGAAGAAATCAGAGTTTTTTGGATCGTTTGCCTTGAGCATCCTGGCCACCAGATGAAGGAGGTCACCTTGGTCACCTTGGTCAAACCAGCTTGTGCAGTCATCTGGCCGTTTCGAAGCATCCAGGTCACTTCAGCCTGTCTTCTCAGTCCCCTGAGAGGAACAGTGCTGCAAAACTCTCAGAAGCTGCATTGAGGGCAATGATGGAATGGTCATTTGTCGGGGGCTTTCAATTTCCTCTGAATGTGCAAGCTAGACAGATCTTTTACATCTTTAAGTAGCTTCTAATGCTTTTCTGAGAGCTAAAATGTATTGCAAACATTTTGCTGGTATGTGTTAGTGCTCTTTAATGACAATAATGATGTCATAACTGTTAACATTATCTTAGAAGGCTGCGATGTGTCTCATTGCACACATCCTATTGGCATTAATCAGGGGACAAGCCTAATCTCAACCCAAACATGTCAGGGGAGTGGCTGGGGTGGAGGTGTGACTGGAGATAAAAAGGAAAGGCTGCTGCTTTCTAGGAAGGAAAGGAAGATCTCCTACCCCATCACCCCTCTGTGGTGTGGCCTCTGTGTCAGAGGTGGGTTTGCCTCTGCTCTCAGCCATTCCTCTCCACAGGCAAGACCCAGCTCTCTTCATGTACCTTGTGAGATGCCCAAGGTAGGGATCTTTTCAGTCTGGTCTCCTTTTATAGTAAAGAGCAGCGCAGAGAAAAAGCTCTGAGAATTTACATCAGTGCATCTAAAATATCAATCACTTTATTTTTCTGCATATATTACATTCAAGATGCAGGACATCTAATGCTTTCTATCTGAGTCTCACTTATAGACAAGTAGTCAGACAAGAAGAGCCCAGCTTTTTTTGCCTCAGGTGCTATGAGGGAAGCACCTAGGCAAATGCAAAAGATGGAATTTTCAAAACCAATTAATTTAGATCACGTCTCAATGGAAATATTCCAGCTAAGTTATCTCCAGTGCTGTGCAAGAGATTTTGAAGCGGGTCATTTTGCTTTCGAGGAAGAAAGCAGACATAGTCCACAAATAGAAAAATAAAAACCCAACACTTACCTAGCTCCTAAATTTCTTGATTCAAGACTTCCATTTTGTTTTTTTTTTCTCCTTATGAAACATAACATTAGACCCCAATGTAGAGTTCTATCTTTTTGCTAAGATTAAAGATGCAGCAAAATGTACAGGGATAATTTCACTCGTTGTGATAATTTGCTGTTTCATTAAAATTTCACTAAATGTATGGCTAATGTGGTACCCTTGGACTCCTGATCTACTTCTGTCACAGTAGTTTGGAAGATAGTTCTTAAATGGACACCAAGAGATTGCAGACATTTCGGCTCATTGAGAACCTTGTTTCTCTTCTGCTGTTCATATCCTGGCAGTTCCATTAATCTGATCAACACTTACTTCACGTGGAACAGGTTGCTATTTTTAAATTTGAAAGTTTCCAGTATGGGATTTCCTAATCAAATCTTGATGTATTTTTAACCAGCCTGGGTATAAACCACTGATGCCTCTGTCCTGGATGGGAAGCCATCTCTATGCCTTTTGGAGGGAATCAGAGTGGCTTCTGCCTGATCCCCCTGCCCAGTCTTAGAGCTCAGTGCCACTGAGGCTCTACAGGCTCTCTGAAAGGCTACAGGTGGGTTTGAAAGGCTGCAAAGATCTCACTCAGAAAGAACCTGTGATTTAGAGACAGGCTAGGTGTTAGCATCTGGAGGTGGGTCTGGGGTGGTGGCGTGCCTCGGGCTCGCAGAGGGACACGGGTGTCTTAACCAGGTTTGACCTGACCTGCTGGAGATGGGAGATGTTTACAGAGAAGCTGAAAGACTGACTGAAGCAGAGGGGTAAAGTGTGTCTTGCGTATGCTGAGACTCACTTTAGATGCTTGTTTCCTGACCTGGCTGCTGGTATCACTTACACCTCCACACAGTGTGGCCTGAGTAACCAGCTCACACGTAGACACCTGCAAGCAGGCATCTCCAAGCGGTTGCCTTCATCACACATCTTGGTTGGGAATGGCAAAAGAGCTGGGACCGTGGCTGAGATGTTTCATGTGGGCAAGATTATCCCAGGAGAGAGACCAGAGAAAGCGGTTAAGAGATAAAGCCATGGGGAGAGCTGGAGAAGGAGAAGCAAAGACCATACTGAGAAGTGGTCAGGAGAGAAGGAAGAAGTACAGTCACAGACATGAGTTTTGAAGAAGAGGACATAGCTGCCATGGATATGGAGCCTAACCAGTTGTTTTGGAAGGCAGTGACAGGTTGAGCTGGCCAACTGTGCAGGTCTTTCCTAGGTGGCTAGGAAATCCCAGTGTGGGCTCTGCTGATAACAGCTCCATTTGTGTATTCATGGCCCCACATTCCTGGTGTTTATTGAAGGGCTTGCTAGAATAGGGGAGGAAAGCTCATGTTGGATGCAGAAAAGATTGAAATTGACATTCTGAGTTTAAACAGGATTATACTAATTAATAATCCTCCTGGGAATCTGACAGATCCTGACGGATGCGATCTATCCAATCACATTAATCTTCTCAATGTGATGGCAGCTCTGCGTGGGCCACCCGACTCCGCTCATCACAGAGCCAGCAGCTGGGGCCATGGCCACAACCCCATCCCTCAGGACAGAGCAAACCAGCCTGCAAGCAGCCTCACAGCGGGTGTAAAGGCAATGGCAGCCAGGGAATTCAAAGGAAACCACTTGCTGAATTCTGCATGACCTTTTCCTTCATTTACAATAGGGATGTGGTGTTTCCTGGGGAAGACTAGAATAGGACAAGGGTATTTCTCCCTTTAGATATTCTTAGTAGTTCTGCATTCTCAGTATTTTTAAAAACATAATACAGATATATTTTCATGAACATAGGGATATATTTTGTATTTTACTTTCTAGATAAGGAGCTTCTTATTAAAGTGATCTGATATAAGCAAAAGTAGGCCTAACGTTTAGTATTTTGGCTAAATAACAAAGTCAGTGTTTTCTAAATAAATATGAAATAGGAAGAAATTGCCATTTGTTTTGTATTTTACTTTTATCACCATAAATGAAAGTATGTTTGGAAGACTGGCTCATATTAGGGTGTGATATTCTGATTTCTGTGCAGTATATGATCACATCTGAATTCAGCATCCTTCAAAAGCCTCAGTAAACACCATAGCACCAAACATCCAAGACCATGTTAGATGCCTCACAGGAAGCCAGCTCCATATCTTTACACAACAGTTTCTACCTTTTCTTATGAAAATAATTTTTCATTGACTGGCTTTGGAAATTAAGGAGATGTCTCGAATAATTCCCCAATATAAATATCACAGTGATACGTAAATATTTTCAAAGAATAATAATGTTTTAGGGTGTGATATGAAGAAAACTATGACACTGCCACCTCGTGGTTTCTGAGATAATATCTTGATCATATTTTATCATCATTATTTACATAGTGGCATAAATATATTTTGCACTTCATGGCCAAATAATAGCTCATTTCTGACCACAAAATTTTGAAATATAGAATCCATATTTTTGTAAACATTTAAACTTCTACTGATATAGATGACATCTTACTGTATAAGCAACTCCTTAAGTTAAGTTCCTAACACTTACTTTCTCTTTGAAACTTATGAGACGTTCTCACATAAGCAGTGTAGTAGTCAAAACTTGACGATTCTATAGCACCAACAAAAGCTAATGCTGAATTAGCATTAGATGTAGTGATACTTGAAAATTGTGCCTGGAGTTTAATTTTTCTTGAGTTGTTGAAGGCCACTATTACAGGGAATGAAAGACTTCTCCATACGTAATTGTTCATTGTAATATAAACTGAATTTCATGATTCATCTCTGAGAAAGACTGTGGTATGTGCATCTGAGAAATCCTTTCACTTGTGGTCTTCTGGTACATAAACAATGTGGGGTCTGAAGCACCCTATTCTGTTGGACCCAATGAATCAAGAAAAAGTGAAAAAAACCCCAAAGAATTTTTGTTTCCTGAAGGATTTGAACCATTCCTTCAGCACAGCAGCAGTGACTACTTAATGAGTCAAGGCATGAGAAAAAAACCCCTAACATATCATGGCAGCTTCAGTGCTGTCCTTGCTTTTTGAATGTACCATGAACAGCACCAGGATCCCAAATCCCATAAATGTGGGAGCCAATATTTGAAGCAGAGCTTTTGTAAAACATTGCTGCAGTTTGATGTGCAGCATGAATCTGTTCTGAGACCAAACTGTTGGCAGCTGTAATAACCAGTGATATCAATATTTGTATCAAGGCAGCTCTTCCCTTTAGGGGAATGAAAAATAGCACTTCTGCATATTTAAAATCAGCTATGAAGACATTTGTGAAAGAAGAGCAGTTATGTTGTACAAAGACAAAGCAGAAGCTAGGGGAAGAACCTTAAACCCCTAAAATAAACAATGCCTGAAGACTGCTGTAGTAGAAAAATTGGAAAACAGACATCATTGCTGAAATAAACTCCATTATGGTTCATATTTAAGGCTAGACAGTGATTCATACTGTTTCACTAAACTCAGCATGCTGCAAAAGGCACTTGAAATAATTAACACTTAGAATTAAACTACTTAGATTTCCCATCATCAAACATTTAAGTTTCTGTAATTCCCTCTGCAGCTGTGATTTATTTGCATTTATTATTTTCTCTGTTTACCAGTTTTCAGTTGCTTTTTAAGTTGCTCATACTTCCTTTTTCTGTAAGTCTGAACACTGGCTTATTGTTTTGGCTTTAGCTCTTGCATCTTACTCATACTCACACTTCTGCTGGCTAATTAAAAAAATGCATTGCATCAAATATGGTCTTCAAATTGCTGAAAGGAGTTTTCTGTTTATTTAGTTTTATCACTACTTTCACCTTACTTGTTATTCATAACATGTATACTCATTACTGCAGTTTGATTGTTTAATATTGGCAAGAATATCGCTGAATATATTTTTCCTATTTGTCTTACAAAGAAACCCCAACATTTTGTTTTTATAAGGTGTAAGAAAGAACACATGTGAAGAGGAAGTCTCATTATATCCAAAGCTTGTATCAAGAAATACAGGTCAGAGTCCTTAATATGACAAAGCTACTGAATTTGTGGAGACAAATAGATAACTTGAGGAGAATGGTCCTGGGAAATATTGGAAAATTCACCATCTTTGATAAAATGCACTTTGAAGTTATAGTTACACTGGAAAACTTTATAAAGTATTTGTAGCTGTATGAATTAAGAAAAGATCTAAGGAGAGACACTGACTACACTAAGTGTATAAAAATTGCTACATTGGATCAGGACAAAAGTCCAAGAAACTCATGAAAGTCACCCACAATTTATATTTGGGGAAGAAGCACAAGAACAAGGCAAACATACAAGGACATTTTCCCCTGTTTTTCCATTCAGTTTCCAACAGTCTGCATCTGGAACTTTTCCTGAGCGAGTTTCTGATTCCTGAGGCTTTTGTTTCATTTATCTTCATGGACATTTCTTCCATCTGTTTTTCCCGCCATGTTTTGTACTTGCATATACATCTGGCATTCAGTGTCATCTTCCAATGAGTTCCACCATTTAACTAGAATCTGTGTGGAAAAAAACCTGCAACACTTCCTCCTGTACATTTTATCCTCTCTGTCTTGTCATTTTGTTTGTTTTCTTCTCCTGTATTTTTAGAAACACTGAATATTTTCCCCTACATTTTTTTCTCTGTGATACTTTAATTTCTTTGTATCTTTTACATTTTCCCCTTTTTGTCACTTTTCTAATTTGGCAAATCCTAATCAATTTAATCTCTTTTTTGAACATCATCCTTGTCAATGCATTCAAAACCTTTTTCTAGTTCCACTGTGTTTTAATGTGAGTCCCAGAAGCACATGAGAACAAATCTTTTCCAAACCAATAAACTTTTCTCAATATTAATATATTGTTTCAGATTTTGAGAATGTACAAATATATTTCCATTTTAAAACTAGCCTGAGAGTTGGTCACTCAGCTGTCAGAAGCCAAATCAATGCAAGCTGGGTGTGAACTGCATGCTCACATGTGCACAATTGTTTCTTCATTGTGTTTAAAATTTATTGCGCGTATTTGACTGTGCAAATCCTAGTCCTTGTGTTTTCCCAGTCAATTTGGGGAAAATCTGTTTATCCCTCAAGAGAAATTATGGGAAAATACTAGTAGATTATCAGATTTTGACTGAGTTAGTCAGCATCCTTGCTGCAAAATACCGGCTTAAAAAAAACCAAAACAAAACAGGTCTAACTGCAGTCTCCAGTTGGATAATTTACTTGCTCTCAAGGTACTTCCAAAGACGGGTAATATTTTTTGTTTCTGTGTGTAGGTGGACTTGAGAGTTAAAATTTGAATAAGAGCTTTGGTTTGTATTGCTGTGGCTTCACAGGATATTCTGGTGAACATTTTTGCTAACCTTCTGAAAATGCTGCTGTTATTACCCTTCCTGTGATTGGTATCAGTTGAAATAGTTAATAGTGAGAAGATTTCCCACAGCATGCTTGGATTAAAACCTCGATTAATAACAGAAGGCACTGGTCAACACCTCTTAACAGAGCAGGGGGCTCAGTAGGAACTAAGGACGTGGATGTTCCTCCTGCTGATACCCACCAGTCAGGCTGACATAAGCCCCCAAATTTTGTTGATGAGCTGCTTTTCACAGAGCTCATCACCTCAGAATTCAAAACATAAAGCTCAAGCTCCCGTAATGGCTGAAAATTAAATTCACCTCACCTAATTTTGAAAGCATGAAAGCCTGGTATGTAATGTAAACTAGTCAAGTCCTCTCAGTAGCCAATGAGGGGGGGTGGATCTATCTGGAGAGCGATCGTTCTGCCTTCTTCAGACTCCACACTTTTAGCATGTCCTCATCAGAAAGTTTGCATTGTTGCTAGGTGAATCCCATCCTGAGAGCCACCATGGAGTGATACTCATAAGGAAAACAAACTTACTTGTAAAGGGAACAGCAAACAAGGAACCTAAGGGGAAACCTGACAGATAACCTAGCCAGTCCAATTATTCCCCTCCAGGCAGCTGGAATCAGCTTGTAACTGCACTCCTCAGCCTATGTGGGAAGTCTAGGAGTAGAATGATGGTCATTATGCCAAGTCTTAAAAAAGGTACATCCCAGAAAGGTGTTATTTAAAAGATAAGTTAGCAATGGTCTTCACAGAGCAGATATCAAACAAACATCATTCATGGCTCCGCTGTCTTGCAGCTTCAGCTTTCCTATGGCATTTTTCAGAATGGCATGTATTCACTTCCCAGCAGCTCTGTGAGTGGATGCAAGTGCCTGTGCTCTGGTGTGGCTGAGCTCAGAGGCAGCATGAAGTGAGGTGCCAAAACCAGCAACCTCAGAAGGCTCCACCCTTTTGCCTTCATTACCCTTCCCCAGGGGCACAACTTACCCGTGTAGTGCAGGTTTTGTGCAGAGACAGGAGGCTGCATGGCTGTGCTGCAAGGTGAGGTGTCATGATTATGTCAAATAGTTTGTATGGGGCTGACTTCTCTTTTGGGCCGTGTCCCTGTGTCTCAAGGCTGACCCCCAGAACTGCAAAATAGAAATACACCGGTTAATGCAACACTTCACAGGAACTGAAGAGACTACCACAATACTTCAGGGTGTGGAAAGGTACTATAAAAGTCTGTTTGGGAGCAAGATGGTAGCATAAATTCCAGAAAGAACCTGAATGGGCAAAAATACAGAAAGGAACTAAGAAAAGAAATAAAACACTGCAGGCAAAAGTGAAAGTCAAATCGAACTTTAGTAGCTGTGAGAATATTTTGAATCTTACAACTATAACTAACTATTTGAAGAGGTACAATGTTTCTTAAGAAAGGAGGACTTATATGATTAGGTATCCATGAAAATAGTTTGTTTGTGATCAATAATTGGGCTTTAAACAGGATTTTGGAGAAACCTGTGGAGCTGGAAATCATTTTGGAAGTGCATTAGAAAAAGGGTTCATCATTTTGCATCACAAAGTCAGCTACATGGTTTTTGATATACATTGCAATATTTACTTTTAGAAGGAAAGGTTTTTTAATTAGAATAAACAGAATCCTGAAAAAGTCTGTTTTGAGGAATGAATTGGCAAATTTTTTAACTTACCTTTTCATATAGAAATAACTATTTTCTGGAGGAAAATATACATTCTTCCAAGACAACTTTTCTGATTTTCCAGAAAAAGTATTGCTTTCTACAAGGATTACTCAAATACTATCAAGATGAATACCTTGAACTTATCACTGCTCCTTTTTTTTTTTTTATTTAGACTACGTATTAGTTGACTTTAACTGCTTAAAGAAACATTAGAGTATAGGAATAAGAGTGATTTCACTAGATTGCTGCTTAAGTAATCTGTCTTTGCATGTGAAGACCAGAGAACCTCTTATGTTATACAGGTACATAATCTAACCCTGGCACTATTACTTGTTGACTTTCTGTAAAGCTAAAATTCTGATTAAGTTTCAGCTGTAGCAATGCAGTGAAATTCATGGATAAGAGTTTTTCTGCTTGACTATCCTGTCTTGGTTTTTACAGAAGCATTTTTCTTTTTACTTCAAGAAAGATGCAAAGTGAACATGGATTATTTCAGGCAGTCACAGCCTAAGAAGTTTAGAAATTTGAGTTATTTATAATCTTGATTCAGGGAGGGATTGTTTAAAATTTTACTCCCTGAAGCAATGTCACTGTAAGTATGAACTCATCTTTCTTTATGAAGATGGTAATTACATTCTTCCTAACACTGCTGTGCCAATAAAGTGGAGTGCTCTGACAGAGGAATTTCTCAGAACAAAAGGATGGCCCTTCTGCTCAAGGGAGATGTGAGAAGGTACAAGGTGGACAGTGTCTCTGTCATCTGGAAACTGGCTAAGACTCTTGAAATGGTTTCGGAAGACAGCAGTTGATGGATGGTCATAGCCAGGACTGAACCTCTTCTTCATATTTTCCACCACACAAGTTAATTATCAGTGGTCTTGGCAATAAGGAACTGCCCTTCTTGTAATGAGCTTCATTATGAACTGTAAAATTGCCAGGAACATTAAGTATTTTGACCTGTTACAGTTCATGCCTCCTTAGCTCTGTTGTTGTCAGTACTCAGAATAACTAACCTAAAACTAACCTGGAAACATCTCTCAGGACTGGAAACACTCATAGTGAGTATAGTGGAGGCAAATCCTAGGATTATAGAATCCTCAGGACATTCAGAATTCAAATCTTCTCCTTTCTCAGGATGTTTTTTTAGCTTGATCACATGCATATATATATATACTTTAGGAGGACAACACAGATTGGTTTTGTATTGCTACAATAAAAGCATTTCTCTGCCACAGAATTATAGAATCATTTAGGTTGGAAAAGACCTGTAAGATCATTGAGTCCAACGATTAACCCAGCACTACCAAGTCCACCACTATACCATGTGCCTGAGTACCACTACTACTCTTTTAAATATACCCAGGGGTGGGGACTCCACCTGGGATCATATCCGTCGTAACGTGATCCTCTGGTTTTGCTGGTATAGTTCTGCTTTGAATAATTCTCAAGAGAAAAGGTAAGAAAATAATCAATCATATCAGAAGGAGGCAGATTGTAGATAATCCTCCAGAGACTCCTGGCATAGGATTTGGCAGAGACCTGGCCAGTACTCTGCAGACACTTTGTACATTGTCCCACTCTGGTCCGCCAGGCCTCTTGCCTTTTCCTTTGAACTTCTGCAATGCACCCAAGACTGAATGACAAGCCACGCACAGTCCCTGCTTCTCTACTTTCTGGGAACAGGGAATGGAGGGTGGACATGGTGGGATCTTCCCACCCTCTCTTCAGAAGTGTCCAACACACCTGGTTAGGGGTGTTATACACTGCTGTTGCATCTCTGTGCATAGGGGAGGCAGAAGTCAGTTGAATACCTTCTTTGAGATGGTTTCACTTACTCTACCTTAATATCTACCTACAAGGCACATGAATGGCAGTATTATTTATTATTTTGTAGGCTGTGTATCATTTCTAAGAGGTATTAGCCTGATTTCAAACAGAAATTAAAATGCAAATTGTACTGATAGAGATCTTACTATTTATGTGATTAAACCCACCCCAAATGTGCTGAAATGAAATCAAATTGAAGAGTATAGATGTTCAACAGTGTGAGGGAAAGTTATAGAGTACTTGGAGTTTACATTCCAAAACTGGGAGTCAGCTTGAAGATGAATGAAACAATACCATGACATATGCCTGTTGATTCCAGTCAAGATGATTTCTTCTGCCTATCCATAGCCTATTTTAAAATGTACCTTTATTTTTTCTCTACTACCAGCTTTATTCAAATGTAAATCTATTGAATTTAGCAAGTTCTGATATTTATCTCATTTCCTTAGTGTATTTTCCAGTCTTAGTGTGACTTTTATCTTCTGAAAAGCCAAAGGAAGAAAGACTCGCTGATTTTTATTATATGCAAACTGAAGCTCAGCATCTGCAAAATGTTGGAGGCTGAGGGGGTATTGCTGGGTGCTGACCCTGTTCCAACACCCTTTCACAGGCCCCTGAGGTTACCTTGTTGTCAGATGGAGTACTGGGCTGGGTGGATCTATCCATCTAACATGGATAGGTGCTATATTCTTCTGATTGCTACTCTATTGTTAAATTATTTGAATCCTCTCTTAGGAAGACTAATCCAATTAAGCTCACTTTTTGAGTTTGAAAATACCAGCATGAATAACAAAACCCAGCATAATTAACAATTATGGGTCTTTTCATAGTCAAAGTCTAATGACCAAAATAGAAAAAAACCCCTCAAACTCCCTTCTTCCTTACTCTGTAATGACGTATGGCTAAACACAAGAAAGAGAAATGGTCAGTCTTTTTACATGTGACAAGTGAGTTCCTACTGGATTTATCACAGCAATACTTATTCGATGAGCCAGAAATCATGGAAGCATCCTAGGGAAGAATTTTTGTTTCTAGAGAGAATGGTTAAGGTCACTGGGCAAGTAAAGAAGAGAGCTTGTATTCGTAATGCTCTACTAGAGCCTCGGATTAACATTTGGGGCTTTAATTTGAGCAGTGTCAAATACCATAGTGCTTAGAATCAGCAGTACAAATATTTGCACTTAGAATTAGGGGTTTTATTCTTTTACCAAAGTGTATGTGCCTCTACATTTTTAAATACAGAATCACATAAGAGATCAACCTGGCAGCCCTAGGTGCTAGAAGATAGGGAGGTACCACATCCAGGGTACTTCCAACTCTGTGGGCTGAAGTCTGGAATCCTTGGCTAAGTTAAGAGCTGGGGTCCCAACATCTCATTTCTTGTAACCAGTCTGGACATCTTTCTTTCTCTTTTGTTTGGTATCTTGGCAGTCCGGGGGCTCAGCTCACCTGAGGTGCGTGGGTGGGTGAACACTCAGATCCTTTTACTGCCTCCCAGATCTCCCTCTACAGCTCTCCCATCTCCAAGGTGTTTCTAGCCATTTTCTCTCAGTGCTTTTGCTGCTGTTTGGCACTAATAGATATCTAGCATTGTAGAAGCAGCGTTTACAGCTTTCATGTAGGCTGTAGGAGAGGCAGTCTCTGTCTCCTCTGAATGTTTTATGCATGTGATCAGAAGCATCCTCAGATAGGAAGAGCTGAGAGCACCTTTATTGAGATGACCCAGCAGTCTAGTTGACAGAGCTGGAAGGTCAGTCTGCTACCGCTGGGGAGAATACTGGTGGCACTGGACTGTTAATGTAGTGGCACTGGCTCCACAAGGCTTTCTTGCAGTTTTACTTCTGTTGAAGTAAAGCACCACTGCCATCTCAAATAGATACAAAACAGGTACTTAATTAGAACATTAATTACAATACCAACATCTTCATCACAGCATGGTTTCTATGGGATTAAATGCATTCTGAGTTATCGTGTTAGCTCTCGAAGGATGGGCAAAGGGCACAGTATTTTGGTACTTGGTATGGAGCAGTGCTGCTAGGATTTAAGTGAAAGATGGATGCTTGAACAGTTCAGGGCTGCCAAAATGCAGGTGGTTCTGCTATACTTATCTGCAGAAATGTAGAAAGCAGGAAGGTTTTTGGTGTGTCTGTCTAGTGTTAAATGGAGGTTTGAAGGATGTTAATTTTTGGGACTTCAGGAGTCAGCTGGAAAAATCAGTCCCTGTTTTGAAGGTGGTAACTGGAGGCAAAGAGTTTTCCCACACAGTGTAAATCAGATTAAGTGCCCAGTTGTTTGCACTGTGCATGCTTGTTTCACATAATGCAAAGTGCCTAACAATTGTACCCATGTAGTTGTGGGCATCAAATGGGAAAGAATAGCTGTCTGACAGCCTGCTTGGCCTTTAGCTTTGCCTACAAGGCAAATTTGGCCAGCACAGTGGGAGAGCAGCTACACCCAAGTAAACAGTCTGATTCAGAGTTTTTTTCCTTTGCCTAAATGAAATGTGCATAAGGGGAACACAGCAACCCTCAGTCTGGAGAACACAGGACTTCCAAACAGCAGCTTACTAGAAATACAATGTGTTGTTGAGGAAGGCTACTTTTTTCCTTTTGTCATCCTAGATAAAACGATCTTTCCCAAAGCATGATGCTTATTCACCCTTTCCCGGCTGGCAATGCTGTAATCCCTGGTTTCCAGAGCTGTTCCAAGGAATAGCTCTCTCATTGCCCTGATGGCTGTGCCTTCTCCCAAATCCCACGGATTATCCAGGGAATGCAGCACAAGCAGGTCTGCCCCGGAACATAGGGCGACGTCCTGCAAACGCCCTGTCGCCACCAGCCCAGGCTGAGGGTGCTCTGCAGAACAATAGGCAGAGCCGTATTTCACTGTCAGCACAGTGACAAATGGTGGCCCTCTGAGCCCCTGAGACATATGTAACTTGGCTGGCAATCAAAGGCAAGGGTCACGAATTGTCGTCTTACATCTTAAAGCTCAATGAGACGGTTTTGTGCCGTATTAGTCTCTGTGTATTACGTTTCAGCAAAGAGGGGGTAGGGGAGGAGGAAAGAGATTTTTATCTGGGGTTAGGTGATGTTAAATGTTCTGAATAATTAGATAAGATTGTGTGTGCCAAATCCTGTAAAGAACAGATCATGTTTTGTGATAGAGTATATCTGATTCCCTCTGTCTCCCTGCCCCCTAGTATATACATGAATGCATGCACACACACACACTTTTTTAGTGGTTTCAGGGCTTATTAAAAAATCCAGGCTGACAGCTCTGAAAAACCTCACTCCTTCTCTATGGGGGAATGAATCCATATCCTGTGCATTTTTGGAAATCTCAAAAAGTAGCCAAAATAGGTGAAAATTCACTTTCCATGGCTGATCCTTTCATGCTCAGCCATAGAGATTTTAAAGCCTGACTAAGCTCCCGTTGCTAGGACAGTGTCCCAGAGCTTACATCACAATGACTGCTGATACTTCAGCTCCTTTTGAATTTCCAAAAAGGTATGCAGACCTTACCAGGAATAAGTGTACAAGGATATGCACAATGTACCCCTGACTCCATTTGAAAGGAGCCTTGACCAAATTTGAGCTGTGCTGGAAAATCCTGATGCAAGGATGTGATTATGCAGATGTGTCCCCATGGGCTGCAGCTCCTTCTGAGAAGTGAGGAGAAGCCAAGAGGAGGACTAGCCTTACCCCTTCTGTCCAAAACCAAATCCACCTTCACCCCAAGACTTTTCCTACTGGAAAGAAGACATTTTCCTGAGTAAAGTGGTGTTTTGAACATTTCTGTTATTCATATCCTCTTACTTCCCTGGCAGCTGTCACATCCATGTTATTAAATTAGGATCTATGGTAGCTTATCAGGCAGAATGCCTGAAGGCTCTGGTAAGCAAATATATGATAGAGGTAGAAACACCAGGAAAATCACAAGAAAATGATTAAGATGAAGAATGTTTTAAAGATAGTGCCATCACTCCAGAGGACTGCCAGCCTGGGAGGCCCACCACTTAGTTCTTTTAGTTCATTACAATCCAGTAAATCTGGTGTCAATAGAAAGTATATCTGGGAATGGACTTGCTGTCACTCCTTACAGACAAATGTCTTCTACAACCGAAAAGGTTTGTATTCAGCACCCCACTTCCTGCAGGGGTAAACATGGAGAGCACCAGTTCCCATCTGCAGAGGACCTGTTGTGTGGAGTGATAACCTGAGCAACCTTCTTTCACTGCGTGGGCAGTAGGACCAAGCAAGGAGGCTGTGTGCTCCTTTCCTGCGGATGTGTTGGCTGATGGCTCCCACAAGCAGTGGGGTTATAGTTTCTCATGTGATTTTATTGCTTTTTGCACCTCACATATTTGCTTGGCAATAGTGTTTCTTACTCTGGGACCTGATTACTATGGAGAGAGGTGAGGTGTGGGACTTTGTCTCAGCTGTGTGCTGTGGCTGACTGTGACTGGAGCCCCGGGACTGAAGTGAATGAGTGTTCCCCCATGATCGGTGCTCTTGTGGTACTGATTCAGGGCACCTACCAAACGTAGAGTATGCCCATACCATGGCATACTCTACCAAAAACTGATGAATAAGGTAATAAATGGAAGCAGCCATCCATATTCCATTCCACATGTGTTTCTCCAGTGCAAATACTTTAAGAGTACAAATAGGTAAATGTTAGGCAAGACATACTTATTCCTTCCTTCAAGCTCATGCTTGTCTCTGAATCACAAAACTATTAGATGAAGAGCCATATATGCTGAACAAATCCAGCACCTGATTGATATGAACGACTATGAAAGGCCCCAGGTCAGGGCAGGACTCTGCAGGTCGTGTGGAAAAGACTGTGAAACAGCACTCACATGTAAGCAATTCTTGTAGATGTTGAACAAGAATAACATCAACCCCTTCTCTTTCCTGACAGGAATTTTACACTTTGTATTGATGTACCCTTGAGGAATTAAATAGCATTTGAAAATATCTATACAAACCTGCTTAGTGCTGCCGAGAGAGCAGAGGGAAGACGCAGAGACAAGTGGGCACTCTCCCTTCCCCTGGCTGCTATGCAAAGAGACAGTGAGGGTGAACAGAGCCAGTGCTTACAGCTGTACCCAAGGATAGTTTAAAACAAAGAGAAAGATAATACTTTTGAAACCAGGGCCATAATTACTATTTATTTCAACAGCAATTTGCCTTATTACGGTGCACAGCATTTGTTACCTAGGCAACAGATTTCTGTAGAAGCCTGGCTCAAATTAAAGTAAATCAGGCAAGATCTAACATCAATATCAATATTGTATTTTATAACCAAAAGGCTAGAGAGTCAGCAATTCCACCTAAGTGTTGTATTTTCTATTATTATTGTCATCGACAGATACAAGCAGCACAGTTTGCATCTAAGTAATACCTTTCTCTACTGTGCCTGACTTATCTTCATATAAATTTGCAGATAAAGTGAATTCTGCAGAGTTCTGCTCTTTCCTGAGGAAGTAACTGTGGGCATGGATTAGTGACAGGCAACACAGTTCTGCAGCCATGTGTAGAAGAAGCACCCTTGACATGTCTAACTTAGTATTTTGTTTTCAAGCCCTTGCTCAAGCCCAGCCTCCAAGTAGTTTATGAGCCAGTATGTGCTTTGCTGTGGGCTTGGATAAATATTCGCGGACACCTGGGGAGGAAAGCTTGGGTCTGGTCACTATCAGGGTACCTGTGCTCTCTTGGGTGACTTGAACAGAGGAGCATGGGGAGGTTGGGCTCCCTGGACCAGTCTACAGCCAGAGCTTATTCATGGGTTGCCCTAAGCTCAGGTGCTTTGAGTGAAACTATTAGGCAGGGATATGTATGGAAAGCATCTATCCGTGGATGTTCAATGTCCTTGTGGTTGCCTGCAAACCTGTCTCAATCCCACAGCACAGGCAGAGGCCAAACACCATTTTATGAATCACAGAATCAAGTAGGCTGGAAAAGATCTCTGAGATCATTGAGTCCAACCCATGACCTAACACCACCTTGTCAAGTAGACTATGGCACTAAGTGCCACATCCAATCTTTTCTTAAACACCTCCAGGGATGGTGACTCCAACACCTTCCTGGGCAGCCCATTCCAATGTCTGATCACCCTTTTGGTGAAGAACTTCTTACTAATGTCCACCCTAAACCTCCTCTGGTGCAGCTTAACATTGTGTCCTCTTGTCCTGTCACTAATTGCCTGGAAGAAGAGACTGACTCTCATCTCACTCCAACCTCCTTTCAGGCAGTTGTAGAGAGTGATGAGGTCTCTCCTGAGTCTCCTTCGCTCCAGGCTAAACAACCCCAGCTCCCTCAGCCTCTCCTCAGAGGGCTTGTGCTCCAGACTCTTCAGGAGCTTTGTTGCCCTTCCCTGGACCTGCTCCAGCACCTCAATTTCCTTCCTGAACTGAGGGGCCCAGAACTGGACACAGCACTCCAGGTGTGGCCTCACCAGTGCCGAGTACAGGGGCAGAATCACTTCCCTGCTCCTGCTGGCCACACTGTTCCTGATCCAGGCCAGAATGCCATTGGCCTTCTGGCCACCTGGGCACACTGCTGGCCCATGTTCAGCCTGCTGTCGGTCAGTACCCCCAGGTCCCTTTCTGACTGGCCACTGTCCAGCCACTCTGTCCCCAATCTGTATTCATAAATATTCAAATTCATAAATAGTGTGTAGTTTGATGATTTTCCTATCCATTGGCAAATAATTAAATTAAAGGACTGAACATTTACAAATCATATTTAGAAAACAGTGTGCAGATATACTTTCAAATGTAGCTTTTAGGGAATAAAGGGTTGTATTTTAGGACTTTACCTTCTCTGAAGGAACACTGGAAATGTAAATCAGTGAAGATTAAAATTTTTAGGAAAGGAGTCTGACTCCAACAGAATGACTATAGAAAGATAGGGCTAAGCACTATGAACTATAAATACATTAATCTCTTTCTAAATTCTGCTTAAAAAAATGCTAGTCAGCAAAAAATAGACAGCTTGTAATGAACCACTGATCATCCTAATGGTTTTTTGCACCTTTTTGCATTTGATTTTTTTTGGTTTTTTTTTTTTTTTTGTTTTGTTTTTTTCTTTTTTATAATTACAGAAATTCTGAAAAAAAATCTGTCTTGAAAATTTGTGTGGGTCTAGAAAACCTAATAGGAAGTTTGTAGTGAAGAGCAATGTAGGAAGGCTCAAATATTTGCCTCTTTTAGGCAGCTCTGCCACCATAATCCTTTAATGGGGGATTTTCCCTGCAGATTTTCGACCTATTATATAGACTTGAACAGCTATTACAGTCTTTCATTTTCAGATTGGGCTTCTACTCTTGGCAAATCCACCATCTTTGTTATCTAACGCTTCCTTAATGTCAGCCTTTCTCCATCCCAGGGCTGCTGAAACACTAGGACTGTTGTAGCAATTAATTAGACTCCATAGCTGCTTTGTGACTGCCTGTCCATCCCAGTCCTTCCCCTTGCACCCCTCTGCTGAAGGCAGCACTGAGGTAGGGTGCCAGCCTGTGGGACTGGAGCTTGCTGTTGAGACAGTCACACACCTTCTGGTGATGAGCTTGAGGACTATGCCATTGCCTTTTATCCTGCCTCTCACATAATCTCTGAGAGTGCTGAAAAATCACTGAGAGAAAAGTCCTGAGTGTTAGAGCCTTTGGGCAGAAAATATTTTTCTGGAAGAACTTCATTAAGATGTTGCAATATGACCCCAAGGTAGTGCCCACTTTCTGAGCGCCTTTACAAGTTCACAGCTGCCAATAAACACCACAGTGGTAAACAACCCCAGCTGCCTGATGTGGAGAGTAGAAGAGCTATTTAGTAATCTGAAAGAACTTGGGCTTGCTGTGCCACACTGGGGTTATTGAACATGCACTTGGGAAAGGTACATCAGTTTGTGCTGAAAATGTTGGAAGCTTTTCTCAGTAATATGCATCCTGACTGTTGATTCGATATTTCTAATAATACCAGCAATCAAATATAGGAAAGACCATTCCATCTTAATACAGATGGAGAAAGAGGTACACACTTTGAATCATTCCCTTGTTGGCAAAAGATAGGAGTTTTACTCTGCTTTGGCAAAAATACACGTTTATTAGTTACTAAGTTTCCCCTAAATCCTTCCCGATTAGCGTCTTAGGGAGGTGCAGGACTTTGGAGGTGACAGGTTTTGGACGAGGTGATTTCACTGGCATCCGTGACTGTTAATGATTAGCAAAGGTCCTCTGGTTCTTTTTTTCCGAGAATATTCTGGCCATGTCTCAATTTTCCAACATGCAAATTCCCACTTCGGTTTTAATAAGCCATTGAACTGCGTATGCCACTGTACTGTTGTTTTTGGAGCTACTCAGAAATTATTTTTCTTAATGAAAATTATGCTTTATGATGAAGAATGAAGATCATGTTTTCAATTGAAAATGGTTTTGTTTTGATACCTCAAACGTCTCATGGGAGCAGTAGTCTGCATGCTTCATATTCCAAAGCCTTCAGCTGTGGGGGCTTCTTAAACACACTGCTCCTCCCTTGACCTGCAGTGTGAGTTCCTGGCTGTAAGACTTGTCATGTGATATCTGGTCCAGCTTGAAAATCTAGGCAACAGAGGGGATTGGAGACAGCTACAGCTTTCATGAACTACCACAGGGACAATCATGAAATGTATTGGGTTTTTAAGGAAAAAGCCCAACACAACAGCAAAACCAAAAAGTCAAACAACACCCCAGAAAAAAACTATTATTTAGATTTCTGGTAATCTGCTTTTTAAAAAAAAAAAGTAATTTAGATTTCTGGTAATCTGTTGTGAGGGTTCGACCCTGGCTGGATGATAGGTACTCACCAAAGCTGCTTTCTCACTCCTCTCCTCAGCTGGACAGGGTAGAGAAAATGAAATTAAAGGCTCATGGGTTGAGGCAAGAAGAGGGAGAGATCACTCACCATTTGCCATCAAAAGCAAAACAGACTTGACTTTGGGAAATTAATTGAATTTTTTACCAAGCAAATCAGAGCAGGGTAATAAGAAATAAACCCGAATCTTATAAAACACCTTCCCCCCACCCCTTCCTTCTTCCTGGCTTAAATTTACTCTTGATTTTCTCTCCCTCCTCACCCAGTGGCACAGGGAAAGGGGGCTGTGGTCAGTTTGTCACAGGTTGACTCTGTTGCTCTTTCCTCCTCATGCTCTTCTCCTGCTCCCATGTGGGGTCCCTCCTATGGGGAAACAATGCTCCATAAACTTTGACAGTGTGAGCCTTTCCCACAGGCTGCAGTTCTTCACTGATTACTCCAGCGTGTGTCCTTCTATAGGGTGCTGTTCTTCAGGAACAGTCTGCTCCAGTGTGAGTCCCCCAAGGGGTCATAAGTCCTGCCAGGAGCCTACTCCAGGGTGGGTCCCTCTCTCCACAGGGCCACAGGTCCCTGCCAGGAGCCTACTCCAGCCTGGGCTTCCCACGGGATCACAGCTTCCTTCAGGCATCCACCTGCCCTGCTGTGGGGCTCTCCACAGGCTGCAGGTGGATCTCTGCTCCTGTGCCTGAAGCACCACCTCCCCCTCCTTCTTCACTGACCTGGGTGTCTGCAGAGCTGTTGCTCTCACATATTCTCACTCCTATCTAGGAGTGCCCAATTTTTTTTCCCCTTCTTAAATACGTTGTCCTGGAGGTGCTACCACCATTGCTGATGGGCTTGGCCTTGACCAGCAGGGAGTTCATCTTAGAGCTGGCTGATGTTGGCTTCATCAGATGTAGGGGAAACTTCTGGCAGCTTCTTGAGAAGCCCCCCAGCTACCAAAACCTGGCTGTGCAAACCCAATACGTCTGCTTTTTGAAAACCATGAAATTTTATCGGGTAAGTGGATAGTTCTCACCAAGAATTTAATTTAGCTGAAAACTTGTCAAAAAACCAGTGTGATAAAAAGAGTTTGCATATCATTAACTGTTTTCGTTTTTTCCAGAATAGTGCTACTTCTGCCAGAGAGCTGATTTGGGCCACACCAGAGGAAGGTTTATAAGACATATGCTTGATGAAATTACGAATAGCTGCACTTGAAATATGCTAACACAAAACACTGAACACAATGGAAACTAGGAAACAGGAACTGACCACCTGCACTTGAGTGATCAAACTCTCCTGCTGTTTAACAAACCTGTAGCACCCAAAAATGCTGAGGATTCTACATTAGCTACAACCGCTTACAAACAATTTCAGGCTAATTTTCAAGGTGTTTGGATCAGAGGGTCTTGCAAGGGAGTTTTTTTTTGATTGCTTAGCTACTGGTTTGTTAAGGCTTTGCATGACAGCCTCTTGAACATCAGGTTTTCCTGTCTGTGTTCTCATTCTTACTATATGGCCTTTTTAAAAAATAAATATTTTTTTAAGTCAAGACCTGCTGCTGCCATAGGAGACCTAAAACAACAAGGCAGGTTCTGGTTTTTTGTTCTCAGACACCTTCCTCTCCCTGTTTCAGTTCCCTCATGTTGCTGTTTGCACAACTGGGGCTTTCTCACACGTGCACTGGGTCATAGGTCCCTGAACTGCCTGAGTTCATCTCTGAGGAGATGATGCCTTCTATTTTATTGCAATGGGCTGCCTTGGGCAGGTTTTGCAGTGCTAAAAAGAAGTCGGGGAGAAGTTTCTTTCTATACAAACCTTGGATTTAAAATCCACTGGATTATAGTATACTCGGTGGCAAGTCTGCTTTCTTTGTGAGAAATGATGATTTTCAGCCAATAATAAAATGATTGGCTGGACCTTATGACTTTGTCTAAAATGCTTTGTGCCTTTGTGATCTGCATTAAACTTGTGTTCTTCATGTCAGTGAACTTCATGGTGAGGTGAACTTCATTTCCTAGCTTCCCTGTGTTCATTTCTCTCTACATCCATTCTCCCCACACCTTTTAACCACATAGCAGCAAAACAAGCATTCTTCGGGTGCTGGGAGTTAAGCAAAAAATTTTGAGGCCAAATAAGGACTTTTTGTGTTACTTTAAAGTAGCAGGCACTGAGAAATAGCAGATTCACAGAAAATTGATAGGGTTTAGGCATGTTAGTTGATATTATCCTAAAAACAAACTACTGTGTCTTCCAAGATACCTTATGTCTTTTGCCTCTCCCTTCTCCCTCTCCTGCTCCTGTGAGACTGATGGAGCAGACATGATTCATTGACTGACTCCTTTGATGTCAACAGGATGAAAGTCAGGGCCAAATAGAGCTATGGGCTTTTAAGATGACTTCGTGTATTATTTTCTGATTGCCTTAATAAAGCTACTACAGCAACTCTACAGCTGCCAAGATAATTTTAATACAACAACTGTGTTCCCCATGGTGGTATTCTATAATTATATTGTGCCCAGGAAAAAAGTGCCTTCAGGATATTTCTGGGGGCTGCTCTTCTACAATACTAATCTTGGTTGATAATCTGATAGGTAAACCTGTTTACCTATCATGCAGTTAGTTGGCTTCCTTTGTTAAACATGACTGTATCATGTAAGATCTACTTTTCATTCAAAGAGCTTGAATTGGCTGAGAGGAGGTAACCAAACTGGCAGTCCTACTCTGATATGTGAGCAAATGAATTGCAGCATTAGCTCCCACGTTTGCCAACTTCTTGGGATGTGACCAAATCTCAGATTCAGAGATGCTATTTTTTTAATGACCTAAGGTGTTTCATCTGCATGGGCAAGTAAAGTTCGCTTCTCCCTGACTCATGTCATCTGTGTAGATTCTGCCTGTGTAACCTCTCTGACAGTGCTTCAGAATTTGGGTATACCTGTAAGTGCCTTTAATGGTTCTGCAGAACCATGTGGAGTAAAGATTGTTAAATGCATAGTGTTACTAGGAAATAAACAGGTATCCATCTACTAAAGGACCATAGCACCTTCTGAATAAAAAACTTAGTTGCTGTGCAGACACAGTTTGGACAGTAAATGAACACTTTAGATGATCTTCATTTATTAGTCTGTTCTATCCAACATAGATGTGAATGCTGATTTTTGCTTCCCAGAGAAGAGGACTGCAGTGATTGAAAACCTCTAGATATTCTACATGTTCATTTCATCTTTTCCAAACAACTACCTAAAGCTTCTTGAATATTAAAATTAATCAATTTAGGTTTACTTGAACTGTGTTTTCAAAATCACAACATGTATCTTTACTCCTAAGGTAGATTTAAAAATAACCAGAAAACATAACTGCTGAGTCTATAATTAAACAATATTTATCGTTTTAATCCTTCGTTGGTTATGTTCCAGGCTTAGCATCTATGGCTGAATATTCAGCAAAATGTCAGCATGGTTTTCTTTCTAGAGTACTACTTCAGTGCCTGAGGCATAAATTAATTCTTAGTTTCAACTGTTAGTAATTTAGCCAATACTCATTATTTAGTATGCTGGATCTATGACAGAAACTTGCCCCTGCACAGGCAAGTGTCTTTGAGTTCAGTATAGTATTAAATAACTGATGTTGTGACAATCTTTCACTCCTGCTTGTCAAATGGCTCTTCAACACATTTACAAACCAGCTGATAGAAACGTGGCTTGTTAGCTCAGCTTAAATAGTGGCTTCAAAGACATAACTTCATTTACAGAGCAGAAGAGACTTTAAATTTCTGTCAGGGTGGTTTTACAAACAATTAAACAAGCTGCCAGGCACAGAGGCGCTCTGAGAAAAATGAGGAGGAGCAGTGGTGCTGCTCAGAAGAGGATCCCATGTGATTCCTCCACTGCAGCCCCTCTGCGCCCCTACTGTGAGTGACAGTACTCTGATGAGCTCCTCCTTGGAGAAGGTTTCTTCCAGTTAGATAAATACCTAGGCATCCACACACTCTACCTTTTCTTATTTATTTAAAAAAAAAAATAATCTGAAAAGTCTTTCTATCCCTATTGTTGTACAACAGCAAAATGGTGTAACTGCCCTGTGGCTCTGATGCATAATCAGATTCCAGATGCAATAGATTGGGCAGCAGATTATCACTAACCCACTCCCATTTAAGCTCAGGTGACAGACTTTTCTTTCCATTAATATGTTGATTTTTTTTAATACAAACAACAAAAGATGGAATATGGAATGAAATAAGGAGGAGGATGTGGAACTGAATGTTCTTTTTATCACCAGCTAATTCACCTTTTAAAATCTATGTACCACCTACAGTGGCTCTGAAGATGGACTTAAAGCATCATGATGCCTGCCTCGTATTTTCCCTGTTTGAATGTATTTATATTTAATCAGGGTATTGTGTATTTTTCCAGATACTACTTTGCCTGCAGCTATAGCAGCAGCCTTTTAGAAGAGTCTTTTAAATTGTAATTAAATAAAATAAATAGAAACAGAAAAAGTGCGGAAGCTGTTCATTGAGGATAAGAGCATTCAGGATGCAAGAGGTGCTATTTTTCTGTGTTGACCTCTAATAATTTGCATAAACCACCTGCCTTAGTTTATCCAACTGTTAAATTGTTATACGTGCATGTTTTTCCCTCCAAGGGTTGTGGACAGAACTCATTAATGTTTCATAAACACTTTCAAATGCTTTTCTAAGATCATCCTATTCATAGTGGGTCACACTAATGAGATCTACTGATAAAAGTAAAAAACAAGTATTATTATGATATTATTCACTCACAAATATTTTGACAGAGGACAACAATCATGGCATCTTTACAATGAGAAATGTATCATAATTTTTAATTGAAGTATTATTTCTAATTAAACCAGCATTAATTCTACAGCAATAATATTAATTTTTCCATTTAAAACCAATTGAAATTCTGACACTGATAGAGATTCTGCAATTAAATTCTTTATAACACATCACAGCTCTGACTCTGATTTTTATCTCTCTCTGTATGTAATAACTTGATGATTTCTGAGAGAACAGCCATTTTCTTCCCTCCTCACCCTCAGTTGAGAAGATTATTGTCTATCTCCAGTGACTGCTGAAACGGGCCTGGCGTATGTGCATGAGAAAGGTGTTGACCAGAAGCATTTAACATGAGGCCCTGTTCTCGCGTCCACTGCATCTCTGGGTGGCTGGGCTGGGACTGGGGCAGAGTGGGACACCAGGCAGTGCCTCCCGTGAAGGTGTGAGGGCAGAGTGCAGCGGGCAGGTGTGCTCAGGTGCACAATACCTCCCTCACAAGGCGATGGAAAGCCAGGATAATTACAATGCACAGGCACAGACAGGACCTTGAGTTTGTTCACTTCTGAATCAGGGAGATGTAAAAGTTCTGCTACATTACTTAAGTAGCACTTAACTACTTAACTATCTGCATTTTCAAAGGTGAGGTCTCTTCCAAACAGATTCAAATACTTTTTCCAAGGATACCCTCAACTTTTCTTGAAAATAATCCCTGAGGGCAGTGCTTAGTGCCTTCTGGAGGATGCTTAGTTTTCCAAATCTGGGCATGAGGTACAGACTCAATATGCTTAGATAAAGTTTAAACCTGCTCCAGCCAAATTCAGTGGAATTATGGCAACCAGGATTTCATAAATACATGAAAAAATATCATTATATATTGTCTTCCAGGTCTTTTTTTTCTCTGTTTTCAGTCCTAGGACTGCCTAATAGATGTTGGCTTTGTTTACACAAGATTCTCCAAAGAAGTCCCTTCTGGAGGGATCTGTGCAGATTTCCTCTCTCCTACAGCCTGCTATAAAGCAGGCTAGAAAAGGAAGTCCTGCTCTGTAGGAATTCATTTATTCTTAGTTGACTGATCCTAGTGAAACATTTGAGAATGCATGTTACACGAGACAGAAAAGCTGAAATGATAACAGGGAATTGTTTCAACATTGTTGAAATCAATTTGCAACAAGCTTTTTAATCTACTATTCCAATGAAATTAAAAAGTTGCTGCTGAATATTTTGATTTATCTGAAACTCTGTTTCCAGATGAAAAGATACAGTAGCAATTGGAATACTGAATCCTGCTGGTGATTTGTGAGGCTCTCTGTCTTGTCTCTAAAACATGTTAGGCTTTCCCCATCTATATGGATGACTTTCTGGATATTTGACTTTTAATGAAACACAGAGGCAAAATGTTCTTTTGCAAGTCTCATGACCACAGAAAGATGCATTTCTTGTGAGCTTTTAATTTCGCCTAACACTTTTTGAAGGTCTGCCAATTGTATCAACAGCAAAACAACGCTGCATTGTGTTTAATAGAAAGTAAAAATATGATATGCCTGTCCCAAAAATGATGATCACGTTGTTGATCCTTGTAACACAGCCATGGTACAATTGCAATGGAATGTACTCTGGCTACAGGAGGTCCACAGTTCTCACTGACATCAAGAGGTGAAAGTATCCTCGAGAGTATGCAGTGATCCAGATGCAGGAAAATCTCCACCAGAGCAACTGAACCCTACTCTGCTGAAGAGATGGAACGAGACAGTGAAGGGCCTTGACTTTGCCCACGGCACCCACAGAGTCTGAGCGCTCCCCAGTGAGCTGGAAGCCGCTGACCTGGCAAAGCACTGTCAACCGAAAGTGACAGCCGCTCCTGTCACGTCTCATCTTTGCAGCTCAAGGACCAAAAGTAAAATGCTCACTCCACAGAAGATCTGGAAAGGATGTCTTCTGAGCGTCTGACAGAGCTTGGCCACTTCATTGCTATTCTCTCAATATACCATAGAGGATACTAATAACGGCTCTATGTCACCGAGACAAGAATTTGGGACTCAGTCCCTGCAAGGTTTTGATTTTATTCGACACATTGTACTCTTTTAACAACCGGAATAGCATCAGTGGGTTTAGCTGTGTGGAGGAATACAGAATTGTGCAGCTTCCAGCATCACCCACTGCAATCGTACACTACTGGCTATGCTTGTGGGCAGCCATTTGAACTGCAGACTGAACCAGCAGGCACACCTAGCTGTCCTAGAGGAGGTTTACCACGGGTCTATATCCACTCATTTCGTCTTCAACATCCACATATTGGGTTAAGTTCTTCTCTGATGATTGTATCTTTGTAGCATAAGCCCCATTTTTGCTTATTTGAGAAGAATCATTACACACCTGAGGATTTGGAAGCTCCACTGTAACACTTCCAAACCCTACTACTAACAAAAGAGCAAACCCAGCACAGAACTACTTACTATGTCACTTTTTGCTGCCAGTGAGTCTAAAATAAATCTCATCTGAAGCCTACAGACATAGCTTTGGACTGAAGATCGACTTTAAATTTTTTTGAAAAAATATGTAAGAAGACATTAAAACTGACTTCTAGCCTTGTGTGAGAATACAGATGCTAATTCACACACACTTAGAAATGTGTGCATTGAGTGTACAGTGTTTGCACTGAACAGACCTCTGGCTGTATAACTGAATTAAATGAATAAAATAAAAAGTGTTTTCCCTTTGTGGCACCCATTTTGCAAATCTTTTTAGAATCATCAGGCTCTTAAAGCACCTGTAGAATCTCCATCCATTCAGGGCCACAGACTGTGGGTGTCCCAAGCAGACTTCTTATAGATAACGTCACTGAAAAGCCTCTGTGCATGATCCCATCCTGGAAACTACAATTTGCACTGAACTGCTTCAGGATATTGCAGAACATCGTATACTTTGGGAAGGTGAGGACAATACGAGCAAAAGGGCTGGTTGCAAGCTGCAGACTGCATCATGAATCAGTGCTAATGACAACTATTTGTCAAATGTTTTTTACATTTAACAACAAACAACTTCCAAAAATGTCTGTTGGCAGCTCACTGATCTGAATTTATTTAGCTAAATGTTTCCTATGACTTCTTTCAACACGAGAATCATGGCCTTTAGTGCAGTTCTTATCAAGAGAATCAGGCTCTTGTTTCTCTCCAGCCAACTGAGCTCTCTGTTGTGGTAACTGGCAGATCCGTCCATTACCTCATATTAATACCCCAAAATCCAGGCAACAGGGTTACCTAAATCCAGTACTAAATGGCAATGCTAACAATTTAACAACCTAGTTACAAGCAGTAAGTTACAAAAGAAGTCAAGTTGTCTCTGCCTTTCCTTAGTTTTCCCCTTAATGGTCTCATTAGTTTTTGTAGTTGGGCACAGCAGTTAATGGCCTCAGCAATAAATCGGGCAAAGTGAGGTTTTAAATCTTCAAGGTAGGTCTGTGCTACTGGTTTGTCTTGTTATTTTCCATGTTGACCTCTGCTACCTTTATTTAGGTCATTCTCCCTTAACTTTAACTGTTTCAGAGTCTAACAAGAGATACCTAACTCTGAAATATTAAATTTGAACCACATATATGCCAAGTCAGTGAGTGCTCCAGGCTCTACAAAATGATGTATCAGGACCTTCCAGGACTACCGTAGCTTAAAATTGGAAGCTTTTGAAAACAGTGACAGCAAAAACATAGTTCTTTTTTATTTGTCTCTTGCACTTCTGAACTTTATTTTTCAGGTTTTTCCAGCAGTCCTATGAGGGCTAGAGAGCTCCTTTTAAAAAAACAACAGCACGACAAAACCAACAGCTTTTATTTAATCATATGACTTGGGAACCTGGGAGCTTAAGGAAGAACAACAAGGAAAACAATAGTCACAATCAGAGCTCAAGGCTGGTAGCAATGTGCCTGACACAAAGATCCTTCATCATGACTTCAGGATCAGTGTACCACGATATTAACCAGATTAGTGATAAAGATCATTGCATTCTGTGTTTCCTTTCTCTTGACAGCTTTCATGTCTGATTCACTGTGGTGCTTATTGAGTCCAGGGATATTTAGCTAGTGTACAACTGGAGTAAAATAGCCATGAATCACACCCTCAAAGTGCTCTTTACTGTAGCCACTAACACTTTATAGTGTTGTCTAGAAATCCAAAAGAATGATTTAGTCAAACTATGGCTTTTATTTCATTTTTATTAAACCTGGCTCTCTGCCTAAACTCTCAGCATTTTGAACAGTGAATATATTGCTTTATCTGTAACATGTGTAACCTTTATTGATCCACTCAGGTAAAAGCACCAAGTAAAAGTCCTTTATTATTGATGTGGAAAATATTACTTCTCCACTGCTTTTTGGTTCACAAACATCTGTCACTTTTCCATGATAAATCCCTTTAAGTCTGCTTTCTTCAAGGCCTAGAAATCCCATCCATGGTTATTTTGTGGGATACAGTTGTTTTTCCATTTGGAATCATAGAATAGTTTGGGTTGGAAGGGACCTTCACAGGTCATCTGGTCTGACCCTGAGCAGGTTATGTTCAGGTTCAAACTGACCTTGAATGTTTCCCCAGATGGCACATCTACCACCTTTGTGGTCAACCTGTGCCAGTGTTTGGCTATTTTGGATAGTTGAATTAACACTGGCTCCCAGCGCTTTCTCCACATCTGACCTTTGAATACAATATTTTTGCACAAATACAGCTTATTGTGGTCACTTATCTTCTCAGAACTGCGTGGTCTTTTGCTGCAGCTTTGGGGACTCCCCTCCTCAGGAACCTCATTGCATTCACTGCAGCAGTACTGCCCCAGGGCGAGCATCCTTCTCAAGAGCACAGCAGGTCTGCAGCCTGCTCCTCACAGCATGCACAATTTTTTCAGAAGAAAGTAAATTGTCAACAGAGCTTGTTGTGCACAGCTTTGTTTTCTGATTTTATCACTCCTGATTTTATCACCCCTGCTACTCCTGTCCCAGTGCTGCAAGAGCTGAGGTCCCCCAAGCAGAGAGGAGCCAAACACCCACACCTGCCCCAGAAGCTGTGGGTGTAATATCATGGCTAATGATTTTTTGATTTATTTTTTTCTGCGTGATGTCCCTCGTCAGTGTATCTGACAGTTCCAGCAGTGTAAGCAATAATTTTCCTGCCTGTCACAAGCCCTGTGACCTGGCTGTGGCCTGGGGAAGGTTGCTCTGTACCTCTGCCCTGCCAGGGCTGCCATTCCAGCACCCTTTTTGCTCTTACGGCTTCTGAGGCAGAAGAAGCCTCCCAAGGTTTTCGGTCAGTGCATGGCTGTCATGTCTCATCACACATCAAAGCAATACTTTCGACAAGTGCATTTTCCTATACCATTTGTTGATTTCTTCTTTATAATTTCACCTGCTGGGACCCAAACTATCACCACATTGGTCACCAGGGCACAGAAAATTTCACTGGCTATTTTCTCTGTCTGAGTACTGTTGTTTTTTTTACTTATTAGCATTTAATATCATTGCAGATTATTACTTATCTGTGTGTCTTCTGAGTGTTCAGGCCATTTATATTAAATGATCATTCCCATCTAGGCCGCATGTTAACTTTGTGTATATTTGTTTTCATATTGAGGATGATATCATTCATCCTTGTACAAACAAGGTGTGTGTGTCTGTGTACATGCAAGCAGCTTAATGTATCTCTTCATATATGTGCAGCATGTTCCTGTCTGTATTACATAAAGATGAGCAAATGTTGTGGTTTGTGCTTCTGCACGCAGCACTTCTCTGTCTGCATGTTAATCCTTCTCAGCACCCTGATGATTTAATCATATGCTAGGTAAGGAAGGCAGCTCTGCCTTCCCAGGGGAGAACATTTATTTTAGGTTTCCATTTTCAGAAATTATTTCAAGATGATGCTCCACCATTATGAAAGGAAAAAAAAGAGCACTCCACCTGTCTAAGGTATTTACTCATATTGGAAGCAATATTATGCTCCCAACGTACTAAAGAACACCTCTGGATCCAGTGAGTGGGATTGACCTTCCCTGCCCTTGTAAAGTCAGACAACTCCAAGCTCGTTATTGTGGCTCTTTTGGTAGTCAGTGAAAAAAACCCGCAGGTGTATAGATTCCCTCTGTAGACAACCTATCCTATGATAGATGTCTAAGGCAGTGAGAGGACCACTGTCCAGGGACAGCTGGACAGTAGTAGCCCTTTGAAACTTGCTGTGTTTTGCATTGCTTACATAGGAGGAGAGCTTTATTCACATCTTTATCTGATGAGGTAAGTCCTGGGTCTCCAGAAAAGCAAAAATAATTCAACTGAATGTAGCAGTTTTTATGTGTTTCATGACCAAAGTTTTTCTTTCATGCAGGTTTTTCAAGTCTAGACGAGGCCCACACTTGATGAAAGACATTAAAGGGAGTAGACTAGATTATGTGAACTATCAACAGAACAGGCATTTAATAACGGAGATCCTGGAGGAAAGTTTTAACAGAGGAACTGTGGATGCAAGACTAACAACAAAGCCAATGAAAAACAATCCCCCTGAATTTATAGGCTTGAGTATCATCCCATAGGTGAATGATGATTATCTTGCAAATGAAGAAATATCTGATTTTTAGTGCAGGGCAAGGCCAACAGCTAATGTTTACATTGCACTGGAACTGCTGGTCAAACAAACAGGACATCAGTGCTACAGCACCAATGAACAATACCCAATTTTTGATGATTTCTCCCAGAGTATTCATGAAAGATAGAAATCCAAGGTGAAACCTGGTGCCTTTTGTAGGAATTAAAACATAAAAAACCCACAGATTTGGACTTAACAAAACTACAAGATGTTTATTATGTAGTTGAACTGAAACATCAAAAGTGTCTTGGAAGTCTAATAGAATACTCAAATTTGAACAAAAGGGAAAGATATGAGCTTTCTGTTTTTTAGCTTTGATACTTTGGAGATAATCAGTGATCTAGGGAAGCACACTTATTTATAGAACAGAAAGGCTTTTTATGAGTATCAAGTTGCTGATATACATAAAAATTTACACAAGTGGACTCCTTCTGCGTTCTAAACCTCTTTGTTTAAGTGGGATTTTTAACATATGATCAATTATCTTTGTGCAGGGTCCCAGAATGATACAATTTAAGGGGAAATAACTGCCAACACTTAATTTTAAAGGCTGAGAATTTTTTTATTTTTGAATTTCACTGGACTTCAAGTGTAGCTGGATTTTTATTAAAACTCCCTGTTTTAATAAGAATGTTTTGGATTTTGTTGATTTTACTATTCTAAATATGGAAATGCTTCAGATTAATACTTTTTTTCAGGGCAGTAACGCTTACTTGTTTTATGCATACCTCATAGCTGCAGCTTTTCATTATATTCTTTTTTCCTCCTCTTCTCCATCATCCCATGACCCATGACTCCTTGGTGTCCCTGCCTTCAGAGATCTATAGCACTGTATTTCCTTGCCACCAAGCAGTGTGTTCTTTTTCTCTTAGATTTGGAACTGAGAGTGTAAGAGGAAGTGAAGAAACATAACCTAACAATTCTCTCTCTTCTGTTCATCAGTCACAGCAGTACCTCTGCTCTCTCTTCTATATCTTATCTTTAATGCTGTCATGCCCCACTAAGAGGGCTTGACTCATGGGTTGGGAACTACTGCTTTTAGTGATGACTTGTTATTTTTTTTTTCTGCTGTTTATCATGTCTGAATGAAGTCAACAACTTTCAGTCACTGCCAGATTGTCAACACTGGACCCAGACATTCCCTGTGTACAGAACAAATGTGGTGATATCTTTCCAAGTACAGTATCTAAAAGCCTACTGCTCTCTGCTTCTCCTCTCCATATGAAATATCCCTCATTTCTTTCCTGGAGGGATGACACTGGCACTGAGGAGGGGGAATTTGGCTTCTTTGCTCACTTGCCCTGCTGCCTTTTGGTTGAGATGCCAGTCTGGGAGTCTGCAGTGATGCTGGTGTTGGGATGTGGCTTACAGCAGAACTGGAATGGCTGTTTCCCATCTGGTTCAGAGCAGCTGTCAGATGATAACGGATGCCAGTATCCAACAGCAGGAGCATGTTTTTGTTGTGTGTATCTGTTTGTGTTGTGCATGTGTAACTTCTGAACCACCCCGTGCTGGGAAGCAGCTCTTCTCTTTGTTAATGAACACACAGAACGGCTCATGTAAAGGTACATGTTACCCTGTGCTGTGGTTTGTAAACCATAGTTTGCATTGCTCTGGCTCAATAGCTAAAAGACCAAGTTAATGTCTGTGTCTTAAAGTAACTTAATGAACTATTAACTAGGCTCTACACTTTATTTATATTTTGCAAAGGGAGAGATGTCAGCTTGACAACTTCACTAAGAATCAGAAATGACTGTGATAAGTCCTTCGTTTAACATATAACATGACCTAATAGCTACAACATCAGCTATGATGTGTACAGACTGTGTTTCTACAGTAAGCATGCAAATGAAACAGGCTACCTGCAGGGCAGTCTTCCTACAAGGATACCATGTTTTACAGCATTGTAGAAAAATTTGAAAGCCTGCAGCACAAAATGGAAACAGGTTTAAAACTTTCCCTAATAGAACATTTTGAAATAAAAAGGTATTTGTCTTCCCTGTAGCAGGTCAGTTTGTATTCCTGCCTAAGGTAAAGCAAGTACTCTTTAAAAACTGAGTGTGGGGAAGCAAAAAAAACTAAATAAAAGTTAAGTCATGATAAAAACTAGCACTACTTGTCTGGGATTCTGGACGAAACTTCAGTGAAGTTTTACTTACCTCAAGTATCGACTGGGTAGTGGGACCAGCTTTCCAGTGCTTACTCTTGCCCATCTGGCTGACAGGATCTCTGTGCTTGGCCAGGACCTGACAACTTTCAGAACTGCTGGTGTGTGGCATTTAACCAAGGGAGCAGCTGTTGCTTATTGGAGAGGCAAGATCCTGCCCAGTCCCCAGCTGAGAGCTTGTCATATAATGTAGCCCCATAATGGAGATTATAATGCTTGCCCTTCTTTAGAAATGACTTTGAGATCTGCCAAAGAAAAGGGCCTATTCAAATGCAAAGCCTGATGTTTTTATTTATCAATAGATGTTGTGCCAGAGTCACCAATCTGCTCCTGGTGCCTAGTGTGGCTCTGAAAACAGAGGATCTGCCTGCTTGATTGAACCCAGCTGGTGAGATGAGGCCTAGGGCTGTTTCAGGATGTTGGAAGAAAAACAAAACAGCTAGATGTTAACCAGCAACTACTCAAGTAGTTTTATTCCTCTAAAACTTCAGCAAACATGGGAGTGCCTAAGCTTACCTCCTGGCAGCACCACTGCTTCTGATGCAGAGGACTGGGCTTCTCAGAACACTGTTATTCTCTTAAAGAATCTCAGATTCTTGCAGAAAATAGCAGTTATAGGTAAAACTACCATCTCCCCTGAGGAATATATTTTATCTACTCCATAGGAACCCAGGAGAATCCTGTGCTGCAGCAGGCTCCTGGCAGAACCTGTACCCCGGGCAGAGAGGAGCCCATGCTGGAGCAGTCCTCCCACCAGAGGAAGAAGGAGTGACAGGGACAATGTGTGATGAACTTACCACAGCCTTCATTGCCCATTCTCCTGTGCTGCTTGAGGGTAGGAGCTAGAGAATTCAGGAATAAAGTTGTGCCTGAGAATAGGAAGGGGTATGAGGAAGGTGTTTGAAGATTTAATTTTATTTCTCATATTCTTGCTCTGAATTGATTGGTAATAAATTCAATTATTTCCCTCCAGCTGAGTCTGTTTTGTCCATGATGGTAAGGGGTGAGGGATCTCCCCCTGTCTTTATCTCAACCCATGAGCCTTTTGCTGTGTTTTCTCTCCCCTGTACAGGTGAGGAAAGAAGTGACAGGGAGGCTTTGGTGGGTATCTGGCACCCAGCCAGGATCAACTGCCCACAGACTCATAAGCATAGCATAGGATTAAAGGGTTCACCTACAGCACTACCTGGCATCTCTGGAGCCTCTAGCTCAGCTCAAACCCAAACAAAATTTCCAGGGAAGATCGGCAGAAAAAAAATTCTTTTAATTCTTGCCTTGACTTTATCTCTCTGCTGTGAATGCTTAATAGGTGAGAGGTCTGCTTGTCTAATTTTGTGCCTTCCCTGTTCTCTTTTTGACTGCACTTCCCTGGTGTGGACAGCCTGGTACTGATTTCAGTCAATCCATAGTTTGAGCTGCTGGGTTCATTTTTGCTGTCCTCAAGGGAGTCTTTTCATAGAATTATAGAATCACTGAATGTTTTGTGTTAGAAGAGACCTTGAAGATCATTTAGTTCCAAACCCCCTGCGAGGGGCAGGGACAATTTCCACTACATCAGGTTGCTCAAAGCCCAATCCAATTAACACTTCTAGGGATGGGGCATCCACAGCCTCTCTGGGCAACCTGTTCCAGTGCCTCACCACCCCCACAGTAAAGAATTTCTTCCTAATATGTAATGTAAGCCTACACACTTTCAGTTTAAACCTTGTTATGTCACTGCTTGGGGTTGTTCTTCCTGAAGAAGAGAAGGGTTCAGGGAAACTTTAAAGCAGCCTTCCAGTACTTAAAGGGAACCTCCAGGAGAGCTGGAGAGGGACTTTTAACAAGGGCATTTAGTCACTGAAGCAGTTTTATCACAGATGTATCGTAGAGTGATGAATAATTTTAAATGCATCCTTAACCCTCCCTTGTAAGTTCGAGGGTGTATAGCAGAGCCCCGCTGCCAGACGTACACGGGGGGGTTCGATAAACGGGTTTCCTGTCGGAGCTCCAAAGGAGCGTCTCCCGGCCGCGCTGCCTCCAGGGGAGCGCCGGGAGGTGGCAGCCTCGGCTCGGCAGAGCCGCCTCGGCTCCGAGCGCTTCCGAGCGGAGTGGAAATTCCCCTTCATTAAGAACAAAAATAAAACACTGGGTTGCCATGGATTTAAGGGAAAGACATTTAAGGGGCATTGTCAGGGAAAGGCTTTGCCTTGCTGCCCGGGCGGCTTTCCCTGCGGCCACTTTCAGGGCGAAGTGTGGGGCCGTGGGGAAAGCGGGATGGCAGCGAGGGGGCCACGATGAGAGACGCACTAAGCTTGGGAAGCTCACTTTGGGAGATGAGTATCTAATTTTCAGCTGGTTTAAGTCACTGTCATTTGTAAATGTAAGAAGCAGAAGGTCATTGGACCAAATCAAGAGAGAAAAAGAGTAAACATTAAAATCAGTACTCTTTGCTTTCTCTGATTACTAACACCTTTTAATGATGGAACCCTCACTATGGAATGGGATTTTTGTTGGCTTACTTCAGTTTCCATTTAAGTAACTTGGAAAATTCCAACAGCTTTGGTGGAAACAAACTCCAGTAATCTGGGATTCTCGGAAGTGTCCCTCCTTTCCAAGAAACATCATCCTTCTGTGATTGAGAGAACTCTATCTTCTGCAGAAGCTTAACGCTTCATCACTTTTGATGCTGAAAATGTACTGCATCAGAAATAAAACCCAGTGCAAATGCAATTATACGCTGAGCTCCCTACTCAAAGAGATTAAATTGCACACAATTTTAAATATCTTGCATTAATATTATTTTTCCTTAATTTCATTTCTTTGTCTGACTTTTGACATGTATTGAACAATCCGAATTACTCTTGATTTCATTCATTGGCTTTAAGGAGTTGACTAAAATAGTGATTTTGGCTGGCTGTCTTTGAACAGAGATTTCTGATTCTTATTAGCAAATTCCTGGAGCTGTAACTGCTTTTCTTGGTTTTCATACCTCCACATTGTTGCTCTGAATTGACAGAATCACTCAGAAATCAAAGCTATTTTTGGGTGTCTCCCTGGCCAATAATGAAAAATGTTCCTCTTGCAAAAGAAAACTGTTTCTCTTCTGCATGAGTCATGACTACTTGTATGCACAGAGCAAAAGATTTCCAGCTTCTCAGGCTTCACTGGCATTCGGGGTAGGATTCAGCCAGCCAAGATTCACATGTGGAAACTAAATATGGTCATAGGGTTACACTCCCATTTTTTGCCCATTACTCAGGCTTCTGCATTGTGTATTTCAGTGCCTACTCCCCTTCTGCTGCTGTATATCTCCTTCCGCAGAGATAGTTTACTCTGTGGATACAGCTAGTAAGATCTTAGCACCAGTTACAAGCAGTGTGTTTTATCTTCAGCTTAGGAGTACTACATAAAGACACCCAGTATTAATGCTGGGAGGAAAGCTAAAAGCTCAATACCTTTATAAAACTCCAGGGTAGAGATTGTAATCTTAAGTCTTGAGCTTTCAGCTGTAGTAATTGCCATAGTTTTCATGGTAGAACCTGCCAAAAATAGACAAACAAGAGGGAGAGAACATGTTGTTTTTTTGAAAACAAAACAACTCGTGTATTTTCAGCAACAAGAAGTCAGAGGGACATTTTTATAATTATATACAACATCAGAGGGGTTCTGATGTCATGGGAGACAGAAAAATACATGCTAAATTACACTACATTTCACTATGGAGGGTAATTAGCACTCTAGAGTCGTATTTTAGGTACAGTGAGGGTGTTCAGCCCCTGCTTGGGACTGGTCAATATGTGTGGCTGTAGAAGAGCAGTGGTGAACACAAGTTACTGGGGACTATCAGCTGTCCACTGCTCTGACATGGCAACACAGCCCTCAGCAAGGCACTGGCTCCCTTCGCATCAGCTCTCACAAGGAACCCTCATACCCCCTTCAGGGGCTTTATAGATCCAGGTGGGAGTAGCAAGGGGCCCGATCTCATACTTTGGGCTCGGTTTTGACCTCCTTAAGAGCTCTGTGTTCTCCCATTATCTCCAAGCTATTCTGTGCTGCCTGGAGACACAAACTGCAAGACATTCATCAGCGGAGAGCTGATGTCTAAGCTGGTCCCACTTTCCACCTTCAACATCCATACAGAATTCCATACCAATACAGAACGGTAACAGCACCATGGTCAAAGATTTCTATGAATGAGGCCCATTTTCAGAAAAGCTTTTATGTAGTGTCAGATTTATAAGTTTCCCCAGCAAATAATATGAGACCAGAGTTGAATTATGGTCAGGCTGGATTACCATTTGGTTGGGAGATATCTTGTTAGCTGATGATTTGCTCTTATCCTGTACAACCTCCATGGGACTTTGAGGCTGGCTGCAATACTGCTGTTAGAAACCTAACCAAATAATTTTTTACAATAGCTGTGGTGACTACATGGATTAGCAGCCTTGAAGTAGGAGTATCTTATACAAATTTTTCAACCAAACATTTTAAATTACGCTTTTTCTTTTCTGCATTTTGTTGTGTTTAACTACAAAATAGTTACCAGTGGAAGAAATGCAAAATCAATGATTCTAACCTTAAATAGATAAGTAGAACTTATTTCCACCAGAAGTGCCACACATTAGAGAATTACATTGGATTCACCACGATTTCATCTGGCTATGGAAAAAAAATCCTGCAGCTTATTTCTTTACCATGAGAACAAGCCCCCTGAAGAGACAGGGGATAGACAATGCTGCAGGGCAATATGCAAGTGGTTTTATTTCTGTCATGTGTACTAATATTTGTTCTGGAAACAGACAACTTGTTTTGTGAGAACTATTCCATTTCATACGCTTTTCCAAGATTATTGAATTGGCTTTAGAAATATTCAGACATGTGTTATGCCAAGTATTTGCACCTGTTACATTCTTTATGCAAAATTAAGTCGCTGACTGTAAAGCCCCTAAGGGACTTATATTCTGCCTCAAAAAATCATTTGGTGTTTATACATATGAAATTTGATAGTATGTGCCGTGAAAATAGATCAGCATGACTGCTCATCTGGACCTCAGCTACCCACCTATCCTTGGTTGACAGAGTATTTCTCAGAATAAAACTATTATTATTACTTAACAGACTTTCATCCATAGCAGTGTTTGTTAACCCACCTGGACAGCTTAATTTTGGGGAGCAATTTAAAATTTGCATTGGACGTGACCCTTGGAACCATGGCAAGTAGCATCATATAATGAAAGATTTGGATCTAATCCATCATTGCTACCTGATCACATCAGTCATTATCTGATGGGCATTTAGAAACATAGTACTAGGATTCAACAAAGAGGAATAAAATGGTTAGCTAGTAGGTTTTAGCCACGTTTAATCTGTTTTCCTTAAAGGAATAAAGGCTTTTTGTTTCTAGCTGGTGTCTGAAAAATGGAGACAAAAAAGAATGCAAGCTCCACCTATGAGAAGCTTACGAAATATTGTGGAACAGGGAGAAGATCAGCTAGAGAGGGCTTTTATTCCCCCTGTACTCAGCACTGGTGAGGCCGCACCTTGAGTACTGTGTCCAGTTCTGGGTCAGTCATGACAAGAAAGACGTTGAGGTGCTGGACCATGTCCAGAAAAGGGCAACAAAGCTGGTGAAAAGTTTAGAGAGCAAGTCACGAGAGGAGTGGCTGAAGTAGCTGGGGTTATTTACCTTGGAGAAAAGGAGGCCCAGAGGGACCTTATTGCTGTCTACAACTGCCTGACAGGAGGGTGTAGCAAGGTGGGGTTGGCCTCTTCTCCAGCAGGTCAAGAGGAAATGGCTGTCCCTGGAGGTGTTTAAGAAATGACTGGATGTGGCACTTGGTGCCATGGTCTAGTTAACTTGGTGTTCATGCTCATGCTGAAATGGAGGCAGAGTAGAATTGAGATTAAAACAGAAACAGAGAAAGGAATTTCTTTGAGACTCCTGCAAGTTGTAGACCTTCTGCAAGATTGTCATGAGTGAATATGAAGGTGGCTTTGGGGGGAACGAAATACCTGGAGCTGAAGCTGCTGAGTAGAGCAGCATGGCTTTGTGGATTCCCTGTAAGTGTCTTGAAAGAAGTGGGGCAGGGCTGAGCATTCCTACCAGTTAGTGACATGTCTGTGTGAATGAAGGTATTCCTGGATGTTGTGGTGATTTAAGACTGATGGTGAAATAGCTAGAATGTCAGTAGTGACCCGAAAAAGGTAACAGCTGAAAGAAGTACCGTGGTTGTGGCCACTGTGAAACTGAGTAAAATGTTTAGTGCAAAGAAATACAGCATGAGCCTCTAATTGTTGCTAATAAAAGTATATGATTAATTCAGCATTGTTAATTCTTCCCAAGTTTATTTTACTTTCTCTTGTCTCTATACAGGCTTAATGTTCTAAATGACAAATATTGCTTATGGAGAGTCAGGGTTCAGTGACCTCAAGACTCAAGTTGATAATTCAAACTGGAGGCTTTTGCTAGTGCTAAGAGGAATCCCTCTGCATTTCAGTCTAGTTCTTGTTGCCATCAGCAACAGGGTTGCTTTGAGTTTCAGTCCTCAGTAATCCATGATGCAACAGGTCATTGAAAATTAAGTTTGGTGTTGTTTTTTTTTTTATATTTCGTTTTGGATGACTATCCACCAACAGGATAGTTTCAACTGTGAAATTTTTAGTCTCTCAGCCAGGAAGGAGTAAACTGATACATGGTGAGGTCCAAGTTTTTCTGAGAAATCTGTGACAGAAAGGCTTTCCTCACTCTGCTGAAGAGCTAGAGAGTGCTGGCTTTAACCTCTCTGTGCTGAATATTGGTATTTGGTAAGACAATTCTGCAACCTAGAGGAGTAAATCTGTATTTTTAGTGGCATCCTTCAGAGGATATTTGTTAAAGATACACAAAGAAATTTTTTAAACTGTAGAAATGATGCTCCAAAGACACTCAAATTCAGACCAAAAGATCGAATCCTGCTAAAATATGACAAAAACTGTTCCAGTTTTTGGTCCCTAAGCATCTTTGTGTCATAGGTTTCTTTGGGCTGTTTCAGCACAAATGAAAAAGCAGAATTTTAGCTGCTTTCAAATGTAATTGAATCATTAATCATCGTCTAGCAGAGAGTAAGAACACTTGCTTTTGTTAAGAGAAGACAACTGAATTGACAAATGTCTGTAACATTCGAATCGGAGTCTACATATTATGAAATAAAGAGCTAAAATACTGTACAAGCTGGAATATTAAAAGTCAGGAGTTGACAAAGTATGAACAAATGTCAAAGGCACTTGTCTAAACCTACAAGAACTCATATGCTCTATTCAGTTGCCAGCTCCTATTATTATTTAGTGTCCTGCAAGGAATCTAGATTACAACAGAAGATTTCTGTCAGTGAGACAGAGCATACCTATAATATGAGTAATCTGGAAAGGCAGCAAATGCTTATCACAGGAAACACAGGGTAAGCATCACCCTCCAGAACATTTGGGTTGGGCTTTGGGGTTGCATGCAGAGGGTTTTCATGCATGACTCTGACTGCTGCTGGCAGCTCGGGGTGACTCCCCAGCCTGCTTCCCAGTGTGCTTCCTCAAGGATAGGAAGCAGCTTCCAGGCCTGTTGTCTGTCCAGCCAGGCTCCTGCTGTGTGAATCTGATCATACATACCACATCCAAGGTAAGTTCTGAGCTTACTTATCTCTGCATTTAAACATAACTACCTGACCATACCTAGTGATTCCCCTTCAAGGCAACTCACACTTAAGTAGGAGTTTGCATTAATGATATATTAATGCCTTGGTTATTGCTGTGTCTATTGATACCTATCACTCCATTGTTCATATTTGCTCTTCTGTATATTCTCTTTTGGTTCAAAATTTACCTCCAAAAAGTTATAGATAGGAACTAAAAAAAGGTATGAGGAGTCATCCCGCTCCTTTTTTTCTTTCAGAAATCTCTATCCATCACTTCCAGATGGAAGTGCGTCTGCTGTGCACAGCTTTGAGTCATTCCTTGAGTATGAAAGGCAGAACCCCAAGATCTCTTATCCACTTGTTCTCTGTATAGAATATATCTGCTCCATTTGATGACATTCTTTTTTCCGTTTTGTTTGTTTGTTTGTTTGTTGTGTTTTTTTTTTTTTTTNTTTTTTTTTTTTTTTTTTTTTTTTTTTTTTTTTTTTGTTTTTTTTTTTTTTTTTTTTTTTTTTTTTTTTTTTTTTAAATTGCACCAGCTAGTTTCCTCATCAGTTTTTTCACTTGGGATTTTCTGCCAGTAGGGTTTCTGGCAACATGTACTTCTGGCAAGCTACATCTAGCTACATCTGGTTGCTGGAGATCAGCAGGCCGAATGTTTTGATGAGTAACAGTCACAGATGAACACCTATATTCTGGTAGTTGCCAAAGAGTTATACAACGACAGAGCCCTTCAACCTTTCAGGTTCCTCCGAGTGAATCCTATGGTGCAAAGCATTTTCTAGCTCAGAATAAATAGCCAGGAAAAGACTGTCAGTACCTAGATGTGCTGCAGGGGTACTCCATATTCTGGATAAAGTTTCAGAGATATGGTCAACTGAGAAGGTTGCACCTATGACAGCCTTATATTTAAGTTAGTTCCTGGGTGCCAAAACAACTCCTGAGAGCTGCTATCTGTCTGCAGAACAACCTTCAGCCTGGATCTCTAGTGTTTCAAGTGAGAAACAGAATTATCTCTAGAAGGGCTAGAACTGGAGACTGTAATGCCTTTATTCCCCTTTGCACTGATAATCACTTGAGAAAATCTGGATTCTGAAGGCTTTAGATCAATAATAGTATCTTGCAGTCCGGGCAGTGCCTTTAAAGTGACCTGGCTCACACTGTAAGTCATCATGCCACATCAGGGATCTATGGTTAGTTCCTGCAGAGCACACAAGAAGAATCAGTCTTATAAAAATTGGATTCATAGTAGTCAGGATACTGAGTGGTGAGCATCTGACATTTACATCTGGGACTGCAATGAGAGGAGTTTAAGCCTCCTCTGTCTCAAGGAGTGAGATGTTAGACTACAAGCCTCAGAGACGCATCATTTCCCAGCACTTGTTAGTTATCCCTGAGAACACCTATCATCTCCAGTTCCTAGAGGAGAAGGTGTCAGACAGAATAACACCTCATTTGTACATCCCTGCAGTATGTAGGTGTGAGCTGGGCATCCTTTCAGTGAGTTTTACTGACAATTATTTGCCAAGGAAATTCAGGTTCTCAGACCAAAAGCAAATTATCTACTGGAATTGAGCCTAGGGACTGTGGATAGTGTCTTGAATCAACACTAAATCAACACTAAAATGTGCCTTGACTATGAGAGAGAGCACATGCCTGTACTCAGTTTAATCACTATCTTCCTTAGAATCATAGAATCATTAAGGAGGGAAAAGACCTCCAAGATCATTGAGTCCAACCTTATGACTGAACACTGCCACATCAACTAAACCAGAGCACTAAGTACTACATCCAGTCATTTCTTGAACACTTACAGGGATGGTGACTCCACCACCTCTAAGGACAGTCTGTTTTAGTGCCTGTAGAGGGTTTCTGTGGCTGGGTTTTGGTAGCGGGAGGGGTTCCAGGGGTGGCTTTTGTTAAAAGCTTCCCCTGTCCAGTGAAGCCAATGCCAGCCGGCTCCAGGACAGACTTCCTGTCACTGGCCAAGGCTGAGACAATCAGAAGTGACAGTAACGCCTCTGTGATAACATGTTTAAGAACAGAAGATTGTTGCACAGAAGAAATTCCAGCCAGGGAAGAGCAGAGTGAGAAGATGGGAACAACAAGATAGACACCAAGGTCTGTGTAGAAGGAGGGGGAGGAGGTGCTCCAGGAGCTGGAGCTGAGGCCCTGCAGCCCGTGGTGCAGACCATGGTGGAGCAGCTGTGCCCCTGCAGCCCATGGAGAAGCCCATGCTGGAGCAGGTGGATGCATGAAGGAGGCTGTGACCCCGTGGGAGGCCCAAGATGGAACAGGGTCCTGCTGGAGACCTGCATCCTGTGGAGAGGGAAGCCCACACTGGAGCAGGTTTTTCCTGGGTAGGACTTGTGGCCCCTGTGGGGGACCCACGCCAGTACAGCTCATTTGTGAAGGACTGCACTCCATGGAGGAGTGACCCACGGGACAGCAGTTTGGGAATAACTGTTGCCTGAGGGGTGGACTCACACCGGAGAGGTCCATCAAGGACTGTCTCCTGTGGGAGGGACCCCACGGGAGCAGGGGAAGGACTCCTCTCCCTGAGCAGCTGCAGAAACAACTGACTATAACCCCCACTCCCGTCCCCCTGCACTGCTGGGGGAAAGGAAGGAGAACATGGAAGGAAGGAGGGGTGGGGGGAAGGTGTTTTTAAGACTGTTTTATTTCTCACTCTTTTTCTCGTATCCTGTTAGTAATAAATTTAAGTACTATCCCCACTTTGAGTCTGTTTTGCCTGTGAAGGTAATCAGTAAGTGACCTCTCCTAGCTCTTATCTCTACTCATGAATCCTTAGTTGTTTTTTTTCTCTCTCCTCTGTCCAGTTGCAGAGGGAGAGAGAGAGAGCGGCTTTAGTGGGTACCTGGCATCTGGCCAGGGTCAACCCGCTGTAGTGCTTGATCACTCTTTCAGGGGAAAATTCTTCCTGATGTCCAACCTGAACCTGCCCTGGTGCAGCCTGAGGCCATTTCCTCTTGTCCTGTTGGAGAAGAGGCCAACCCTCACCTGGCTACAACCTCTATTCAGGTAGCCTCCCCTGAGGCTCCTTTCCTCCAGCCTAAGGAACCTCAGCTCCCTCAGCTGATCATCACAGGACTTGCTCTCTGGATCCTTCACCAGCTCCATTGACCTTCTCTGGACTTGCTCCAGCACCTCTCAGTGTCTTTCTTTCAGTGAGGGACCAAAAGTGGACATAGCACTCGAGGTGTGACCACACCAGTACTGAGTACTAGGCCTGCTGGCCACGCTATTTTTGATATATACATTACTTAATAAAGGGAGTTATAAATCTGGTGACAATACTGTGCATTTATATCTTGTCATAGTTATCAAATGTGCATTTTACCACTATGCCTTCAGAAGGCCGTAACAGAAAAAAGCGTCTTTGAGACAAGGTGTGCTAGTTATACTATACAAGTGAAATTTTAATTAAATATTCTACAGAAGAGAGCAAGATAGATTAAATAAAATAACCTGTGTTGCATGATGTTCAGGTAATATGAAGTGAAAAAATTAAAGTTTGTAAGACATAAATGAAGATAACAAAAGTGTTCTAGCCTAGCAAAGACTTTTATTCTGTGCCTCTTTCCCCCTCCTTGGGAGATGAGGAAACAAGAGGATGCAGCAGACACATGAAGCAATCAAAGCAAACAAGTGAACATAGAACAGTTCTATTTTGACCTAAGAGAGGGTCAAAAGATAGATTGGGTACAGCTATGGAAATTCTCAATCATTATTAAAAGCCTAAGGTTTGTCACTATATCTTGTTGCAACTTCAGTCCAATAAATATATATTTTAATAAAACATCTGTATTTAGTTTATTCTCAATCAAATAAAATTCAATCAGAGGGATCAACCACAAAGCCAGACAGTTCACACTTTCTCATTTCTCAATACTTGAGTGCTCCAGCTGGTTTGGAGTGTCCAGCTCCCTGATACACTGTCTCAGGGTAGCCAAAGTAAACCAGTTCAAGCTATATGGCAAAATTTAAGAACTGGTGACTCAGAGGATGAGAAGAGTGGCCAATGACAGCCAAGAAAGTTTTCTAGGAGGAGGAAAAAGAGATCTTGAGCCCACCTGAGCGCACAGGCCCTGACTTTTGTATCCAGTAGTGTAAGATTGTCTACACCACATTTACAGCCATGACAGGAGATTGCCTGATGCCACTGTCCAACAGCTAATGTATAATCCTCTAGTAGACAAACCTGGATCATACTATGTGGTGTATCACGGCTGTGATACGGGTCTTAAGTGTTATGGTAGGAGCACTGATATGAGATCCAGCCACAGCACAGCCCTGTGACTGCTTCTCAGTGAAGTGCCAGGGACAGTGAGATCATAGCGTGAATTTGCACATCTCTCCCACGAAGAGTCTAATAGTCATGACATTCTAAACGGTTAAGCCTGAATATATCAGGCTCTTTGCAAAAGCAAGATATTTTTTAATACTGAAGGAGTATTTGCTTTACTTTCACATTACAACCTCCCTTTTATCTTCTACAGTATTTTACATTTTCTCACAGTCCGATTCAACACAATATTTGCTACCACTGGCCTATTAATGATGGCTAAATACACCATTCTGCTATTGGAAAACATACAATCGACTAAATTTATTTGTTGTCTGCCATTTGAACATTAAAATACTGTTAGCAGATTTGTAGGCCATTTGTAATAGCCTGTTTTGTTGGGCTTTTGTGTACTAGCTTAACAGTGTGACAGGTATTGTGCAATAAAACCACAGAAAAAAACTGTCCTGTCACAAGTTAGGTCTTTGCATGGCTGAATAAAAGCTGTCATTCCCCTATTTCCATACATTAAATGCTTCAGCTAATGAGCCTTTATTAGGAAAAATCCTGTTTCCACTGGACTGACAAAGAAAGCTTTGAACAATTTTTGTCCACATGACTTTCAAGGAAAAAGAAGTCAGACAGGAGCTATCATTAAGCATCTTTTTATTGTAGTCTTTAATGTACATGCAGAATTTTTAAAAAAGTGCCAGTTATATCTGTAAGCGTATAACAATAATGTAAATGTTTGGATCAGCAATGTATTTAGATTAGGGACTAAGAATCTAAGTGAACAGACATCTTTCAGGATACACAGTTTGTATCGTAAATCAAGGTTTCTTTCAGAGTGATTTTCCTCACAAAAAGGTATTTCTTGTTTACCATCTTTTTTGGTTTTAATACTGAAAAAAATCTATAATAGTACACTCTTCATTATGTACATAGAAAAACATAAAACTATATCCATACCAGTGTCTGTTTTAAATGCAAATAGTAGTTAATAGTTTTGTAATTTTTTTTGTGCACCCCTCTCCCCTTCCCTCTTCCCCCTTCCCTCCCCCTTAAAAAATGCAGCATTTCCTAAAGTTTTCAATGCTTTGGCAGAAATAGAACCGAAGGCACTCCCATGTTAGGTAAAGCAGTACGTGAAATATCAGCGCTAAATAAAAAAGCTGTAGGTGTACCAGACAGCTCCATGTTCATCCCAAGGGCCAAATCTTGCACACTTGGAGGGCAAGAACTGGTTTGCTGAAGATTCCAGCTGGAGCAGGCTCAGGCCCCAGCTTGCTTTACAATAAAGCTGATTAGCCCCACAACTATTTTTACAAATGCTTCACACACACCAAAGAGGATGCAGAGAGCATCTCTGAACACAGTACTATCATGAGGGCAAAAAGCTCTTGCAGGTCACAGCATCAGAACATGTTGCAAAGGCTCTGCTACCGAGGCCTTCCACTTTGCAACACGGTAGTTTCACACAACACCCTCTGTTTAAGACTTCCTGATGTGGCAGCTCAGCTAAAAATGAACAAACCGACACACAAACGTGAAGATTCTAAACCATCTCTCTTGTGATGGATAAGTTTAAACTCAGCAAAGCATCCTGAAGACAATCTGCATGCTAGTGGCAGGCTGACTTCTGCAGATAGGGAAGTTTTGAAAGATGATAGAAAAGTTTCTCTTGGGGCAGCTCCTCCCTGTCTTCCTGTTGCTTGTTTGGAACACCTTCATTTTTCTTGAAACTCAAGGTTATCTTTGGCATACCTGTGATATGCATTTACAAGAATACGTTGCAAAAATACCCCAGAAGCCTATGACATAAGCACCTAAATGCTGGCTAAGGGATGTGTCGTAAGTCACAGTCAGGAAAACATTTCCATTATGACCAGTTTTAGCTCTTTCAACTGTAGTTTGCTTCTGCAATCCTAGCAAAGGTTGATAAACAGCTGGATGCAAACTTCCAAGAGAGAATGAGACAGAAAAGCACCGACCGAAGCTTTTATGTGTCAATGTCTAGAGCCTGATAAAGTGTTAAATTTTCAGGACATACACTAGTTTAGTAATATGTTTACTTAACTAATTTATTCATAGTGCACAATATCTGACCATGACTGTAAAGAGCTGCAGTCAACTGACAAGCCAATTGAAAAAGAACATTCTGCTAAAACCTGCCAGCTGGTCACGTTCATTCTGCTGCGATAGCTCTGCACTCTTTGGCCACAATAAAATGAATGGTTTTGTAGCGTTGGAAAGCATTTTTGTCATTCTTCAGTATCACTGTGGATTTATCTCACAAGGAATGAAGGGTAAGATAAAAAGGCATCCAACAATACTTCAATCTCTGAATTGAACATCCAGCAAAATGATATGCAGCTGGCTTGGAAGAATAGCCATTTAAGGTTAGTTTGAAATGCAGACTTGGCGTGGTGGGGGAAGGAAAAGAAAGAAAAAAAAAGGCAAGTAGTCCAGTAAGAATAAACAGTAGAAAAAGAAACTGAGCAAGTGATTCTTTGTTTTGGGCCAGTATATTCACCACCAGTTGCTGTATGTTGCTTTGGGAAACACGAAACTGGCACCAAAACACTCCAAACAACACAAAACCCCCCTTCCTAGGTTGATGGCTCTCCTTGACATGTCCCTCAAATCTCTTTCCGTACTGTGAATCGGATGCTGCTGAACATTTTGCCTATAGCCTCAAACAGTGGGTCGCAGAATGTGTGGATGCAGATCGAATAGACGCGGCTAATGCACTGGATCTCAATCAGGTAGCTTCTTATGCACGGCACCACTGCCCAGATGTGTAGGAAGGACAAAATGGCAAAGTAGATGCCCCAGATGAGAGCCATAGGAATACCAAAGATTGCTGACAGTAAACGATAAAACCAGTATTTCGTTACAGTGAAGGTGGTAAAACTGGCCTTCCAAATCCCATCAAAGCTGTGTGTTCCCTCTGGCTCAGCAATCACATCTTCAAAATCAATCTGCAGCAAAGAACACAAAGTCAGGTCAGTCAGACATTCGCAGCAAGGGTGTATTCCAGAAACACCTTTCCTGGAGAGCTATTGTCCCCTGCAACTAAACACCAAAGCATTTGCTTCTTACATCCCAACATGATTTCAACCCATTATAACACATCATTTAAGTAATGGATCTTCAGTAACTATCTTTTTTTCCAGTGACTAGCAGAGAGGTCAATGATTAGCTCTAAATTAGACATCTGACTTCTAGATGAAGTTTTTCCACAAAGCTGAATATATATTTTCCTCATCTCCTACAGCCCTAAGGTATGCATTGCCCTTAAGTCTACTTAAGGGACAAACCAGGTGAGTAGAATCATCATGCTTTCCTTGCCTAACTCAACTGTTTCACATCTTTATGAATGCAGTCACTACTCTGACTTTTTACACACCTCAAGCACATATCAATAAAATCTGTTTTATTCGTCCAGATTTTGCCATCTTTCCTGTATAGCATTGCTGAATGTTGACAGTGAATAACCAGTGAGGCTAGCTATTTAAACACATGCTTTGAAACAGGCATAGATAGTTCCTAGTAGACCGAGAAATAAAATTATGGACTTAGATATGCATCAGGTGGAGCTTCTCTTTAGTCCTAAAGTGTTAGGGAGCTCTTTCATCTTACTAAATATGAGGGGAGGCTCTTCACATTAGAGTTATTTTTGTTCTAGCCTATCCTATTTACGTGACAACTCTGTTCATGAAAGACATGGCCAGGCTAACATGTTAATATTTTTCTACTTTTGACTATTCAAAAACTCACTTGAGGAAGCAGTGCATTCCAAAAGGCATATTTTAGCACTCTCTGTTGAAATACTGAGCTGTTCAGGAAGCTTAATTGTCATAACATTTCTATTAGAAAATTAACAGAATTGCAATGATGGTTCAGCTCCATGTCACACAGATGTGTTTGATATAACCCACAGTACAGGATATTTAATTTACTTAGCACAACCAATTGTATAGATACTGCATTCAGCAGGAAAGAGAACATCACAACACTATTCATCTGCAAGAAACTAAATGACTGTTTAAACCATATAAGAAAAAAAAGCATTTGCATTCCTGGGACTGGATCCCAAAGTGAGATGATAATGCTGCTGAAAGTGAAGATTTACAGGAGCAGGGTAAGTATCACATGGGCCAGCAGCCTCAGAAACTTGTGCAATAGCACCTTAGCACGCTGGAAGGAGATGAATATACACACACTCAGTGTAAGTACTGCTTATACTATGAGAAAAAGCTCACAATCACTTCTTTTAATCTGAAATATACATCATAATTGGAAAGCACTCCTTCTTCTCTCCTGCTGAATTTTTTATCACCTCCAAACATAAGTTACTAACAAAGGGAAAAATACTACAAAACCACTGGACTTTCTGCCTTCTTCAACAAAAAACTGTAATTCCAAGCAAAAATGCACAGTCAAGGTGCAATCTACATGAAGGGCTTGAAAGTCCTTGGGAGGAAATTTCTGAATCATCTGTGATATCAAATATCTTGAATGCCTAACAACAGACTGGCTTAAGCGATCATATTATTGGGCCTAAACATCACTTTCTCTGCCAGTTCTCTCTAGACATCATGTAATGAAAACTATAAACCTCCTCTTCATCTGCTAGTCTGGAAGAGGTTCTAGCGATCTGAAAGTCATCCTCTGGGATCGGAATTCATCATCATCATCATCACCATCACAATCACACCTAAAGGTAGCATTTGGGTTGAAATTCCACCTACACAGAAACCAATGTGAGACTCTGCAGTGATGGAGTACCCAAGGAACACAGGTCATCTCTACATGCTTGTCCATAACAGCACACAGGGACAAAAGTCTGACTGGACTTTCTGAAACTGCATAGCATAATTTTAAGTAATAGCTACAAAATGAGAAAATTAAAAGAATTTGAACAATGGTTCTGTTCTGTGAAAGTTCTATGGGTATGCTTTTGTAGTTGAAAAGTTCTCTGCTTTTGTAGTTGAATTATTTTTTGGTACAAATCTTAGCAAACAGGTTCCTTGAAATCAGTCTAAAGACAGTGTAGAAGTACACTACATTCACTGCTCAGTGAAGACATGAAATTGGAAATTATTTGGGCTCTGTAATTCCAATGTGTGCAAGACTGAAGCTTTTGTGGAAATAGCTCTAATTTTGGGGAAGGCATCATAAGCAACAACATGCTCTCTGTTTTCTTTGTGGGGTTATTAGATATAAACGTGCATGTTTGGGGAATAAACAACAGACAAAAATTAGCTTTATGAAGTACATTGACCATAATGTAATTATCTACATGAGTCACTGAAAGTTCACTGAAGTATAATAAAATAGAGCAAAAAACTTTTCCAGATGTATTGTGATCTTTTTACTAAATGAAAAACACATATGTCCTCATATCAATCACAGGATTTTAGGACTGCATCATGAAAGAAAGAAGAAAAGGTTGTAGATGTATACATGGAGAATACATTATTACCAATGATGGCATTTTGTCTTATATTTATTCCCACCCCTGCCTCTCCAGATGATCTCAAGATCTGTACGTTGTCCACTGAAATCAATCACACACAAGCTAGGAAAATGTATGCCTGAGTTTATGGAGCAAGAATATTTTCTTTTTGGAATACATAAGTAAGCATATTTATAGCATCTGTTTCTGCCGCTATTCAAAACCAAACTTTTCGTGGTAGCCCACATCCCATGTTAGTTCATTTTCAAATGAATGAGTGTTCTTGGCTTATCAACAACATTTGCCTTGCAATCAGATAATAAAAATATACAGATGGTGGCAAAATCCAGGATGATTACGGCAAAGAAAATTGCTTCTCAAAAAATATTACTACATAAAAACTATATGGCTGAAAATAGACCTAATATCTAAAATTTATGGCAATTTATTGCATGCTTCACACCAGCTGATGTTGTGATCCTCAGCAAAGGCAGCATAGCCAATCCTAGAAGTTCAGAGCGTTGAGGGCTAGTCATTGTCATACCTAAAGTCTTTTTATTCAGTTGTGGTAGAGTCCATCTTGTATTTTTTCAACTCATTCATAAGGGAAATATTAAATCTCAGAAGGAAAACAAGTTTGCATTGAGTTCCATGGGCCTTTTCATGATTACATCTTTAATCTAGCTAAGTAGGACCTTTCAGAAAAGCATTTTTTGGCATGTGAAAAGAAACCATAGGTTAATGTGAATTTTCTAGAAGTTTTAAAATATACAGTAAGACTGGTCCATAATTTGATTCCTTTCAAAATAATCCATTGTAATGAATGTTTTACTGGAGAATGGAAGCCAACAAACTCACTGGTTTTCAAATCAAATAGTAAACCTTCTGTGACTGCAATTCTCAGTAACTAATAATGTTAGCCTGTTGTCTTCAACAAAATGTCCATGGAGTTAGTCCTGGGGAGCTGACAGAAAAATCATGCCATGTAGCATTTCCAGATGGACAGCCCTGTCCTCATTCCAGGAGATGCTGCTAATATTAGAACATTTATGATACATCTTTGGTCAGGATTTCCCAGCTCAAGTCATACACGGTTGTCCTAAAAGTCCTCAGGGAAAAATCTGTCTGTAAGATAATAGCAAATATTCATGCCACCAATAATTATCAAGGTTACTTTCTTGGAGCAATTTCAACAGCTCTCAGAATGTTTCTACCAATGCACAGAAGCTGACTAGATGGCCCTGTAGGAACCATGGCTGATGTAACACTGCTATGCCGTTCCCATTTCATTATTCCTCAAATACCATGTTCCATATTACTCTAGTTTGAATAAGGGAACTTGTGAGTGAAAAGACAGAAAAACAGCTTGACAACTCAAAAGACTCTTAGCTGAATACAGTGTTAAAATGAAGCTGTTATCTCCCTGAAAGCCATAAAAACATTATCGAACTACATACATGCCAAGAAAGTCCAGCTGTGCCTGGCATGCGAACTGCTGCAGTGCAGTCCGAAACCAGACTCACCTGCAGGAACATCTAAATAAAGATAGGCAAGGAGTTGAGGTAATTTAGGCTTTTCTACTTCTCGTCTGCTAACAGACTACATACAGATGCACTGGCTGGGAAATTATATATTTATTTCGTTGTTCAGCAGTACAAATAAGTCCTTATGCTGCAGGAACTGAGATATCACTCAGATTCTTCCTGCACTAAACCACTCCCATGAAGTATCTTACTTTTAACTCCTCTGGTTTTTAGTTCAGTAGCACTCACTGATGGTGAGTGTCATCAGACAGATAATGGGAGTTCAACTGAACTAGGTAAAAATAGGACTGACAGATGAAAGAAGTGGCCAGAAATAGAAGGCTACAGAAGAAAGACACTCATTTCTCCAAATGAATCTAACTAGCTTGCAAGGATAACACACTTTTTTGGGTGTTCTGAAGGCCACATTTGCCAAAGCATCACGTACACGTAGATCCATGAAGAACTCAGTTTTATCTACATACAGGCATGCTTAGGTTAGGCACAGGTCTTGTTCAGTAGACTGCATGTTCAGTGTGAAGTTTGTTCCTGCAGAGCTGTCAGGGTGTGCTGTGAAATCCCACTGAGGTTGTTGACAAGCAATGAAAATACAGGCACGTTCACTTGCAACAAGGAGAAAAGTACAGGAAATTTATTTTGACCCTAAAGGATGCTAATAACTCACTACAGCCTTCTGTTTCAGCCTAAACTATTAAACACTATCAACTCCTGTACCATGCCTACAATACACTTCCTGACTTCAGCTATTCTTTGCTTCCTACTATTCAGTTTGGCAAAGCCCGTTTTTATGTTGCTTGAAGCTTTTGTCTATGAGAATCAACACAGCTTCTTTTGCTCTGTATATGTTTAGCAGGAAATTAAAGAACCTGCTTTGATTCTAAAATAGATTTATTTACAAGAAAGGGAAATAGTATGGGATTTATTTACCAGATTTTTTTACAAGAAAGGGAAAAAGTCTGTTTAAGGAAAATAATTACCTATTAAAAAAGCTTAATGAATAAATAAGCTCAAGAATAAATGACCTATGTACAAAATCAGTTGACATTCTGACCTTACCATTGTAAGTCTCTATGTATCAAAACTTGGCAGGCTGGAAAGATGTGTTAAATTCCAAGCTCAGATCACCTACTTACCAGTTGTGGTTTTCCTCAAAAGTTTGTTCTTTGAGGTATGCAATACCCATTACATAGAAAAAATTACTGTGCTGGGTCTATGAGAAAAAAAATTATTAAGACCGTGAGCATTAGGCTTTGACCTACACTTCTGTGATTATAACTCTAATTATTCAAATCTTTGTGTGTGGTTGCTGCATGCTGACGCTGTGCTCACAGCACGCAGTTTGCATTGCCAGGCACCACCCCTACTCCACTGAAGAGGAACCCAAACAAGCCGTGAGGGTGCCTACATTTTTGAGTGCCACCAGTGTATTTTGGAGTCAGTAAAAGGTTGCTTAGATCCTTACTGGATATCTCTTGATTGATCACTATTATCTCCAGTCAGCGAAACCACTTAAATATGCACACAACCTGAAAAATGTGAACTGTCCCACTGAGGTCAATATGCCTACATGCTCTGCCAGATCTGGGCTAAAGTCTAGTCTGAATGTATAAAAGGAAGAGTCATAAGCTAGCTGTCTTTCAATTTTTTGCACAGACTGTGGAAACTGTATTTACTGCTTATCTTGGGCTGTTTTTGAACAGGTTTTCCCTGGTTCCAAGACTGTAAGTTTAATATTGTTTCACCGTATTATATTGTGTCCTTATAAGACTTGAAGCAGATAGGGTATTTTTACAAATGTAATTTGTAAAATACATTTTTATAAATTTGTAAATGACATTTTTACAAATGTAGTTTGTAAAAATCCCCAATGTATTCAATGTCCTTTAAAGAAACATTCAACAGAAGAAAATGTATAAAATATCACAAAATGATAAGCCTTTCTATGGCATGAGCCACATCTGGGCTGTGACATTCAGGATAGGTGCAACACTACTAACATTGAAGAAGGCCGTGGTGTGTATTATTAAAAATAAGAAAATGCATGAGCATATGAGGTCATTATTAGCTTTTGTACTTCCACATACTATTTGAAACTTAAAAAATTCCAGTTACAGTGCCTGGAGAAGAAAGGCATCACATCAGCTGAAAAAAACCCCCAAGCAATAAACTCACAACCTTTCTGTTATATCAGTGATACAAGCTAAACATCTACATGTTTCCTTGATTCTTTGGAATACCACGTTTCCACATATGCTGATGCTTGTCTTCCAGACCATTGCCACAGTTTATCAGAAAATGATGAAAAAGTTTGTACCATTTCTACTGAATCCACAGAAGAGAGGATGGGGAGGTGTTGAGACTTAAAGGAGTAAAGCTTGCTCTTCTCCCTTCCCTCCCAGACATCAGGAGACTCATTCACCCCTTAAAGAGTACTGTGTAATCAACATCTGGCAAATGTTTACTTGTAGTTATGTAGAGAAGCTGGTACTTTGTTCCTGAAAATAGAGAGCTTTGTGATTCCTAGATGAGATACTTCCTCCCCAGTCAGGTTTCAACAGCAAACATTAGGTGCTCTCAGGTGTTTAGTAAAGCCAAAACTCATTCTATTCCACAGTATTTATATAAACCTCAGGCTACAGCATGGGTCACTACAAAACATGAACACCCAGCAGTGTTCAGCTCCATCACAAGACAAGAAATCACCTTGACTCTTGGCATTGGTGGCAAGCATCTAATAAGGAAACCTCAATAGTCCCTCCAGGCAGACCTGCAGCAAGATTAGGCTTTGCCTGTCAATCTTGAACTTCGTCTTCAGAGCACACTGATCTTCTGGGGGCTGGCCAGATCACTGGGCCCAACAGTTCCTCTTTTGAAAAAAAAAAAAAAAAAAAAGCCATGACTGCAGATGGCTAGGACCAGAGCTCTTGTGTGAGGCTGGTTAAGTGCAGAAAAATGACAACAGGTACTTCGAAAGTGAACGAAAGCCTAAACAAGCTAGCAGAACTGTTGCACCCGTTACTTGTTCAAATTGACCAATGACTTTGCCTTACATTCCCTGTGTCCTTGTGCCTGCTTTCCGCAATACAGCACAAAAAGTGTTCTGCTGGCAGATCTCTTACTGGAAATAGTGAATCTTTCCTGAGTGCTATAGACTATGCCAGAAAAGCAAACAATGCTTAACAAACAAGATATTCAAGTTAGAAAGTAGAATAGAAAGACTGAACTCTTCCAGCTAGAGAAGAAAACCAGTCCAGTCAGGAGGGATTCCTACTGCATCATATATATAATATGCAATTGGATTATGAACATTTTTAAATTATGCCATGACTGAGAAAAAGGTGACTGCAGATCATCAATTCACAAAACTGAAAATCAATGAAAATAGCCAAAATTAATTTGCTACTAATTACAAGAGAGAACAACCTCCTGCTCCCTACCCAGGATGAAGTACCGATTACATACCAGAAGAGCCCTGGTGATGGGCTTTGTTTTATCAGATGGGCAGGCTCATCAAAATCTGTGGAAATACTTTTGAGAAAAATGCAACTGGTACCAATGGGTCAGCACTGTAACAATCAGTTGTTCTCCAGAGATCTATTCCTGAAGCACTTGCCTGTTTTGTCTCAATACAGTCTGGCAGAACAAAAGACTGTCATCTTCAAGGAGAGATCTGCACTCCTCTACAACACAGCAGAACTTCCTGTGCAGGTGGGGATATCATGTCAGCTAGTTCATTGAAAAATATCTTGATGTTGCTTAAGTAAGCAGTCAGAAAATAAAATTAATGTTTTCCTCCCTGGAAACTGGGCTGCTGGGAGGTTATTGCAGTTTTCCCTAAGAGAAACTCCTAAGAAGCTTTCTTTGTTTCATTATTTGTTTCATGTTCCACAGTTCCCTGTTTGATACAGCTAGTTTAGCAAAGAACCCTGCTACGTATATGTACATCCACACATGTCTGTCAATCTGTATGTTTAAAGAGGTATATTCATCGACATAAACACCAGTGTGTTTGACTACACTAAACATAATGGGAATTTTTTTATTTATTTCAGTGGGGTCTGGAGTTAAGCAGAATCCAAAAACTTCAAGAAAAACAAAGACATCCTGTAAACAGCTTTATATTTTACATTATATTTTATTTAATGAACATAAATGTTATATATTTATATTCTATTATTGTATGTTTGTATGCTATTAAGGTAATAAAGTGCTATTAAGCATAACTTTTTGGAACTTGGTGTATCTTCATCCCTCCTAAATTTAGGCACTAATGGGAAATGGAAATATAGAGATCTCAGACTCCTTAGCAGTGCATGGAGAGAAAAAGGGACCTCTGGGGGTTGTTTTAGATTTTGAAACCATTTTTTTCCTCTTTACTGTTTGTAAAGGGATTCTAAGGAAAGGAGAATCTTGACTATGTGTACTACCCATACACACACTCCAGTTAACTGCTGCAATTCATTTTTGCAAATCTGTATAACTTGTTTTTACCTTTTACCTCATTTCTACCAGATGATGCTTGTTGCTGACAGTTAGTGTGCAGTGATGCCCAGCTGCCTCTCCATTCCTTTAAAAAAAAAAATTGCCCCTACATTCATCTTGTTAGAAGGTTGTCTTTCTAGTGCAAGATCTTAAGTTACTGATCCTTAATTATGAGATAATTACTTATTTAACATTTCAGAAAAATCAAGATACCATTATTCTACAGTTGTGCTTTTGACAGTTTATGAGATGGGATTGAGTGCATGCTGATGACACAAAGCTGTGTGGTGCAGTTGACGCGCTGGAGGGAAGGGATGTCATCCAGTGGGACCTAGATGAGCTTTATAGGTGGTCTCATGTAACTTCATGACATCGACAAGGCTAAGTGCAAGTTCCAGCACCTGTTTGAGGACAATTCCAAGCATAAATACAGGCTGAGTGGAGGATAGATTGAGAGCAGCCCTGCAGAGAAAGACTTGGGGGTATTGGTTGATGAGAAGCTGAATATGACCCAGCAATGTGCACTTGCTACCCAGAAAGGCACTGGCACTCTGGGCTGCATCAAAAGTGTGACCAGCAGGTCAAGGGAAGTGATTCTCCCACTCTGCTCTCATGACACCCCACCTGGAGTACTGCACCCATCTCTGGGTGGCCAGAGGAGGGCCACAAAGATGAACTGAGGGCTGGGAGCACCTCTCCTATGAAGACAGGTTGAGACACTTAGGGTTGTTCTGTCTCAAGAAGAGAAGGGTTCAGGGAGACCACTGAGCACTTTCAGTACATAAAGGGGGCTTACAAGACAGCTGGAGAGGGACTTTTTACAAGGGCCTATAGTGACAGAACAAGGGGTAATGGCTTCAAACTGAGTGTAGGTTTGGATTATATATTAGGAAGAAACTCATAAGTGAGGCACTGGAACAGGTTTCCCTGAGGTTGTGGATGTCCCATCACTGGAAATGTTCAAGGCCAGGCTAGATGGGGCTTTGAGCAACTTGATCTAGTGGGCTGCATCCCAGCCCATGGCAGGGAAGTTAGAACCAGATGATCTTTAAGGTCTCCTCAAACCCAAACCATTCTATGTTTCTTCTCTTCAAACCCAAACCATTCTATGTTTCTATGATAAATGAACTTGGACTTCAGAGAACAATAGATGACTTTACAACTGAGGTCTACAGGAGATACTAACCTGATCTTGAGGGGAAACTGATTATTTTTTGTAGCATTTTTTTGAATTCCAAGAACAGATTTCAAAGTTGACAGAGGAAGTGTTGCAATACATCTATGAGACTCCCTTAGGCTTTTTTGGAAATGCGAATATAAATTCAGCAGAGCAGGAGTTTGGACAGAGAATGTGATGCTTTCACCTTCAGCTGTGAGAGTGTCTTCTCACTTATCTATGAAGCTGAATTTATCAGTCCCTATTTATTTGAAAATAAAGTATGTGGGCCAGACAAATAAAAGGCTAGGGACAAAACCCACCCTTGTACAGCCCAGCTCCTTTATCTTGAATAAAATTGTGTTTTATCATATGCTCATTAGAGTGGCGATAGTGGTAGTGAAAATATTTGTTCTTTTGACTGTTAATCTGATAACATCATTTCTCATAAGAATGATATTGCATGAAATTCAAAGTTTGTTTTGAAACTAGCAAAAGACATTTTCATAAGAAATCTGTCAAGAAAATATAAAGAGACTAGTAGGGTTAAACCTGCCTTCTCAATAAATCAAACAAAATTAAATGGCATAACCTCTCTTTCATGTTCAAACTCCAAGATGGTTTTTATTACTGTCATTTGTCTGGAAAAGAAAAGAGAGATGGTAGTTGTGGATCAAAAAGCTCATAAAATCAATTACTGATGCAGACTTAATCCTGCTGTCTGTTTATTGCAAGGGTATTTGAGAGTTGTGGGAAATACAAACTTAACCTAGTTTAGCACTATATCTGTCTTCAGTTCTCCAGAGATCACAAGTGTTACAGAATCACCCAAGTTCATTTCTTCTTTCTGTTGCCTAAAATACAACAAAGATCAAATTTCCTTGTTGGGGACCTCATGGGCAGACCACTCTACTGTACAAAATTATGCCTCTTCTCCCTGGAGAGTTTTGTATTTCAATAGTTTTTGTTTGTTTGTTTTAAATATCCATAACCTATGCAACAGAAGATGGTGTTTCTATCCACATAGTGGGCTAAAAACTCTACAATTAATTCAAATCGTTCTTAAAATTTTCAAACATAATCTGAATTCTGATGAAGCTATCAGAATCAAAAAAAGTATTTGTCTCCTCTGAATCTGAGATAATGTTCAATAAATTCTAACAAAAGGAACAGCCAATCTGAATCATTGGCTTTCTGTCCTCATGGACATCAAATGAAGATTTTCCTATGGAGTTATGAGTCATGTTCATCATGCTAAGCAAGAACATTGTGCATAAGGCTTTCATAACACCACGAGTTTAAGTACAAACACATTTTTTTGAGAAAGAAGCTTTCATTAGGACAGATGCCATTATTAGCTGTAATCTTACAGACATTTTGAAATTCCATGTCTGGGAACTCCTAATTAATGTGCAAGAAAAGTGTTTTTGAGAACTCTCAAAACCTCACTCAATCCTCATATAAACTGGCATTCATAATGATATTGAGTTTATATCTCTCACTCCTAGACTAGCCTTGGAAGAAACATTTGAAACAGAATTGGATAATGTGGGTAGCCAAAGTCAAACAACTGAATTTTCTTAAAGTTAAATCTAAACCCCATAGCTTGTTAATGGGAGACAAAGTTAGAGAATAATTACATTTAAATGCAGCAAGTAAGGTGTCATATCTAAGCTACATGTATCAGCAATTGAGAGAAACATTCCCTTTGAGAGCATTGCTCGTTCCATCCTGCGGTTGGGGCTAAACTCTGGGATGTGAATCTGCCTTCAGAGGCATCTCACTTCAATCACTGCCAACTGCAAGAGCCCAGATGACAAGCTCGGATTAGAACACACACACATACCCACACACATATTTGCATATCTATATATTTATGCATTTATATATTTATGTGGATATATTTAATATAATATTAATAATTAATTTAATATATATTTATGTGGATTATATATTTATATTTCTCTATTTTCTCAGGATTTTAACAATATGTAAAAGCACAGAAAAAGGTTCTGCATTAAATATCACTTAATTCCTTGTGTCAGAAATAGCACCCTAATGAGCTCTGCTTTTCTCTCATTTTATTATGTTGAAGAGCAGAACTGTGTTCCTCTCAGGTTGATGCCCGTTGTCACATCCGAATGACAGCCCTCAACACCTTAGCCTTCCCATCAGAAAAGAGCAGGGGATGACACCTGCTTTCCTTCCAGGAGGTTCTCAGGGTTGGGGGTGGGAAGTACTTTGCCCAGTCATCTCTCTGTGCATCTTACACTTTTTTTCAGTGCAACAGGGAGATACCTTCATTGTGAAGGATTACATAAAATGGCAAACTGCTTTTGAAAACCCCTCTCTTTTCATTAAAAAGAGGCAGAAATTGTAAATGGCTTTAAAATGGCTAATAGTTTCTTCCCTAATGACTACATAAGGATATTATGGTATTTGTCAACACCTGACTAAAAATTCCAGACTTTTCCTTACAGTGAGTTGAATTGTCCTTAACTGCATTAGTTTTAAGCGGAATGCATGAATACGTAACTGTTTAAAACTTTGTACAAAGGCTCTGCATCTTCACATCTATAGCCAAGCACGGGAATTTTTTTTTTCCAGAGCAAAAAGGACTCCTATATAACAAAAGTGGATAGACACCACTTGTTTAAAAGAAAATAATAATTATGTTCTAGATGGTACAGGCCTTTCTTTCTAGCACATCACTGCAGGAAAAAAACTGTAATCTGGCTGAGATGTAACTGCACATTTGGTCCTCACTAGTCCCGAAGGAGTAGACTTTTCAGGGTTGGCTGCAAGGTCCGTCCCCATCCTAAGCAAGGAAGTTACTGAGAGGAGTAATCTGTGGGAGAACTGGCTCTCTCCTCTGTGTCTTCCAAATTCAGCAAACTCTGTGCAGACTTGACCACAGATACTTTGAGAAACTCTGGATTCCAGAGTTGGAAGGCTGCAATTTAGCTATACTCTGGAAAACACAAATATTGTGTTGGAAAACAAGAAGAGCAAAGGCTGAACTTCAGGCATCTTCATGTGAGTCCTGGGTCACTGGGGAATGAATGAGAAAAAAACCCCAGCAACCGGCTTTCTACCCTGTTTGTTGCATCTCATCACACACAAATAAAATGCAGGACACAAGTCCAAGGGTAGAATTGCTCAGTGAAGGACACATGAAACAGATACAACTGTGAGGCTAACCAGCTCTATCACTAGCAGTACTCATAGAGAGCTCCCAGGTGCACAGAGGATTGATTTTATCCTTGCCTCCTCCCTGACTAGCCACCTTCACAAGCCCATGCCTGAAGGAATAGGACCACTAGTACAAGTTCTCCTGCTGTCAAGGTGATGCAGGAGGCCAGTTGTAGGAAGAAGAAACTCATTCCTTTCTGGTCCCTACTGAAAGAATTGGAACAGGAAGGAAATTCTGGTGATTTTCACTAGATCATGCTTCCTCCAGCACAAAGTTACCAACTTCATTGTCTGCATGTCTCAGGTTCTGTAAGGCCTCACTCACATACCTCTCTTAACAGAAATCTAGTCATTTGCCCCAATTTTCCAAAATCCTCTGAGCTCTTAGCTTCTACTTGGTAGCTAATTTGAAGACAGACCATAAGCAAAGTCACCAACAATTTTGGTGTAAAGCTGCTCCATGCATCTAGTTTTTATAAGAGGGTCTTGATCGGGTTTCTTCCCCTTGCCTGGATCCCAACCCTATTGCTGCCTGCACCATGCATCTGCTGCAGGGGAAGCTGTGCAGATACTTTGTGTTGCAAATCAAGGGAACATGTCTCTTGCTTCTCACAAGAGAAGGTTATTTTTAAAATGTGCTATGGGAAGTATTTGAATGCAGGCAACACTGAGGCCTTTTAGAGAGCTGCTTACAGAGCAGATTCCTCGTTCTCTGTCTAATCATTTCTATTTCATGGCTGACTGATTTGTCCCCAGTTTCCATGCTACTGTGCCTCATAGTGAAGTGGCAAGAAATGCATAAAATACTGGGTAAAAAGCAGAAGGTCCTGAAACTAGAAAAATGTAACTGCTCAAAACAAAATTGAACTTACCCTGAACCACACTTCTGGCTTTACAGCGCTCCTGAACACTTTTTTTCTGACTTCCAGTACCTGACTAAGACTGGGGACTCATTCTGCTATAGAAGTGTATCTTTTACACTCTGCCTGGATGACTTCCAGCTGCAGTACGAAAGGCAGATGCATGACAGAAGGGTACCACAGACCGATAGCTAACACCGGAACAGAATCTGTGTATCTTCACCCCAACCCAAGCCTGTCCCCTAGGTACTGGGTCTGAATTTTATTGCTACATCTAACAGATGAATCTGAATGCAGTGTCCAAATAAGCACAAACTGTGGCAAAATTCCTCTCTCTACTTTTCAGGTTGAATCTATCTATGATATACTTACAAAAAGCAAATTTATTCTTATTTACCCTGATAATAGAAAAGATTGCTTTACAATGCCTTTTTTTACAAAACCTGCTGGTTTTATGATGCAAAATAGATCCTGTCTGGTTAACATCAAATTCATTTTGGTATATTCCCATGTCTTGATGTGACTATGTTCCCCACCAGGAGCTCACTTGTTGACACAGAGGCAGTACTGGTATTCTGGCTGTTGCTGTTTTTCGGTGAATGTGTCGGTCCACAATTATTTCAAAAGGACTAACTGAAAAGCTAATTTTTTCTATTCCTATAATTCCTATTTTTCAAGTTTATTTTAGAAGACTGGATGTAACAAACTTCCTTAATCCTTGCCCCTATGGGAGGCAGAGAGGGCAGGATGGGCTTTGTATGCTTCAGTTTAAGTACATTGGGGATTTTTGCTGTCAATGGACTCCCTCTTTTTCTAGTAGGATCTTTCAGGAGTTAAGTTTGTGGACACCAGCATTCTGATTTGCCTGGGGGCTATGACTCATTCTCAGAAGGTTTGACTGCTTTGGGGACTTCTGTTGCTGTACCAAATAAGCCATGATGCAGTCTCCTTCATCAGCTCTTGCATTCCCTGTCTACTCAGCTGCTCCTTCGTGGTTAGAAGAAAAAAGAATTGCTGTCTTCCTTTTAAAATCAACCATTTTAGTGGAAGTTTTGTACCAAGATAAGTTTTTCTAAACAAGTAACAACTTCATGCCTTTTCTTTCTATACAGCAAACCTCCTTAAAGGTATGGCCTGCTTTGAGGAGTAATTCTTAGCATTAATCCAGCATGATGCTTAGTCATATCCAGCACCTTCAAATTGTGTTGAAGTCTGGAATTTGAGGTTACTCGGGACCTTCTTAAATTGTCTGCACATAGCATGAATAATTTTACAGGAACACATTCAGAAACCAGAGTCTAGCCTCTTGATTCTCTGGAAATAATGCAATATTTCTCTTTATAAATAACAGGTCTTTGTGACCAACAAACATGGCAAACTGCACACACTCTGACACTGCTGGACACTAAACAACCCAGTTAATGGCTTAGTCATCCACTACGACTGGGCAGTTCCCATTTTTCCTAGGGTCTGACAAGTCCAGATGACAGCATCCTCAATTTTCACATGCATAAAGTTTGTCTGCTAAGAGAAAATTCAGCTCTAGTTTTTCTGCCCAAAGTGACTTCAAGCAAAAATCCCCATCGACCCTGAGTTGTGAAGACAGTCAAACTGATTTATGAACCAGAACAAAAAAATCTAGACAAGGGCACAGTTAGATTTTGCTTAGCTTTCTTCCCTTTATCAGTTTTTGAAGGACACAAATCCAAACGACCACCAGGACCTCTGATTTTGCACCCGCCAAGCTTAGGGAGGGCGATCCGGTTTGTGCCATCTCCCTGCCCTGCCTCTGTGCGTGTCGGGGAAGGAAAATCCTTCTGACGGCGTTACACAAGGTCACGTAACACATGCTCCTGCTCCCCCGGCCCCGGGCGGGACGTCCCGGCTGCGGAGCTGAGTGCCGGCACACACCGCGTCGGGAGCCACCCCGCTCCCCGGCGGGCGCGGCGAGCCCAGCCCGGTGCGCCCCGGCGGGAGAGCGCGGGCAGCCCGCGGCAGGGGAGCCCCGCATCTCACTGGAGCGACGAGCTCCGGCGGGCTGCCCCGCCTGCTGCCCGCCTCCCTCCGGCTGTCTGCCCCCTTTCTTTGAAACAAACAAACAAACAAACAAACAA
>VXAY01005509.1:837293-853638 GCA_013399855.1 Oxyruncus cristatus
GGGCGGGCTGGGGGAGGCGGCCCCGGGTCCCGTGGGGCGGCAGGATCCTGGCAGCGGGGCGGCCCTCGCCCAGCTATTTAACCGTGGCCGCGGGGCGCACACCACACCCCCGCGGTGCCAGGCACGGCTCCCGCTCCCGCCGCCAGGCGGCCCCGGTCCCGCACCCGGCCAGTGGCTTTGCCCCAGGGCGGAGCGAGCCCCCCCTCTGCGGGGAGGGCGCTCCCGCAGCCCCCGCGGGCACAGCTGGGAGCGGCCGGGGATCCCCGCGCAGCGCCCTCCCCACGCTGCCCTCGCCATACCGCCTTCGCTGCGCTGACCGGAGCACGGCGCCCTCACCGTACTGTCCTCACTACACTGACCCCACTTTATTGCCCTCCACGCAGAGCACCTCCATCACCGTGCACACGCCGTAGCGCCCTCCACGTAGCGCCGTCCGTATACCGCCCTCCACGGACTCTAGCAGACCCCGTCCCCGGCTCCCGGTGTCCCTGCCCGCAGGTGCCCGGCTGTCCGCCCTCCTGCTGCCGAGCCGCCCGGGCCCCGCTCTTCCGACGGGTCTCGGAGCTTGCGGGGCCGAGCCGCTGCAGGTACTCGGCGGCGGCGGGCGGGACGGCAACGGAGCAGCATCTCGGCCCCATCCCCTGGCGGTCCTACCTCCGAGTCTACGTATTTGGTGCCGGACATGCTGCCGCGGGCTGCTGACGGCTCTGCCGCGAGTGACTCTGCCCTGTGACTTGTAGGACCGGCGGCAGGAAGATCCCGCTCTCCGGAGCGGCCGGCCGGGGGAGGTAGCTGCGAGGAGAGGGCTGGCCACTGGCCAGGGCGGCTCCCTGCCTCCGGCTGGGGTGGATGACAGCCGCGATACGGCCCCGCACGCAGCAGGGCGGCCGGGAGCCGCCGGGGGTGGGAGGAGAAAGTAGCCCTGCCCCGGCAACCTGGGAGCTGGCGGCCCCGGTCCCGGATGCTTGGGCCACGCTTGCGGAGACAGGTTCACTACAGGGACAGGGATAGTGATAGGGACAGGGTCGCGTCGCCCGCCCTGTCCCGGCCACCCGCCACCACCGCGACAGAGGGTCCTCGCCGCTGGTTGCGGGGGGTGCGACAGTGGCTGCGTGTGGCAGAGCTACGAGGGCAGGGGCGAGGGGGCAAGGAATCAATGAGGAGATGGAAAACTTGGTAGTGTTTCTCGTCCAGAGCGAGCGAGGCGTTTGTCGGCCTCCCCCCTCCCGGCACTGACAATAGTTTACACAGAAGCATCGCTGCTCCAGGAACAATTGTGGAAACTTGGACATCCTTGGGATGAAGAAAAAGAGATTTTTTTCAACTGGTTCACTTCAAAACTATGCAAATATTTAACAGTTCTGCGCTTTAACAGTGCTATATTTTTCCCTGGAGGAGAATTGATCCATGAGCATCTGCCATGCATATTAACCTGTGGGATTTACTTTTAAAGGGGAATGGTGGGATACTGCCATGCTCTGTCCTCAAGGTTCTTTGTAAGCTCGGGGGCGTATATTGGTGTAAATGCTATAAAGATTTATCACTGTATTCAAGATGGCTCAGGTTAGGATTGTAACACCACTATACATCTGTAAGCCTAGAACTCTTTTTTTTTTTATTATAATTATTTTTTTTTTATTTGTGCTTGCAGCCATTAATTTTCTGTTAGGAAATCAGACTATGGTGAAAGATTTATAACATTAACAGAAAAGCAGTGACCTTAGTGTTAGTTTAGCACAGAATTGCAGCAACAGAAGTAGAAAATTCTTAACTGCTGTATATTTGGCTTTGGCAATTCAACAGAGAAATGACCTTGGAAAAGCCACTGGCTAAGACAGATGTAGGCTCCACAGATGTAAATAACTGCACCTGTTGAAAATGCAGTCCACATAGACATGTATCGCTGATAGGGTCATCCCTTAGCAGTCAACTTTCCTTAGGAGTTTATATTGCTCATAAACTTTAGAACAAATGCTTTGGATGGAAGTTTTCCAACTTTCCAAGTTACTTGTAGCTTTTATAAGTAACTTCTTACTGATGCAATAATTCACTTGAGCCATCATTAAAATATTTTCATCTGTCCACGCACTGGAGTGTGTACATGGAATCAAATGAGTGTATTGAAGGACGTATCCATCTGAAAAAACCCTCAAGGCAGTTCTTTGTTCTCATACCTAGAAAAGTTTTTCAATTAGTCACTGTCCTGCACATTAATCAGAACATTTTGATTAATCATTCAGTATTACTGTGTATCTCACAGATGACTGAAAAAAGAGAGGTACTTGTTAATTTGAAATGATGAATTGGTTCTGGAATTGTTTCTGCAGAACCACAGCCCCCTTTAAAAGACATTTCTGAATTGTACAACACCACTGCAGCTAGAAGAATATCAGAAGCTAGTGGAATTTATAAGTTTTATGAGATGAATTCCAGAATAGGCTGCATACAAAGTGAAATGACCCATCACATCTGATTGTACATTAGTGGTGTTCTTTTGAGGTAAAGAAATATCAAGGGGACAGCCAACAGAGAAAATGGGCTATGAGAGTGAGCAAGTTACACCTGCAGAGATGGAGAAGGATGGAGCCATGGCCCATTGCCTCTAGCACTGCTGTATGAGAAATGCACACAAACTTAGCAGCCAGAGGCTTGGCACGGGTGCACACAGGAGTTCTGCAAGGAGCTCCTGTTACATTCAAAGGAAGAGTATAGCTCAGTGGGAAAGGGCCTGGTAAGGGCCTGCAGGGAACTTGTGAAAGTGAAAAGGCTCTTGTCCCCTTTTCAGCTCCTATGAATAGATTATCCAGGGTTGTCCTAAAATTGCCAGAGGTTGTAGACACCCAACCTGGCCTTGGAAATGACACCCAAACAGTCTTCTCATGCAACACTGTATCTTTAGTAGCCCAGGTCAGTTGCTGAACACTGGCCCCCTCACTACCTTTCTTCTTTCTTCATCACACTAGCCTTAGGCATTTCATATCTGCTTTTAAAAAGTTTTTATTGCATTGAAGTCTTCTTTTAACTGAACTTTAAAACCTCAGGATTACCTTTATTGAGAACTTGCGCTAAACCTGGAGCAATTTGTGTGCAAGTTATGATCTGTTCTTGTTCTGTTTTGAGAAGAGGAAAGGTTTTAGTATGGGTAGTAAACATCTCTTCCAAAAAGCCAGTGCAAAAAAAAAAAAGGTTGGAAAAAATTCCTGGTGTCAGAAAATGAGTCACGAAACTGAACTGAATGTGGATGACTGCTCACTGACTGTCTTTGTCTGGTATCAAACACTCCCTCTTCCTCCATCCTCAACTCCCCTTTTTTTTTAAGCTTGTGTAATTATTCCAGTTATGGTATTAGCAATACTCCTGATATATTTCAATGTCAGCAAGATCAAAATCAGTCCTGAGAAACTGTTTACTTTATGTATGGTTTCAACAGCAACAAGGCTGACAGATAACAGAGGTTGTTCGTTAGCAGCCTGCCTTATGCAGAGCACTTACAAACCTGAGGCTTAGGAGTGGAAGATCACTGCTTTTTTGTGTATCTTCTGTTCAACTGCTTAATCACATAATTTTATGTGTATTTTTTATGTTTTGCTGGATGAAAGCCTTAGCTGCCAGAACTGTTAGTACTGAACTTTTCTGAGCCATCCTACTGTCCTCATCCTGCTGCCTGACAACAAGCACTGGCATGGGTTTAACATGCAGGCCAATGTATTCCTCCTTCCATCATTTACAGATTTGTAGTCCTGGAGAACTTACGGTGGTCACTCTGTCCCCACTCTCTGGAGAATTTCTGTATTTTAAATTGTGAGTCCCTGGATCAGAACTTTTCCTTGGAGATAGGTGTCCCTTGCCCCCAATATACAGGTCTGCACTTTCATGTTTGCATTTGTTATTTGGCCTGTTTGTTCCTGGCATCAAAGGAATAGTTATCCCAGGATAACTATTATCCTCTCACATTCCTTCCCTCTCACAGCGTCTAGCTAGGAGTGATTTCGTTTTACGTGGAAGTGCTGCTGCCATAAAACATTTCACAATAGCCTGAGGGCTAGAAGAAGTAAACCAACACTGCAGAAACCTGAAATCAAATTTTGCCTGAGGTGTGCCAATGCATATGGACTCACTCCTGGGAAAGTATATTCTGGGAAGTACCTTATTATGCTGATGTGCAGTAAGTGTATTTTAAGGAGTCTAAGGCAGTCTCTTCTCTTCTTTTGGGATTCTGACTGGGCTTAGATGTAAGATGCCAAGTTGCTCAAATAAGGGCGGTTCCAGGCATGACAAAAGTAAAACTGTAGGTACTGAGAGGGGTTATGTGAAAGGGAGGTGCCTTTCTGAGTTCAGACATGTTCCTGGTTGGGTGGCAGCTGAGCAGGGATTACAATTTTGGATTGAAATTCCTGACTTTCTCTCACTTCAATCCTGTTGTATGTGTGTACATCTTTTATTAGAGCTAGTCCTTGAAGGTCTTGATCAAGATACCTTGGAACTGCCTTGGCTGGAGAGGCAAAGATTGGAAGCTTTAATTCTGCCAGACCTTGTGTAAATCAAGTCACTCTTTTCTCAGTGCTTTTCAGTATCAAATTCCTTACTACTGAGCTGGACTATGAACACTGGTCTATGTCAACACTGTTCTGAGCCATTCTGTTGGTTCTACCTTACTATTAAGTGTTCTGGTGTTCTATAGAAAAATCACACTAGTGAGAACCAGTCTCATTAATGGGACTTGAATACCAACTCCTTAAGGTTTATGTATTGTCACCAAGCTTCATCAACTAAGAATTTCATGGTCAACCCAAGCTGATAGTTGTAGCATTGTGATAGCTCTGATGGGGTGAAGTAAAGCCAGACGAGGGAAATACATGGGCTGAAAAAGCCACTCTTACTGAACTGAAGCAGTTGGAAAAGTAGACAAGCTTTCCTTGAGGTTTGAAATAAAAGTGTGAATCTCTACATTTTATTCAAGTGCCTAAAGTAGGATTTGATTCAGTGCTATGTGAAGGGGTCCTTCTTTCTCCCACTTGCAGTTGGAAGGGGAAGCCGGACAACAGACAAAACATTTAACACAGGTGACACTCACCCTTGGCCTCAGCTTGTGAGAGAAGTGTGTAGAAAAGAACCTGCCTCACTACTTATATGAAGCTCTAGTTGCTTCTATCAATCTTCCCAATTTCTGCATCAAATACAACTATTAATGTAGCAGAGCAAAGAAGCCAAGCCAAGCCCAACATTTTGCATTAATCAATGCAGAGTGTCTTTTCTGGATGATGATTCAGAGCAGGAATCTAAGCTCCTCTGAACTGCCTCTCAGAAGACATTTTCTTTTTGTTGCAATAATCTTAGGAAGATTAGTGTCACCAGGCTAAAATTAGCCTTTATTAGTTCACCTCTAACTTGTAAATCCCTGCATGAAGAAAGCACCCTCATTTTTAATGCATAACTGCTGGTTCATACCCACTGGAGGCCTTTAACTGTAATTTTTATGAGCACAGACAGACAACAAACAAGACTGGTAAAGTGTCCGGTGTTCGACCTTGTTCCATTTGCATTTTTATTTTAAAAAAACCAAACACATGTATTTTTCCATGTGTTTTGAAAAGAGAGTGAATAACTACAATAGTTTTATCTCTGCAGGTGGGGGAATGATCACACCCTGTAAAAATAAGGGACTTACCATTCTTTGGCTTCCACTAAATACAAGTGTGTGGTCTGAGGTCCCAGAGCTGCAGGGATGTTCTGAACTTTTTAGTCAGTGAATGCCTAAGTGAACTTTTCAGATAGGTGGGAACAGGCTCTTCATTTATTAATACATCAAGTTTCTGTTAAGAATTTATTTCAATTTATATGGTGAACAAGTAGGGTGGGGAAACATAAGATACAAATATAAATGCTCCAGAGTCAGATTTGGAGGATTTTAGGAAACCACTCTTGTAAGGATGCTGGTTAAACTTCTTTGTGAATTAAAAGAAAAAAGCCCACAGACACAAATCCAGGGTTAGTTCTGTATGTTAGTTGTGATTTTCATGAAAAACAAGATGCTGAAATATTTTCAATGTCAGAACTGAGTCTCCAGCTCATGACTGTAGATCTCAGGTCTGCAATAACAAGAGACAGCTTGGATTTGGAACATCTTATTATTTATAATAGCTCTTCCATGATGACAGAAAGTCTACTCTTGTTAAGAATTGTATTTTCTCCATTCCATAGAGAAGATGCATCAGAGCAGATGACCTGAATCAGGCATAAATTTTCCTACATTTGTTGCAGACAGAGACTAAGTTTCTGGACTCCCTTCTTGTTTAAATTCTCATTTGTAGGTTTCTATTAAGAGATCAGCTGGGATGGTTTGTTCACATTTCAAAAAATTTGGAGATGAACATAAGAAACCTACTCCTACATCAAAGTGCACAGTTCAGTGCCAGTGCCAATTCAGTCCCTATCGTCCAACATCACTGTAAACTATTCACAGTATCAGCTGTGGCAGAGCTTCAGGATATCAGTCAGAACTGTCAAATACATAAAATCCTGAGAATACTTGCCAGCCAGAGTTGCCTGGGGCAGACTGACATCTAACTATTGGAGAGTCTGTATATATTCATGCTTCCTTCCACTCCTTTTATGGACGAATTAAATGTAACAGCCAAGCATCTCATATTTTACCCAAAGTCTAACAGTGCATTTTGTATTTTCTTATAGTAAAAGCACATCTGTTCCAGAGAAAGATACTGCTATAAACTATGTAAGAAACTAACAGCTTTAATTATTTAATTACAAGTTTGCTTGAGTCTTGTAGCAGCCAGAGAAATGGTGAACAGAACTAATTAATGACAAGCCTAAATCAAAATAAGAACAAACCAAAACCATTCCACTTAATTGTCTGAGGTAGCTAGAGCCAGATGACTTCAGTAAGCTATTTAAGAATGCATATATCCAGGAGTACATAACATAAAATGATACATTTTTCTCTGGGGAATGGCCTTATTCTCAAAACTTTAAATCCAGACTTCAGGCTTTTATAGGGCTGCTTTTAGACATAAGACCTAGTACTGATAGATTTATTTTCTTTTAAATGCATTCATCAAGGGGATATTTTTCAGTGGAAAATATCTTTGTAAAAATCCTGGACATTGTAAAAGAAAATAACTCTCAAATGAGTTCAAGCATAGCCTGGCCAACTTTTATTTTCAAAACAGTTATTTCCATTTTTAACAAGCTAACTTCTTGCCGAATAAAAAAAAAACAAGAGAAGTTTCCATGGGCACTAATCATTAAGATCCAGTTTTTGAAAGCCATATAAATCCCTCTCTAAATGTCATAAATTCTAAAAATACTTTTAATATACAAAGATTTTCTTAATGTACAAAGAATATGCAGTGTCAGCTAGCTTCAATAGGCCAGTAAGCAAGAAAAGGACAATTCTGCAGCTCATCTGTAAAGAAAGCACGTGCCTGTAAAAAAAATTAAGCATTTTTTTGAATGTTGCCAAAATTCTGCAGAGAGACCTGCTTCAGAGAAAGCAATTGTTCTGTATGGGCTTAATCATACACAGAGATACGTAATTTTCTACTATAAACACGTTAAATGAAGTTGATAATAGTGAAACTCTATTGATGCTCATCCATTTTTTTACCTCTCACATATTTTGGAAAAACTGCATACTACTCTATGCTGTTTGGCATTTTAAGAGTTTTTTTAAAGCTGATGAATCTGAAAAAAAAAAAAGTTGAAAATGGGAAACAGCTGATGTTTTATTATTTTATTATACATCTCGTGTTTGACAAGGAATTTGAGACATCATTTTAGAAAACAGCATTCTAAATCACACAAACATTTTACAATTGCAACTTACCATCTGCATTTAAAGGAAACAGCAGCATAAGCCCATCAGAAGGCTAATGTAATTTTAAGGTACCTCTGCATACGTTCTGTTACTCTGATTTAAAATGTCATATTAGGTGCAGAAGAAAGAAAGGCTTTTTGGGGGGGTTTAGGCTTTGAAGTAGTAAATAAGCAACACAGAGAGTCAAGTCAATAGGTTAGGAGAATTAGACAAGGATACCAATAACACTCACTTGCCTTCTATAAGAGCTTGCTACCTAGTTAAAGTACTAGCGTAGTGTCTATTGCTTTAAATATCACAGTGTTCACACTGATAACATACAGAAATAGGCAGGGTTGCATTTACTATACTCCATTTTAATAAAAAACATTTCTCATAAACAGATATTTCCAGCTCTTTTGCATAGTTGAATATGAAAACACTTATAAGTTTTGCTTTTACAATCATATATAATTAATATACTAGAATTGCACAATAACACTTAAAATTTACTTAAGTTATCTAATTAATTTAGTTATCTAAAGTTATTTTTTGCAGCATCTCACTCTTGCTGCTCAATAAGTTGGTTAGAATTCAAATACTAGAGAAATAATGCATCAAAGAAAACCAACCAAGTGTAATTTACAAAGGTACAAAATATACAGCAAAGTTAACCTCCCATTAAATAAAATATACAGATTAGCTGATGTTACAAATCATTAACTAACACCTTATTTTAAGGGATAAATTTCTAGGGAGCTTCCCCCCCCCTTTCAATACAGGAGAATTACACAACAGTTCCTTTCCCTGTATGTTTATGCAATGAGTCACATTCACTTTAACTGCTGATAACAGAGCACTGTGTTTATCATTCTGCATAGTGAAGCCAAAAACGATCCCTGGTGGAACTGCAGTAAAGCCAATGTGAAGCCCTAGAGATCAGTTTTGTCTAATGTATGATAGCCTACTCATAGAAATATTTATAGTAATAATGCCAATCATTATCACTGTGGTGGCTGTTAAACCTCCACGAGAATTCTCCTGTAATCTAGCAATCAATGTACCATTAAAATAAAGTGTTGCCAGTATACTCTGTGACCACTGTTGTTAAAACAGCAAGCTATGAAAACTGCCTACTTATTCTTAAACAGATCTCCCTGATAAAAAATGAGTTTTAACAAAAATAGCATGTTCCCACTTAAACCAGCCATAGTAATTAACAGTTTGGAATGAATGGTAAGTGCTTGTATGTTAGGTTAGCAAAGAAGTATAACACCAGCCCCGACTACCACAGTGTCACATTCCTGATGTTTACTCTGGGTCCAGGCGAATATTAACCATGGCAAAGCATCGGCCTAGGCTCTGAAAGAATGGTACGACAAAAACATCTGTCAGGCTCTTCCATACAGTTTGCACTGAAGGCAAGACCATGAGACAGGTTTTCACAAAAGGCACCACAATCCTGTAAAAGAGAAAATAAAAGATGTGAAGATTGGTGCTGCTGCAGCAGGGGGAAATAAGGATAATGAAAGAGAAGTGTGACATCTTATGGAAAAGGAAGCGATTTTATAACTCAAAATATTTAAACAAGTTGATTTCACTCTCTTGCAGTCCTTCTCCATCAATTTTGTTTGCTTACAGCCTCATACCTGCACATGCAGAAGTACCATGATGCATCTGGTCCTCAGGCCAGAATAATTTGTGTGCAACATAGGAGACAGGAGATGCCAGCCTTCTTTTCATTGTGCCTCTGCTTCCTAAATTTTTGTACATGCCTTTTAGAATGATGGTATTTTGCTGTTCTCTCCCTGCTGCTGGCAGGGCTGGTGTACTGATATGCTGTAGCCCTGCTGCCACCCTCTGTGGCTGAAGAGCAGACTCATTTCCTAAAGGCTTCCTTGTGCTGTGGTAATATCTGACTGTGTGGGTCTTTGGGGCTAGATTGAAACACCATGTGTCCCCACTTTGATTGACTGGAAACAGTGCTCTTTACAATCTGTTCTTGCTCTGCCGTGTCTTCTGTTGTTTCTCCTATCTGTCTCTCTCCCCCACACACAAATACACAGGCACACATGCACACCACCATTTGTGTCTCAATTCTGCCAACCTAACATCACTGTTACAAGTTGCTACAATAAAACAGAAAAGGAAAGCAATATCCAGTTACATCAGATTACTATAGTACAGAGACATGCCGCACTGCAGAAAAATGGGCTGATCCTGAAAATTTTTTCATTTGTGGGTGAGAAATTAACATAGAATGAGGTCAAAACTCCTTGTCAGGGGAAAAGATCACCTTACTCACTCAGGGTGCATACTTGAAAGTTTTGTGCTTTCATCTCCTGAGCGCTGGTAAGCAACTGGTAAGCAACACTCCCTATGTGCCAATTCCAAACCAATGTCTTTAGTGGTGCCTTTAGCCAAGCATACTAACAACGCAGGTGAGTCTTGCACATATGGGCAGTTCACAAGGGCCAGTGGATACATGATAACTGACCACACTATTTTAAGTTATTCTCCTTTCTTAATTATTTACCAGCCTCAACCCCTGGTCATTTCACTAACCTGGATGTTCTGACTTTGGTGCAGACAAATTAAACGTATAAATAACTTATGTAATACTGAAGTGGCACTAGGGAAAGTTTTAAAAGAATCTCTATGCCATATAGAAGACATTTATTTCCTAAATTAGGTAAAAGAAGCTATAGATTTTTTTGACAAAGATAATAAACTCTGTTCTAGTTTGCTGTTGCATTCAAAATTTAGATTCCCAATCTTGCATCGACATAATTCTGCTGCAAAACTTTCACTGACTTTGGTGGGAATGACAGAAAACATTTAATTTACTATTTCGTCACAGGTCTAAAAAAAATTTAAAAAGCACTGTGCATTTACATTGTGTACCTCTCAGAATAACAAAGTAGAAATAAACCCTGACACATTCAAAAATGTTGAAGGTTAGAAATGCAGAGTCAAAATTAATTACTTTCACTGTTTATCTAACTGGATTCTCAGCTTTTGTCACACAATACAAGCCATATACTAGTATGCCCATGCTGCAGTCTAAGCTAGCCCAGATGGATTTAAACGAGAATAGTTTTTCTAAAACCTTCTCTTTTGTCTCTGCTGAAACAGCTAGTAATATACACCCCATATAGAACTGTGGGTGTTACTGGAATAATGTGTCTCTAGTTTTAAACTGAACACTGTAAACGATGTGCTTTATAACCACCTGCAATATCACTGCATATAGAATAGATTTCTATAAAATCAGGTCTTCACCTGTGAGAATACAGCTGATAAACATCAGTAATGCAAAGAAAAAAAAACTTGGTATTTCTCCAAGCAACACAGGGAAAATGCCAGAAATGGCTACTCAGCTTGTGTTGACTTCAACTCTTTTCCATTTCAGTTATGTCACTGCTCCTTTGCTGTCATCTAAAATTAATTTGGCATGATTTTTTTTTTAAAATCTAACTGAACTGGAGAGAAGCGGAAAAGCTGACATTTCTACTGGACCTTCTGTTGACAGGATCACACAAAATACAAACTAAACAAATACCACATTGTGCAGAAGTTTCACAGAAAGATGTAGAAGGCTGGAAAAGCATTGATCATACTACTTGCAACTGCTGTAGGGGTCATTCACACAGTACCAGAACTCAACCTATATTGGCAGTTTTAAATGAAATAAACATTAAAATGTTTCGGTAATGCTTTATAACCTTTTAACACTTGCTATCCAATTTTATGGTAAATGCATGTAAAAAACGAATGTAGGCTAACTCATGGGATGATACGAGACATGATAGCAAGTAAAGGTAATCAATGTAAATAACTTTTAATTTTAAAATAAGTCACTCTACTTAGACAACAATTACGCAAACACCTTTCCTCAGAGAAGAAAATCCTTTACAGCCAAGAGAGCTGTAAAAGTTATTTTCTAACCTTTAAAATGTGAGTGTGTATATATATGGTATATATGCATTTACATTTATGTAAGTCCACATCCTGTTCTGCATAGGACAGGTTATTCTATGCTGCAGTATTTCCAAATCATCAGAGGGTGCAATGTGCCTTCTGTGGAGTGACCAGGCACACTCAAAAAATAAACAACCAAATGCCATTAGATGCCATGTATTTGTTTTGTGACCTGACAAATATAATGTACATATTCTTTACTCACAATGCTGTGGGTTTACCCCAGTCTGCACTTCTATTCACAGACATGGTAACTGCTTACTTGAATAATGTCTAACAGTGAAATTACAGGCAGCATATCCCAAGGATATCAACATTGGTGCCATATACTGGTACTACTAGTGTTACCATGTGGTACAGCATTTGGAAGAAAATGAAAGCTCTGTTGAATTTGCCATCTAATCTGAAGACAGCTACCTCTATGACCTCTCTTGGTATGTATGTATTTATCATAAAATACCCATCCTTTCACTAACTAGAATGAATCATATCTTTTGGCAACTGTTGAACTGAAAAGAGCAAATGACCCCATTTTTTCCCATCCTATCCTATTTTGTCTTCATTCTGTTCAAGGCATGACGTCTACAAAATCTTACCCCTTGAACTTTCTCACTTTTCCTCACATTTCTTGTTTTTCCTCCTAATTCCCGAGCAAATGTTGTCAAGAACCAAACATCTCTTGGAAATGGCAGAGCACAGTTTAACTCCCACTGACAATGAAAATCAACTTGTCGAAGACTTGGGCAATGAGGTTGGGGTAGTCATGCACTATTCGTTCAGATTCCTCCTTCAAAGTGAACAATCACATCTCTTGCAATGTTTTTCAAAATGGAACCTCAGACAGGTCTTAATGCTGTTTTTCAGATCCCACATGTTTCTGTGCTTTAACTACCTAATTACAAGTATGCACACATACTACATCATGATTTTGAATTAAAAGTCTTATATGGCTCTACAATACAAGCAAGCATTGTGAAAAGATGGCTAACTATCACCTAGAATTTTACAGTTTCTTGTTGTGTCCCATTAACCCTTGGGATGAGCGAGGCAACAGATAACCACCAAAGCCTTTCGCAACTCATACACAGTATATGAAGCGCATTATAACCAAACATTATCTATTCCAGGACCTGAGTAGACTGGAAAAGATAAAATTACTACAAAGGAAACAAGAGAACATCCACCTACTTCCTCTTCATAAACCAAGGGATATGTATTGGACATCAAGAGGCATCAAGGCAACACCACCAGGTCATAAGGTGGGTCTTCATGGCATATCTGCACTGTAATTTATTTCGATTTCAGGCAGTCAGCAGGGAGATGGTTTTAGAATTGAGTATGATATCAGTAAGTTAAGTAAATGAAGTTGTGGAATAAAAAAAGGTAAGAAGTTATGCATGTCCCTGGCTACATCTTAGCACTGTGAATGGAAGCTCAAGCCAAGAGATGCTACGAATACTACTGCTCTAGCTGATGATAAGAGTATAAAGCTGTGTGAGTCCTTGTGGTTTACAGCCCATTTCAGATCTCAGACTTAAGCTACGGATCCTCAAATGAACCACTGATTATTAGCATCAACATACCAAAAAACTATTCAGGTAAGACTACAAAAAAGCATACATGAAATACAAGTTTTAATTTCCAAGAGGTGGCAAACATGTGTCTTGGAACAAGAATCAGCCACTGATCTATAACAAATATAATGATTTTGCATGTGCTGCTGAAAAACCGGAAGTGTTCTGCTCATGTTTACAAATCAGTAACTTTAAAAGCTGCAATTTAAGGACATATTTAAAAGCTTGCTAATTTTCACAGAAAGATGTTAAAACTCAGTCTTCCTGGTGAAAGACAACAGTTACCATCAGGTATGAGGGGGGAACTCACAAGGTGTCCTTGAGCATGAGAAATGTTGAGCCAGACTTCTGTGGATTTTTATCATTCAACTGCAACATGTGTGACAATCAACAGAGCTTTGTACTTGAGCACTTCCAAAAGTTGTCAAAACACTTTTGAATTTAGCCTCGGGAAACGCTCCCTTATGTCATATCAACATGATCATCTCACTGTTTTGGATGATGAATGTGAGGCACAGAGACTCTGAGTGGCAGCCTTCTGGGAAGGTGTGCCCAGGGCTTTCCCATGACATTTAAACAGCTGAAGACAGAGTTATAATGTAATTCCCTTCCTTTCACCCACAAACCAAGAAGTTACTTTTTTTTTTCAGACCCAGTGGGGCTACAAGGGAGCCAATACCATTTGTTTAGGGTCTCTAAACCTGCACTACTCCTGCACTACCCTCTTAAATGCAGAAATGTTGAACTTCTTACTCCCATGAAATCTGGAACACTAATAAGTGCAGAGAAACCAACTCAGTCTCGGTGTGTTACACCTCTGTGTTGAAACAAATCCAGGTTGGGTTTGTGAGAAGATGAGACTATTGGCTTTGGATGGTAGCACTGGATGGGGCTCAAGGAGGTGTACATAGTACTACTGAGTTACATGATCCTTTCACACCCACCCCAGGTGCAAAGAAGATCAAAGGGAGAGATCCCTTCTGTAGTGACAACAAATGTAGGGAAAGAAAATAAGTTGACGAGGAAGCAAGAGTGTTCACAAAGTCAGGGGAAACTTTTCAAATGAAGTGGCACACTCAACAGTCCTATTTCAGATGTACTGAGAACCCACAGTTCCTGAGATAGTCACTAGGGACTACTTGCATAAATAGAAACTGACCTCTGAGTCCTGGAACAGTGAAACTCATGTCTATATATCCAGTCTGTGAAAACCAGATACAAGATCATTGTGAAGCACAATAAAGTACTACAGTTTTAATAAATTTGGCACTGATGAATTTTTCCATAGATATCCCACTACTGGAAACTTATAAATACTCACTGTACCCTTATGCAGTCACACTGTACACTATGGCACAGTGACAGCTGACAGACCTAAAAATCTGGGCACTATTTTGTTTATATGGCACTGTTCGTTTATAACAATTTGGGAACCAAAGATGTAGCAGGTGGGCAGCTCTACACTGCATTACAGCTCCTTTAGGTATTATGCAAGTACTATGCTCCAAAATTCAAGCTAATCATTTTTCAAAGTGGGTAATGATGATATCATCAAGCCACACTTCCATTCCATTTTCAAAAACTGAAATCTGAACTCACAAGATTGACACTACAGGTTCAGATAGTCAAGGTATTCCTAATGCTTTCAGTTTGTTTCCAGTCACTGTATTCTATTTCGCTTTCTTTAAAAACTTTTTCATGATTCCCGTGTTACCCAAATCAAATGAGACTTTGCCCAAAACTCATGTATACGAAAAATCCTGTTTTTCAGGAATGATGTTAATGATTGCATTCATCCCTTCCTCTGCAGCCTGCTGGATTCTCAGTTCTTTCCCCAACCTCATTCTTTTCCCTGCCTTTCTACCTTCTCAGCAATCGTCTCCCTTTCTGTTCTCAAGGTACTCCTCCCTAATATTTTGCCAGTGTATTATATTTAAAGTACATCAGGTGGCTGTGACTTGGAGGGCCAATGTATTTGTCTGTGAACTTGGGCCATGACCAGAAGCAGCTTTCCTGAGGTCAGCAGGGTTTCCTGCTTAGGTGGAAGAGCTTTGGGGCTCTGCATCTAGAGAGACAGCCATGTACCAGATGCAAGACAGTGACAGCACATTTTGTGGCAGTAACAAAGAGCGAGCTGGGCCCTCAAAAGCTTTCTTCAGTCTGTGAGGAAAGAAATGAAAGAGGTAACTGTACTATAGAGATGTCAGGTGTTAGTAATACTTCTGCCTAGGTATTTCGTTTAAAATACACCTTTGAATAAATTCTGTACTTCAGTTTTTGAAAAAATGCAGTCATTACTATTACTCCAGAGGCCAGCCAAGGCTGGAATGCATAGTGTAGGTGCCACCCAAATGGCAATATGAGCTCTCTGCCCCAAGGAGCTTACACAATCATGACAGACCGCTGACAAAAGCAAGGCAGGGAACTGAATCACAGCGAAAACACTGTTTTCTTTTCTCTCCCTTTAAAAATAAAGCAGCTGATTGACTACCAGTTGTAAAGACGGAGATCGCTGGCTGGGCAGTAATGAATGCTACAGGAGAAGAGCTCTGTGGAGCTGTCGGCAGAGCCCAAGCTCCGGCGGGCACAACATGGGCTTACCAGATGTGCAGGCAGCTGAGCGCCGCGAATATGATCCCCACGACCAGGGCCAGGGGTATGGCAAGGACCAGCGTCAGGAGTTTGTAGATCACGTACTTGCTGAGCTCAAACAGAGCGTGGCTGCAGATCCAGACTTTGTCGAAGGAGTGGGTGAGCTCGGGCTCCGCGATCACGTCCTCGAACCCCAGCTGGAACAAGAGGCGGCTTTGCCGTCACCCGGGACTGGGGCGCGGGGACCCCGCGCTCGTCGTGTACCCGAGCCCCGGCCCCGGCCCCGGCCCCGGCCCCGGCCCCGGCCCAGCCCGCACCTGAAGGTGGGCGTTCATTCCGTGGGGATCGCGGTCCAGCTCGTCCTCCGCGCACTTCTCCGCCTCCG
>VXAY01005509.1:859179-894474 GCA_013399855.1 Oxyruncus cristatus
GGACAATCCCCTCCCTTGACCAGCTGGCGATGCTTTGCCTGATGCCCCCGGGGACATGGTTGGCCCTCCTGGCTGCCAGGGCACTGCTGACTCATATTCAACTTGCCATCAACCAGGACCCCCAGGTCCCTTTCCATGGCACTGCTTTCCAGAATCTCATTTCCCAGCCTGTGCAAACATCCAGGGTTGCCCCATCCCAGGTGCAGAATCCAGCACTTTCCCTTGTTGAACTTCATATGCTTGGTGACTGCCAGTCCTCTAATTTGTCAAGGTTTCTCAGCAGGGCCTTCCTGACTTTGAGGGGGTCAACAGCTCCTCCCAGATTTGTGTCACCTGCAAACTTGCTTAGTATCCCTTCCAGTCCTGCATCCAAGTCATTTATGAAGATGCTGAAGATCACTGGGAGCCCTGTGGAACCCCACTAGTGACAGGTCACCAATCTGATGTTACCCCATTCACTATTACCCTCTGTTCTTGACCCGTGAGCCAATTGCTCACCCACCACATGATGTGTTTATCCAGCTGTGTGCTGAATATTCTACCCAGAAAGATCCTGTCCAAGACAGTATCGAAAGCTTTACTGAAATCCAAAAAGATTACATCAACTGGCTTTCCTTGATAAACTATGTGGGTTACCTTGTCATAGAAGGAAATCAAGTTGGATAAGCAGAACTTTCCCCTCATGAAGCTGTGCTGGCTGTGACCAATGACTGCAGTGTCTTTCAGGTGTTCTTTAATACCTCCCAGAATAACCTTCTCCATAACTTTACCAGACACTGCAGTGAGACTGACAGGCCTGTAGCCTGTAGTTTCTGGAGTCTTCCTTCTTGCCGTTCTTGAAAATCAGGACAACATCTGCCAGTTTCCAGTCATCTGGGACCTCTCTGGATTCCCAAGACTGCCTAAAAATCATTGAGAGAGGTTTTGCAATGACATCATGCAGCTCTTTGAGGATTCTGGGATGAATCCCATCAGGCCCCATAGATTTTTAGGAATCCATCTGGAGCAGCAGATTCCACACAATTTCAGGTTCGAGTGGGAGTTGATCCTTCTCGCAGTCATGGTCCTTCAGCTCAGGGCATGGAGACATCTTTGGTCTGTAATCTGTGTTGAAGACAAAAGAAAAGAAAGTNAATCCATCTGGAGCAGCAGATTCCACACAATTTCAGGTTCGAGTGGGAGTTGATCCTTCTCGCAGTCATGGTCCTCCAGCTCAGGGCATGGAGACATCTTTGGTCTGTAATCTGTGTTGAAGACAAAAGAAAAGAAAGTGTTAAACACCTCTGCTTGTCTCTCTCCCTGTTGGTGAGGTGACCATCTGCATCCTGTAACAGGCTGATGATATTTCTATACCTCCTATTGCCACTAATATATGTGAAAATACTCTTTTTGTTGTCCCCCACATTTCTGTCAGGTTCAACTCCAGCTGAGCTTTGGCCACATGAAGTTTCTCCCTACAGCAGTGAGCAGCATCTCTGTATTCTTCCCATGTCACTCGACCTTGCTTCCATTGGGCATACAACTTTCTTTTTTGCCTTATTTCCAAGATAAGATCCCTGCTCAGCCAAGCTGGCCTTCTGCCTCCCTGCTTGACTTCCAGCATTTGGGAATTGCTGCTTCTGTGCCCTTAGGAGGTGATGTTTGAAAAGTGACCAGCAGTGATGGACTGCAGCACCTGCAAAAACATTTTCCCAGGGGACTTTACAGCAACCTGAAGTCTGCTCTCCTCGTGTCCAGAGATGAGGTTTTGCTGGCACTTTTGCTCCTGTCAACATGGATTTTAAACTTGATCACTTTGTGGTTGTTTTGCCTAAGACAGCCACCAATCTCCACTTTGCTCATGAGATTCACTCTGTTGACAAGCAGCAGATCAGGGAGGGCGTTTTTTTGAGTTGGCTCCCTTAGGTCGTGTTCTATAAAGTTGTCATCCAGGTTTTTTAAGAATCTTTTGTCTGCTCCTTTGAGAAATTAGAATCTGCAGAATAATTTTTCAAAGGACATAGAATTTAAAAATGCCTTTAAAATTTAAAAATACTTTGAAAACTCCACTGAAAAAAGTGACGAGAACGGAAGACAAATGCTCGTGTGAGCAACTAATAATTTTTCTAATAATTTTGAGTTAAAGCAATGTGGTTGTTCCCATTCTTGCAGATGCACTGGATTACATTCCTTCTTTTTGTAAGACTTTCCTAGTATGACTTGGCCTGCCCCTGTAGTGTCAGTGCAACTGGTCCATGTATTACAACACCTGCATATATAATGTATATACACATTGTATGTATGAATGTATTACAGTGTTTTGCTCTGTTCAGATTATTCAAAGAAAGGAGATAGGCACAGAAAGAATTCAAAGTTGCTTTCTAGACAGGATCCACATAATCAGTAGTCAAAGTCTAGCAAACTGTGATTAACCTTCAATTGGTTACTTCTGGGATTTTTTGCCTCCAGGTTACTTCCTCACAAGACTACGAGCTCTTCCTCTTTCTTGTATATCACATAGCTTTCTATTAAATCTTGGGGGAATAAGGAAACTCTTTCCTGAAGAGTTGGCAGCAGTCAGTGGGTTCAACATGTGCTGAAAGAAAGTATATTTATGTGATGCTTGCATCTTAAAATTTCCTTCAATGTTTGTGTTTGTGGCGGCAGTGTTAAGAGACAGAGCAGAAAACAGGGACTAAGTTAGGGATTGGTTTGTTCTCAAAAACTGTTTTGACCAGAGCCAGATGATCCTTGAATAAGATGCTGGCTACTACTCAGTCTTACTAGCAAGGAACACTGAACTGTGGAGAAGAATTATAAGAACACCTACTGTAGACAGATCTGAGAAAAGAGAATGTTGTTAGTCCTAGACTAGCAAATATTTTACACATTCCATGCTTGATAGACTACTTCAGTCTACTTTGAAAATCCAACATGCATTTTTTTTCTCTTGTTTAGTTTCCCTTCCTCTTTTTCTATAAAAGCCCCTCTCTTTTTGTATTCATGCCTTTCAAACTGTAGAATGCTGTATCTCTTTAAATGTCATAGAGCCAATGTCTTAAAAATTCAGTTCTATTTTAGTCACTGACTACATATCAGTCTCTCCAGCTCTCTGATCTTTTCTGCTGTTTTCTGGATTCTTTCCATTTTCTCACTCAGTCTTTCTGATAGTTAAACAGCTATAACTACAAGTAAAATTCCTGACAGGAGCACAGGGAGTAAAGTAATCTACAGATAGATTTTCACCTCACTTCTTTTTGTCTTGTTGTGTTTGTGAGAACAACTCAAAACTGTTTTGTTTGTACTGCAAACAATGCATTTATTTTTTGTGTGTGTTTTCTGTCAGTCATTATAGCTTTAAGATTAGTCAGTGCTTCAGTTTATACCAGCTGAAGGTTTGTCCCTTTTATTGTCTGTAGACTGCTTCAATTTATAGATGAATTTTTAGTATTTTTTTATCTATGTGTGTTCATGACTTTTTCTATGACTTTCTTCTTTTTCTCTTTGACAAAGAATTCTCTGTGAAGACACTTATCCGTCAGTTAGAAACCTGTAGATCATAGAGCTGAAATAAGTCAGAGCTGCAGATTTTCCAGCTAAACTTTTGAGAATGACGGCAAAATCAGAGCCTTGAATGTCAAAGCCTCTATCCAGGCTATATATGGTAAAACAACACAGGCAATAGTCTGAACTCTAGGCCACTCCTGAGACTTAGATCCCTCTTGCCCTTTGAGGTAATGTTCCCTCGAACTGAACTCTGGTTCCTTAAAAATCCTTCTCACACTGGGCCAAGAAATGCTCTGAGAAGGTTACTGGGGCCCTTTGAAGGACACATGCGGGAAGTATGTCCCAAAGCCCAAGGACAACGAAGCTTCATGTATATTTATACTTTGCTTTCATGTTGGTAACTGTCTAAAACATATGCTGGCCACTATGAACCTTCGAACATCAGGTTTATTACTGACATATACTGAGAGCATGGCAAGCCTGAGGAATTTCTTGGATTATGAATCATTATTTTCCATTTCAGGGGCTCCAGGTTTATTTTGGTGTCCTAACCAAGGATTTCAGATTTAACTCTTTTAATTGTAAGATTTCTAGTTTACTTCAAATTTGCTGCTTAAAGAGAAGTAAAAGACAAGAGAACGCATCTCTTGAGGACCTTCTGACATAAATACAAAAGCATCAGTATGGTGACTGAGAGCTGATAGACCAGGGTTGTTTTTCTCTATATATAATTTCTGGCAAGACAACTGGGCTTTTTATGCTGTATTGTCTTTATCTGTGTAACTCATTACTATTACATTATGTGGGAATGAATTGCAGTTTTGTCAAGCTCATGTTTATTAATCCTGTGAAGCATATCAGGGAACACAATTGCCTTTATACATGCCCAGTGTGCCATTTAAAAACATGTTAGAGTGTGCTGCACAATACTGTATACCTCACTTCTGGTTGTACCATGATGATTGAAAACTTTCTGACAGACTCTCCTTTTCTCTTAGATTAATTTTATAGTCCACATCCCGGGACTATATTGTCATAGCGTGATATTTTTAAGGTACCCAAATTTTCAGAAACAGTATATTAAATATTTTTAGCCACTTAGTTAGCCTCATTGGTATATCTTTTGCTTCTTGAACTGATGTGTAATAAGGAAAAGTACTGTTCAGCATGCTTGGTAGGAAATCTATGAGGAGTGAGAAAGCGGTTTTAAGTAGTCTCTGCCTGTTGCATGTGGTGAAATGGATGCAGCCTGCATTTTCAAAGTGAGTTTGAAAATACAGTACAGACTCAACTTTGGGATCAATGCAATGTCTGATGAAAAATCAGCATATCAGGATGTTCAGTGGTTCTTCTCTTGCTCCAGTGGAGATATACTTTGCCCAGTCCTTGATTTGCAGTTGATCAGGTCAATGGTATGGGTAGGGTCAAAACCCCTCCACTCTTTTACTAGCTCACTGCCTGCCCATCCAATTGTTAGGAAGCAGATGACTAGTTTCCCTGCCAAGCTGTTGCTTGCAATGACTTTTGTTAATGGTGGGAGGAAAGCTGAGGTGCCAAGGTACATGGAGAAGTCCATTTCTACTCACAGTAAGTGCATAGGATAAAGCACAAGCGTACCCAGAACTGTTACCAGTAGAAATAGCAGTGCAACCCTTAGGGCCAGATATCCTGCAGATTGACAAGGACGTATTTTACCAAAAATGCTCAGTCTGCCTGGAAGGACCACCTGTGAGAAGCTGACTAGGATGGATCTTTAAAAAATAGATGAGACTGCAGTTGCAGAACAAGGGCTGTGCAGTCTAACTGTCCCTCTTCCAGGTGTCAGAAGGAAAAAAAGTTCACCTTCACCTGTTGCACAGAGAATACAGAATATTCTGATATTTTTAAAAATATCATTTTGACACAGACCTCTGAGAAAATGTCTTTTCATTTTTTTCCATTCAGAGACATTATTTCCAATCACTATGACATGAAAGAGAATGTGTTTACACACTATTACAGAGTGTCTCTGATAGAATATATCTGTAGGCAATATAATGTGGAGAAAGATGCCTCATAAATTCCACCTTATTTCATGACCCATCCAGAAAAGGTCCTTGTTCAGACACTGATCAAAAAACAGCTATCATCATGTACACAAAGATGATTAACAATAAACAATGAGAGCATTTACCCAGAGATCACCAAGGAGTGGGTGGTGGGCAAAAATCTAAAAAAAAATTCAGGAACAGAGCTAAGACTGACATGGTTAACAGAGGGATGTTTTTGCAATAAGTATACCCTTAACAGCCAAAATCATTTGCTCCTTTCTAAGTGCTTTGTACAAGCCAATTGGGCAGTGGGTAATGCTGGCCAAACATTCCTGCATTTGCAGAGAAGTGCCACATGCTTTCTCTGTGTGCAATGTTAGAAGAAGTTGCAAAGCTATTTTGTCTATAACATCTACAAACTATGACTAACAAATAAAGAATCAGGACAGTACAATACTGGCTATGCCATCCTGCCCACTGATAAACTCATTCTCTCTTATCAGTCCTGGCAGTGTGTGTGCTCTGGGCATCCAAGTCCTGATGGCTGCGAGAAAGCAGACATTGTAGCAAAAGAAGGTAAACAGCATGACTCAAGCTGGAATGGTAGAGGGTGGACAAAAATGAAACACAGGGAAGGTGAAAAGCCTCATATCATAGCCTTTGGACATTATATAAATCTTCACTAATAACTTCCATAGCAGGAATTTATAGAACACAATCTCGATGGAAAAGAATTTTGCCACTGGTGTGCCACTCTAGTGGCTTTTACACACAGTGTCCAAAAGAAGTTGAATGCTGCTGAGGTTTTATATTTCCCAGGTACAGGAACTATGAGTCTTATCTGTGTTTTTATCTCAACATGTTTGGCAGAGAGAAGGGGACTTGGCTTTTGGAGTCTGCGCACAGCTAAGCCAAATATTTCATGTCAACTCAAGTTCAGGGAAAGCAAAGAGAGATTCAGCACAAAGAAATTGTTTACGTTCTGGGGCTGCCCTTTTGTGGGTTGAAATCAGGGTATCTCAGTCTTTTGAAAACCTGAGGGATGGAGAGGTTGAAAGGCTAAGAGCACCTACCCCTATTATTTTCTATGTGAGGCAGAATTTTTTGGTCTGATTTCTCTGTGAGGAGGATTTGAAAGATACTGAAGTAGAGATCCATACGGTAAAGGCTTCCTGTGAAACAAATTGTGGTTTATTAACTGTACAATGCAGTAATTGAGGTAAACTAGTGAAACAATGTCTGTTCCTCTGTTAATGGTCAAAGAGTTTGATAGTGGAAATAACTTGGTAAAATAACTGTTTAAAGTTCCCTATATTCACACTGAGTTTCAAAGCAGGGTGTCAGCTCTGCCAATATATCAGTTAGAGTCACTGAAGACCTGTTCATGCACAGCACCTCTCTACAACCTGAACCAAGAAGAATGGGGGACACACGTACGGTAACCAAAGCAGAAACTCAAGCCTGTTTGTTTACTGGGCACAGGGAAGCAGTGAAGTTTGGCATTACAAGACAAACACTTATCCCTGGATTCCAGTTTGGGACAGTAGAAAAAAGGAAAAAAAAAAAAGCTTTTTTTGCATTAAAATGTGCTTAAGTGCGCCCACCTATCTTAATAGTCTAGCAGATAGACTTCGGAATTAGTGATCCACCAAGGTCCCATTCCCTTCCTACTATTCTCACTGCTGAGGGATACTGGTGGTTTTTGAAGAGCTCTGCAGTAGGTCAGGTTAGATAACAACTAATGCTAACAACTGATTGGGTGGTTGGTTAAGCATGTCAGTTCAATTCACCAGATCAGAATTCAAGATTGGGAATTCAGTCCATTCATTCAGGAAAGGCAGTCTCTCTGTCTACTGACTCCATCTACCAGCACAAGTCTGCAAACATAATAGAAGATCTTTTATAGCTCTAGCAATGCACTGCACACTTTTGTAACAAGCAGGTAATTGTTTTGAGTATGCCAAAAGATTAAATTTAACAATTTATGACCAGATAAGAGAGATGTAAACATTGCTTGATGGCAGCTGGCCACGTGCTGACCTGCAGAGGTTAATTCCAGGGATGTAACAGAAAGGTTCAGCCACTACCAGGAGACTAGAGTGGTAGACTCAGAGGTGGCTGTTGTGGTTTCTGGTTCCTCTGCACTCATTTAAGGGAACCCTTGTTTGTAGTGGTTGGAGTAAAGTTTCATTTTGCGGACTATAAAAATGTTTGTAATTTCTTTCATGTGGTTGTGTGACACCATCATATCTAAAGTTTGGTTTCTGTGGGGGTTTGATAGATTGCTTATTTCATAGGCTTCTTGGGTATTGGTTTGGAGTTAACTCGGGGTGCTCTTATTTGGCTCAGCATTTTTTGCTGAAAAATTAGCATCTTATATACTTTTGATAAAACTAGGTATTTTTAAAATTTTCAGCTAGGTGGGAACAGCTAGATAATTTGTCTTGTGTGCCAATAAAAATCACAATATCCCGCTTCTTCCCCTGTGTTGGCTGGTTAGTGCACTTCCCTGTGATTTTCAGGCTTTAATTTCCAGCCTCCTGAGGCTGAAAAAGCCAAGAACACAGAACCCACAGCTTATTTATAGAGTGGTTCTGCTAACCACAGTGTCATTGTGCAGTGGGCAGCACCACAGACTGTTCTGGTCTCAGAGCTATTAATATATGCTGACTGCAAGGATATCTACTTTGCAAATTGTGGATATTTTAGCTGGAGATATACCAGCTTAGCTCAAACAGAAAACAATATCTTTGGGTGAGAATAAATAAATAGGAGAAGTTAGATGCCAAAAGTGTTTTCATAATATAATGCACTACTTTCACTTACAGGGACATCTTACTGTACTTTTAGCTTAAAAATTTAGCAGGGGAATTTGTTTAGACTGGGAATTTGTTTTGTTGCTAAACAAAAAGGGAGACAAACTCAGCTCCTTTTTGAAACACTTTCAGAAAAAATAATGATTAAAAAAATGAACCAAATCAAATATGTGTCCAAAATGCTGCCTTTCATAGCATCAGCAGAGTTATCAGTGCTATGACTTTTACATTTTGGTGCCCATACTGGTGGCCCAGTTTCTTAATATCTTTTTTTACAGCCTTTTGTCACCATGCAAGGAAACAGAGAAAGCTTATTGTTCCTAAGTCCTTGTTAGAAGGAAGAAAATGTAATTGTCTTTACAAGTGCTTTCTCTCTGTTTCATTGTAGAACATCAATCTAGAACCTGTATAAACTGTCTTACAGTAAAAAAGTATATTATATGCATTTCATCTTGTTTTCCAGTATTGTATAGTGGAGATATATGGAGTGTGCTTTAGGATAGCTTTTAAAAAAGCATCTTATCTTTTTTTTTTTTGGTTTTTGGAAGTAGCCTAGCCAGCAAATCACCACTGGAAATGGAAAGAGATCTGTATAGGTATGAAGCATTCCAAATACTAGTGCCTAGTCTGATTTTGTATTTCTGTTTACGCTATCACTGACATGCCACTGTTTTTTTAAATTACCTTGTGTTCTGCAGGATAAGAGAGTAACATACTTCCCTTTGGCTTTCAAGCTGTAATTAAATTGGTCTTAGTTTACCATTTCAATGTGGAGAACTCCCTACACAATTCTTTGTATCATGCATAAACACCGATTCCTGTTTATTCATACTGAGAGATCTGTTAGTATTTTATTATGCTAACATCTGTATCTTGAATCAAAGTGCACCCATTTTTAAAAACCTATGAATGAATAATTTGTCTAGTTAGGTTTATGGAATATTAAACCAATGAAAAGTTCAAGTGTAAACAATCAGTGAAAGCCACCTGAGCTTATTTAATTAACACTCCAAAAAATGCGAACATGTAGGAAGAAACATTCCTGTATGTTTTGACACATTTCTTTGTTCTTTTACCCATCGAGATACAATCCCTACACAATAGAAGTGCTGTTTGATGTCTGGATAACTGATAATAGAATAAGGGCTATACTGCCTGTTTATGCGTTTTGTACCTTAGATCTGTCAGGACTGTGCTGCAGCCCCCAACCAGTCAGCTTAGGCAGGCTGCATTCCCGTGGGAGCCACCTCTTGCTAGGGAGGGACAGGGTAGCCACAGCACTCTCATGAGTGGGGATTGGGTGTGTGGGTCCTGCAGCTCAGAAGCCCTTCCTGCTCCCATGGATGAGACATAATCCTTGTGACCTGGACACTCCAGGACTTTACGTGGGAGGCAATGCTGGTGCAGACAGTGAAGATGTTTCCATTCTGTATAGGCTGCAACAACAGGGATGGTTTGAATTGCAGTTCTTGCACTGAAGTGAACCCAGGGACTTCTCCCTGTTAATTTGGTGTTAGATGGCCATGTGAGAAGTCAGAAGAAGTACATGGCTTCAGGAAATGTCCTATGATGGAACTATCTGGATTAACCATAAGACACATGGCTGTACTTAAGTGGTGCTCTCTGTTCTAAAGAACCTGCTTTTACCAGGCAAAGTTTTTATTTAGAGACACCTGAATAATGACAAAGCATTTTCAAATGGTGGCAGATATAATTTTCTATATGAATGTGTGAAGTCACATCTGAGAATATTTTTATTGAGATGACAACATTAAAGTAAAATACTGAACTGGTGAATGCTAGAGTGTGAATGGTGGCTTAAAAATCTTCTAGTGAGAAAAAAAAAAGATAAATTCCATTTGCAGGAGAAGAGAGAAAGCTTTCTCCAAATGCCTTTATTGTAGAGTGTGTGTCTGTCTCTACGAAATGACTTTTGGAGCAGCTGGGGAACTATGACATGGATACCCCTCCAGCCTCAACATTCCCCATACCGTTATGTTTAACTTAACATTTTGCCTAGAACTTTTTCACTGATTGAATGCTGGCAATATTTTAGCATCTGTGATGCTAAATTGTATCTATGGAATGTTTTTAATAGTTGGATAGGAAAGTGCTTTAGGGTTGTACAATATGACATGTCTGTGTAACTTTTTCAAGGTCCTGTAAAAATAGCAAATTCAAATTCTTCATGAAATTTGGGCATTCCTGGAGCAGACATTGCCTTGCTTCATAGTAAATCAGCTCCAATACCTTTGGTACACATTAATGTACCAAGAGCATGTCTCAGAAAGGTCAACAGATTGCTCAGGATAGACAAAACCTCTTTCCAAGTTTTAGATTGCACAAACTTCAGTCTTGAGAAAGGTTCCCTTGAGTGATTTCACTTTTTAGAAAAAATATTGTGTTGATTTAACAGTGAACTTTCAGTATGTTTCCTTTTCTTGAAACATGTTACTAAGGCACACTCTCCTGTTTTGTATTCACCACTTGAACAACACTTCACCATGCACAAGGAAAATTACTTTGAGGAACATGGGCTGATAATTAATCCAGCATCAATGAGCTGCTATCCGTGACCACCTATAGAATAAATGTGTCCACCAAGCAGGTGGGAGGCAAACACCACTTCATTTAAATTTTATTTGATGATTGAGACAAATATTGCATTTTTAGCAATGCTTTGCTTTGCAACAAAGAAATCCTGTGTTCCACTTCAGTCAGTAGAACACACATTTGGCTGACGCTCTAATCATTATTTCCCAATGGCCTGGTGCAGTACTTTCCAGCCTCTCATTGTTCATGACTTAATCACTTCCCATCTTAACTATTTCTACTGGCACTTTTGTGCTGTGAAGTCTCAGAGCTTCTCAGTGTTCAAAGTTCAGTGGCTAAATCACAGATTTACTCAAGGAAATGGTCCCACCCTTCTCCTCAGTCACCGGGCACTGGCCTTCTACACGACTTTAAGGAAAATTAAAACTTTGCCCTTTGTCTTCTGAACCTTTCCTCTATAAACTGAAATAAAATGTCTACACTGATGATGACTTAATTTGTGATGTTCAAAGGGGCTCAATGTTACCACATTTCGTATGTTAATTGCAAACCCAAATTCTCATGAATGACAAATATTGCATTAGGTAACATTGTGAGAAGGAGTTCCCCAAGATGCCTGTGAAAACATTGCCTTCTGCATATTGTTTTCAGAATGGCAATGGACTCCAGACTCTCCTGGAGGTCCCTGAAAGAATTTTGTTTTCAATGGTATTATGAAACTCTGAGATTCTCTTGGTGGCAGTAGATACATATTTTAGTATATACAGCCATTTTAAAAAGGATTAGGTGAAATTGTGGCCATCTCCAAGTCAATAATAAAAGCATAAAATATGTATCTCTTCCAAATTTACCTGTCATAAAAGTGGAAAATCTATAATTTAGATACTTAACCTAAATCAGTTCTTCTATGGTTAGCAGAAGGGGAGGCTTTTCAGAAGGTGATTTGGCTGCTTATCGTAGATGTGTGTTTTATTGTTAGGCTCAAATACCATCAGGAGCCAGTTTATCTCTTTACTGTAGACAGTATAGGGGACAGGCTTAGAATAAAATTCAGCTGTTGTTTAGCTGGTTTCACTTACACATTGTTTTTCATTGTTTTCTCTGTACAGCCTTAGGTTCGGTCTGGCAGTGTGCACCGTGTGATCCTGCCCAGAGTCACTTTGATCTCAGTGGAAGAACAGATGGGGGGTTTGGGCCACAATCCTGGTTGCACCAACCAGATTATCTTTTTTTTTTTTTTTTTTCCTGTGTTTTTCTGACATGGAGACATTCAGCAAGTATACAGCAATTTCCATGCTATTTAACTATGATATGCAGAAATATCCAGATTCATGGGAAATAATAGGAAAATTTTAAATTCTGTGTTTACATTTTTAAACACTTTCTGTATGATTTTCCACCAAATGGTAATTTCATTCCTGTAAAGCTCTGCTCAAGGTACAAACCTTCTCATATGTTTGCTTTACTGTGAAAACCATTAATAAGTAAAGATTACACAGAAATTGGTATAGCTTACTTTAGTTAATTTGTAGTTGCTTTGTAGAACTCTTCCAATCCTGCTAATGTTTTTAAAATATAGAGTGTATCAGGAAAAAAAACCATAATCCACTTGCACTTCAACACCTTCTTTCAGCGTATTGTGTTGCATTTCCATTGGCTTTCACTTTTCAACCAGTGCTCCTCTGTGGTTGTTCCTTGCTTACCTCAATGCTTGTTTCTGATTTAGGCCATGGTTTTGTGAACGTATTATTGCAAGCTAGGTACCAATTAACACCCAGGAGTTATTGTTTCGTAGATACCTGTGTGCATATACCAACCACAAGTAAATGAGAGGTGTTTTACCAAATTTCTAGCAATAGCTAATGAATTAATGAGTTAAAGAAAATTGTGGTAATAATCGGTGAAAGTGAAAAACCCAAATGTAATTGGGAGAGATTCAGGAGTTATTGGATCATTAGGCTTTACAAGAGTCTTAAAAAGTGGCAGATTATAACCCAATGTAGAGTTTTCCACTTGCTTCTATTATCTCGTGTTCACAAAATTAGTCATCCTTTGCTTTCCCCAGTTTGTCTTACACAATAGATACAGAGGAATCCACTGGGATAACCAGGGAGTTCCAAACTATTGAACTATATTTATTTAGATTACAAAAACAAAAGCAGCAAACCTGACTGATGAACATCACAGACTGAAGGAACAATGCCTTTAGAAACATGCAAATAGATTTCCTTTAATTCTGGAAGGAGGTCTTTGAAATAAACAGTGTGGTAAATTATTTAGACTCTATTTTTTTGGAAGTTGAGCTTACTAATGTTCCAGATGTGAGAGAACAGGAAGTGCTATCATTTCCTCAGAATATGTGATGTGTAGACTATTATTATAAAACTGCAGATTGATAAAATAGGAAGAAAAATAAAACAGTCATTCTCTTATACAAATGTGTTATGGTATTAGTATTATTCATGACACCATCTGGGGTTTGTTTTTTTTTTTTAACTTTTTCCTTAGTAAAATATGCTCAAAAATGCTCAATCCAGGAACAGAGACCCATTTTTATTGCAAGTGCAATGAAAAATAATTAGTATGATATTTTCAGAACATAATTTCACTGCCAATAATAAAATAATAATAATAAACCAGTATTAAAAAAACAATTAAATCTGTGTTGGATATTAATGATGATTGTTAGTACATATGTGGAAATATACTCTCTGCTACAGTTACTGGAAAATCTTGTGTGACATCACTGATTAGACAAATTTCTCCATCTGTTTGTGTGAGTAGAAAATCCATGTTTGAAAGGAGAAAAGAATATTATTCAAATTTATATAGATAACTGTAAAATTGTTTCCAGTCTTGTAGCAGCTGAAGCAGAGCAGCTGTTCAATCAGTAATTTCCCCATTAATTCATTTTAATGGTGAATTTGTCAAGTATTTCTTGTTCTATACACTGAACTCTTCAGCTCTGTGAACTTTTATTAAATACAGAAATTGCTATAGTAAACTCTTTTCCTACCAATATATATTTCCATGTTTATACATGGAAATTTCCATGTATTTTTCTTAAGAAAAATAGTGAACACAAGAAATACTGAACATCATCTTTTGCTCACCCTTTATAGAGACCCGTTCTGCACTCTAGTTCTGGTTCTGTCAATAAAAGTCAGCCTTCATTCCTCAGGATTATGGATGCTAAGGTTGCACAGATTATCTAGGAAAGCAGGACAAACAAATCTGTGGAAGGGACAGCACTGTCTTCAGATGTCCATGGGATACTGAGTGTTAACAGAATGAAGCAACACAGTATGAGAAATAGTTGAAAACACTGCAATTTGGTGAGTTTTTGCTCTGTAGTTTTTTTGCAATCTGACAATTCTACTTGTTCCTTAAAGGCTAAGAAATCCTCCAGAAAACGTAAAACTTGAATTATTCATGAATTAACACATCCTGAGGAGTACAAGAGGAAGCCAACATCTTTCAAGAACATCTTTCATTAGATTGTATTTTTAGGAATAATACATTGTATTAGCAGTCCCCGTTTGATCTCAAAATATTTATATTCTAGACAAATGGCCTAGTGAATAAACATATTTCTGTGAATGGTTTTCTAGATAAAGGCATGAGTGAGTGTCCCAAACACAGGAACCAAACCAATTGACATGTAAAGCTTACAGAGCGGAGATTCCCCTGGGTCTAGTGAGATTTATACCTAATCATTGTGAAACATAATTTGTTTAATTTAACCTACTGAACAATACTTAGATTTTGTTTACTGTTACTGTCATTAATAATTAGAGATGGCAGAGCTGAAGTTACATGAATTTTGGGCCGTACTGATGTAATAAGAATTCAAAATCTAATTCAGGTACAAGTTACACAGAGAAAGATGGGCTACAGTCCTGCTGAAGTGCTGAGCCTGCAAGAATGTCATCCTGCCTTAATAAGCAACCAAGCCTGACAGCAGGTGTGTGATACCAAAAAATAAAGCAACTAGGTGTAAAAAGATCAAGAAGAAGCTTACCAGTTTCCAGCTGGAGCCATACTGAGCTCTGAATTGCATAGAATATGTAAAAAAATCTGAAGTCTCTTTGTAGTCCTGTAAATGTGTGCACTGCTTTAGTACAGAAATCAAATTTTATTTTTCTTCACCAGCAGCAACCTCAGACCAGGGCACTTCCATGATCCAGAGTAACAAAAGGATCATACAAACAAGACAGAAGGGAATGTAATAACTCTGTGTCACCTTTTAAGAAAACAGAATATTGATTATGAAGATAAATATCACTTAATAATTTAAGATTATTTCAAGCTGTGTATTTGTCTACAGAAAAAAAATAATTACTTAAAACACTGCAATATGGCAACACACTCAAATTTGTCTTGAGTTCATTTCAAAGGGACTTTGAGAAAGCTGCTCGGTAGAAGCTTCTCACAGACTATCAATAGAGTATATTATGAATTGCTTGGCTTCCAAGAGCTTGACAGTACTCTACTGAAAGTTGTGCTGAAATAAGGCATGCACATCTAGCATGAAATGCTGATTTCTTGTCATGCAAAAGATAAAGACATATGTTTGGATCCCCACTTCTATCTCAAATGTCACCTGCAGTTGCACTGATCACTCCAAAGACTTCATAAGATCGAAGCAGTTCCCAGTATTGGATACCAGCATTATGGCTACATCCACACTTAAACATGCATTGAGTTACTATGTGTAGTTTAATAAAATTCAATAGAAACTGACCCATGGTGACATAAACCAGGCCTAATTTAGGGAAATCAACAAGATTACCCTGAAGGTAGTGCAGTTTTCAGAATAAGCTGCTTCCCCAAAGGTCCACTTTTAAGAACAGTTCAAAAAACAGGAAACTCTATTCTGCAATCCTGAAAACGCCTTGGACCATAGCAAGGAAATAAATAGCTCCTTTCCACTACAAGTTGCTGGCTGTGCTCATGTGATGTTTTTTTTGGCTGGCTAACAGCTGTAAGGAGAGGAATATTTTCCAAATGCAAATATAAAAATGCCCTTAGGATGAAGACATTTTTATTGCTCTTTGGGAACAGTGCATTCTAGTTTAGATATTAAAAATTTAACATAAAGCACATAGTTCACACCTGTTAGCTGGGTTTCTAATGGTGGTTGGCCTAAACAGCACTGTACATAGCAAGGATAAAAGAAAGGAAAGACTTGATGGAAATCAAATGACTTCTAAATATATATGCTCTTCACAGAACTGCATTTAAATGTTCTCATTCCATTTCCAGTCCTTTTCTGAATGAATTCAGTGACAAAACTTGTGACTTCAGTGCTATACGAGCAAAATTCTTTGCTTTTACCACGTTGTCTTGGAAAAGTCTCCATGTCTAAGACATTAAGGTTTGTTTTATTAAACTGTAGAAGAGAGTGAAATACCATGACTCAGTCTTCTCTACACTAAATTGTCTTCTTGTTGTGAAATACAATGTTCTGGAAGCACTGAGTCATTAAAAAATGACAAGGATTGCTAGCAGGGTTTTTGTTAAACAGTCAAAGAAGAAACTATTTAATTTTTAATGGAGTTCTAAATTTATTATCTGTTAGATTTCCGGATCTTTTTAAAGAACACTTGAAGAGTTACTCATAACTATTTTGTTCTAATTAGGAATGGACTGAAATTATATGGAAGAATAATTTCCAAGATAAAAGGTCCTCTAATGAAATTGAAAAATATCCAAGAAGATTTTTATTCAGTTGAAACTGCTGATGGAAGCCAGACTGTATTCCAGATTTGCATTCTTCTTGTTGTCCTGCTCACTTTGTCCTATTCACTACCTCTTCAGCATCTCTATTGAGCTGGAATTAAAACAAATAAACAACCCCATCCACAAAACAACAATAACAACAACAACAAAAACAAAAACCAACCAACCAAAAAACCCCCAAAGCAACCACAACAGCAACAAAACCCCAACCAAAAAACCCACCAAACCCAACAACTTTGCCATCAAGGGATTTTTTTTCCCCAGAGATTCATAAAATACAGTAGAAAAAAGGGATATTTTATATTTAGTTTTAGGGAGAAAGGAAAGTGAAGGTGCCACCCCAATTTATTTCCTAATTCAGAATGTTAAGAAGAGCCAGGTTAAGAAAAGCCAGGACATTCTGAAATTCCACCCAATCTTAGCTTTTAATCTCAGGTAAAAACTTGCAAGGAGGGAAGAAGAGAAAGTCAGTGTCAATAACTAAGGCTCCTTAGTGCCTGCTTCTTTCCATCAGATTTGACATCAGTGCAATTATGTTACCCTATGTAAAAACTGGTGTAACTGTGTTGCTTTCTGATACAAATGTTGTTTTGTTAGAGAAACTATTATAACGTGCCATTAGAAATTAGGAAAGGATATAAACCCAGAAAGCTGTAATAGCCATTGTTCTGGGGCAAGTGCTAAAAGACGTAAATTCTAGAAAATTATCACGAGAGTTGACTTTATGGCTACTTTTTACTTCCGTGAAAGGTGAACCAGCTATTAGCATTAATGATGGAGGCACTGCCTCTTCACTGACCCTCACAGCAAGGCTGGAGCGCTCCAAGGTTCTTACCCTAGTTGTGATCCATAAAAGAAAAAGGCCATATGTTAATATTCAAACTGCAGATTCATTTTGCTCATGGTTTCCCATCTTCTTTTCTAGAGTTCTCAAAGGGTTCACTTAAAGCCACGTATGGGTCTGGATTTCAGTATGCACTCAGGCTCATACTTTTGCACAGCACATGGATGAAGTCAGAGAAATTAATGGCAGACTCACATTTCAGGCACTAATGTTTCTTTATAAGCCCAGTTTAAGGAACTAGACTTCCCTGGACAATTCATATAAAGCCTGCCTGGGCAGTGTAGGTGCTCCAACACGTACCTTAGACCCGAAAGTTATTTGGGTACTTTTAGTGGCTCACCGCACATGATGGGGCCTCAGTTTTTGGTTAAATTAATCACTTCAGGACTTCTCTCAGTAAGGGCTTGTTTTGCTAGAAGTGGTCGGAGCACTCCCAGCTGAGCAAGGGAAAGGCAGTGGCCATGTTGTCCAGATGATCTGGGGGAAAGCACTTGCCTGGGAAGTGGAAGATCTGATTCAGTTTCCTCCACATCCTGAGGAAGTGCCAACCCCCTCCCATTTCCCAGTCTTTTACCTAGACTGGGTTGGGGTCATACTCCATCCTTCCTATTGCAGAAAGACTACTGATAGTCCAGATGAAGGAATCATGATCCCAAAGAAACGACTGGCAAGAGGGCTCCCATGTGACTTGTAACGTGATAGCAGTAGGGAAACTTGGCGTCTGTTCTCTCATTAGGAGTGAACATGTAAATAGCTTGGGAAATCTCTGATTAGGTGTGAATATGTAAACAGCTTGGGAAGTGGGCATCACAGCCCAAGTTATCTCTAAATGAGTAATATATTTTCTGGGCAATGCTACTGCCTGTGTTTTGGACTGATATGAATGACTCAGTGCACACCTGCAATGTACACTTTCTTCTGAATACATCATTACTATCAGTGGGATGAATATGTCCATTTTGGCCCATTTAGCAAATTAGCAAAAGTTATGAATAATGGCTGTGATACAAAAACCTGAGGTGACTAATGAGTTGAGATTATTTTTGCAAGAATTTCAAAAGGCATTAAGCATTTTTCATATATAAGAAATATAATAAGCCTTTGGACTGCCATTAAAGGGCAGTGCTAAGGCAAGTGAAAAAAAAAAAACCAACACTTGTACACTTATTCCAAAACACAGAGTGCTGAAGGGTTCATGCTTCTCCTAAGTTAGTGAGACTAGAGAAACTCACTCTGAAGAAGAGGGAATAAAATATCAAAAGATATTTTATCCAACCCTTTTGGAGACAATTTATTTTCTGGGATCCCTATTATTTTCTTCATCCTTGTCCTTCTTCACTTCTGTTCCATTTTCATCACTGGAGTGGAGCAGGAGGTGATGTGATTATTCCAGAACATGGAGCAACTTTAATCTTAAATGCCTGTACGTGTTTATGCATGTGTGCCTGTGAGTATATTCATGCACTTGTACAAAATTTCATCTGATGCTGACAAAATACCTCCAAAGGAAGGATTGATGGTATTTCCTCCTTTTGTTCTTCAGGAGGGTAAGACATTTTCTTCTGCACACAAATGCTCCCCTGTTCCTGATGCAATCGCTTTCAAAATGTGCTGTCCCAGCCAAAAGAGGATTGCTTCCTAGTTTTCTTCTCTGGGGACTGCAAGCTTAAAATTTTAGGGCTTCTCTCTGCAAGTACAGTCTTTATTTCCCTCTGTGCCCATGTAGGCAAAGAGAGGGAACCATCTGGTCCTGCATCCATTGTGTATATCCTGTACATCATCCACAGTCAACTGTTTATCTTGGAAAAATAGGGTATCTCTTAAAACCTGGATGGAACCTTAAGATGTGTGTGGTATAAAGTCTGTAATTTTAAAATTATGCACAATAAATAATAAAAACTTAACTCTGAGAATTTGGTGTTGTTTTGTGATGTCTGTATTATCCGTTATCTTTTGAGCTTATGTCTCCAGGGGACACAGAGGTAGGTACTGAGCCTGGGGCTCTTTCTGACTCAGAAAGGCACAGGGCCAGGAAAAATGGTAGTTCCCAGCCCTTATTAATGAGAGCATGGGGAGATCTTTCTGTTTACAGGATCAAAGACCAGCTGACACTTGCTCTGGCACTGAGAACATTATAAATAAGGATCCTGCTTTTGTGAGTTCCTGACCACCTTTAAATCTCTTTGACCTTGATGAAGAGGAAGAAGAATTTGTAAATATAACTGTCTGAAGATTCTCTGTGAAGTCCTTACATTCACGTGGGACAGCGATGAGAAATGTCAGGAACTTGAGCATCCTCAAGATACCATGAGCTCAGAACTCTTCCAATCTGACACTTTTTTGCTGAAGCCAGCATAAATTGTTTCGGAATACAAAGTTGTTTTTCTTTAATGTCCATTGGAAGAAATGACCTTGTGATATGGGTGAAGTTGTATTGAATGCCTTAGATGATGAATGATACTATGTTGTATCCGATTACATAGTTCCTGAAGAGGCATAGTTTAGCTACAGGAAAGGTATTAGCTTGGATATTTGTTACCATTTCCTTTTCATATTATGAAAACAAAAATTATGCAGATTGGCTGTGCATGGTTGACATGAAAAGATGTGATTTGTTTTCTGTTATTTATTCATTAAATGCTATGTGATATTGTAATGATGAAAAAAAAATCCTTCTCCAGGGTTTAACTTCATGCATTGTTCTATTTCTTTATCTGTGGCAGAAAACTAAAAAAAATCCTTATCTGGCTTTTTACTGGTAGAGTAGTATCATGCTTTAGTAACTGGCATATTTTTGTCTTTAGTTTATTTAGTCTTCTATTTTTTCAAATGTTTGCCATTGACAATTAATAATTTAATTGTTAATAACCTAATGAATTAATTTTTATTTGAAATGCCCTGAAAACAATAGGGAGAACAGAGAAGTAAATAATGACTGAACCTTCAGTTCCCTCTTCTTTTGACATCTGCCTTCTGCAAATGAATGATTTGCATATATATACATTGAAACTGCAGCTATTAGATTTTTTGTCATCTCTTCTGGAGCACTGTCGGTCTGAACACTTGTGACCATACCAAACAATGCCAAAAATCTAAATCACTCTTTGTATTATTTTACAATGCCAAAACCAGAGGTAACTAAATTCTGGAGAACTGCTATATCATTAGATAATGACACCATCCAGAAAGAGTGATTTGATGTGTGGCTTTGCTTCAGTAAAGAGAAAGTGTATTGTAAAGACTAAAACTGAAGGATTATACATTTTATAGAGATGTTGTTCGACTTCATTTTTTTAAGAAACAATAATTTTTTTAAATGAAGTGAGATTTTTGAAATTGCCAGCCCTCTTTGACCAGCAGCAGCTCAGCAGCTTTTTACTCCTCTGTCCTGTGAGTCTTTTGCCTTCCCCCCTACTCCATATTTTATTTTTTTTTTACCCTGGGGACTGTCTCCATTGCTTCTGCTCAGCTCCTGAAGCCTCTGCATATGAAGTATTATTGCTGCATGGGAAAAAGTGCACATCACTAGAGCGGCTTACCCGGTAAGTGGGGAGTAGTAGCACGCTGATTTCAAAGAAGGGAAATGCAAGCACAGATGTTTGCGAGCCATACAAGAAGTCTAGAGCACTTCCTGATACCAGACTGACATCTATAAAGATTAGCTAGATTTTTGTGTCCCTTTATCTTTCCTCCCACCTTCTAAGAAAACGATCTAAGAAAAAAACGACTATTATATAGGCAAAGTCTCTGGCAAATTTCAGTTACACCAGGATATTTGGAAAAGTCTGTGGAAAATGTCCTTGTGGCTAAGAGCCTGCAAATAAGTTTGCAGATTAAAAATAATATTCTTTCAGGTTCAGCTCTTAAACAGATCAAATTATTTAATATCTGCCTTAAAAATGTTTATACTGACAAAATCTGTAAAGGAAAGTTTGAATTGCAAATTCACCTGTATTAAATATTGACCCCATGGAAATACACTTAAATACACTTTACAGTGCTACAGTGTATAACTTTGAGATATTCAAATGAAATTGTTTCGGAAGAGCTTTTTGCTTCCCTATTTTTCTGTTCAAAACTTGCAGCCTGTCAGATATAAATGCATATTTGGGTGGGAAAAATTTATAATAGCTTCATTCTAATGCAAATTTTTATCAGCTTTGCACTGGTAGTAACTGCTGTCTCCAGACAAGCATCAACAGAAGTGAACAAACAATCAATCCCTGGGGAGTTGGAATAGGGAGGAAAAAATTATCGTGATATATCTAATAATGTATATATTTAATAAAGTATTTATATAATACTCTGTGTGTGTATACAGTATATATAATTTATGTAGAGAGAGAACATATATCCATACAGGTGAAGCACTGATGTGCACACTTATCTTGGGTAGAAGCTCACTTCTGTCAGCTTGACTCCAGGCTAAGATTAGCAGGAGACAGAAGCAGTGGGCTAAAGAGGATTTTTCTCCTGGCTCTGTGGCAGGCTTGCTCCTCCTGGCCCCGGGGTCAGGGTCTGCTGTGCAGCCACATGGCCCCTCTGCTCTCGGCAGGATCACATTAGTCCCCATGATTTGTGCCCCCAGAGCTCCCAGTGACTCCTGGTTGCCCTTCTCTGGGAGGGGGCAGCTGCCCCTGCCAGGCCCTGATTTGTAAAGAATTAAGCCATTTTTCTGCCCTTGAACCAAATCCATTCCAGCCAGGCTGAAGGAGTTCACCACGGCTTCTTTTCAAACATCTCTAATATTTTAATCTGGACATAATAGTTCATGTTACTCCAAAATCAATCTTATTTCCCATTCATTTTCCTTTCTTGGTCCATGTAGGTTATTTTGCCATTCTCACAACACTCCAATCGACTCCATGCTGAATTAGTGCTCTGTTTACCTTTTAGACCAGATTGTTAACAGCGTGACCCTGGTTGATGGAGTTCAATGGCTTTTATTAGGTTTAAATTGGTGTTTTAATAGGGCTCATTCCTATTAAAGCCTGGGAGATTGACTTCATTTTTTCCTTTGTATCCAAAGAAGACAAATCAGAGACACTCGTTACCTCTAGCACAGTTGCATTGCAAGTCAATACAGGTTTGCTTTTATTTCTGGGATTTCCACTGGATTTTTCAGTCATAATCCCTGGCTCAAACAACTGTTATTTTTTTTTTTTTTTCCTTTCCCTGAGAAGGGTAAACAAACTGCTTTTCCCCTCTCCAAGTCTTTTATACAGATCATAGCACAGTTCTTTACAAACCTGCTAAATGTGAATGTCAGAGGACCTGGAGTGCTCCCACTTACTGGAATGAAGCTGCTAATCTCTTCCTGCATCTGATTTATATGTAAATAGAAAGGAGGTGCCTTGTAGGGAGTCCAAATAGGAATCCCTTCTGTTATAGGAAGCCACAGCTATGAGTCATTCTGAATGAAATGCTTAGGAAAAACATCAACATCCCTAAAATATTTTTCTGGGGAAAAAAAATCTATGCAAAGGAAAATTAACCTGCTGATTCTATGTCCACAATATGAAACTGTTTTGTTGTTTTTATCCCCTCTCAATGTTCATTTGCCTTGCTTGAGGTAATAACAGTGCTTTACTACAGAAAGTGATTTTAAGTTGTACCCAGAGCCAACCCTTTGAAGTTAAATGGCAAAGCAGAGATGAGTGAAGCTTTCATGTGCTGCACACTCCGAGAATCACCGACATGAACGAACACAGCAGAATGAAAGCAATAAACAGAACAGGAGCATTACAGAGCTACTGTGAAGTTTATGTCTTTATTGAGATGCCAACTCTTACACAAAAAAAAGCCCAACTACAAGCACAACTAGAATTCTCAGTGCCTTTTAACTATTTCCCCTTCTGAGCTCTCTCCACAAATAATCCTGTTTACGGACTCAAGCCTCTTCTTGGGTTCCTCGTCCCTATTTGCCAGGATATTTTCCTCTTTCTTTTCTTTTTTCTACTTTTTGATGTTCCTACCAGAAGGGCCTGGCCATTGTGTTGTTCCCTTCCAATGACAGCAGAGTGAGGCAATCTAGATACTGGACCACCAAGAGGAGCCAGTGTCTAGCTGAGCATAACCACAACCAAAAGCAGAGCACACTGCATCTATTTTCACAGTGGTAACAGCCAGCACTCGATGAATTATTCTTCAAGTGCACAAAAATAATATCCGTAACACCATGTTTCCAAAGCCTCTTCAATTGCTCTATAAATTGCCAGGCAGCTTTTATCAATATTTGGTGAAATCATTGGTATGGGTATGGAATATTTATTTAATAGTATTTTTAAAGTATTTCCCATACTTCTAATTCCTATCAACTTCAAACAAAATCATACTGAATGAATAACCAAATAATTTTTTCTTTCTGTGAGAATGAATGAGAACCTCATGAACTTCAACAAGTCCAAGTGCAAGGTGCTCCACCTGGGTCAGGGTGATACCCAGATACGAATATAGGCTGGGAGAAGAAGTCATTGAAAGCAGCCTTATGGAGAAGGACTTGGGGGCTCTTGTGAATGAAAAGCTGGATATGAGCCAACAACATGTACTCTCAGCCCAGAAAGCCAACTGTGTCCTTTTTGTCCAACCATTCCTCTGCATCAAAATAGGAATGGCCAGCAGGTCAAGGGAGGGGATTCTCTCCCTGTACTCTGCACTCACGAGACTCCACCTGGAGTACTGCGCCTGGCTCTTGGCGTCTCAGCACAGGAAAGATGTGGACCTGTTGGAGCAGTTGGAGCAGAACTAGAGGAGGGACACAAAGATGATCAGAGGACTGGAGTACCTATCCTGTGAAAACGGGCTGAGAGAGCTGGACTTGTTCAGTGGGGAGAAGAGAAGACTTTGGGGAAACCTCACTGTGGCCTTACAGTACCTGAGGGGAGCTTATAAAAAGGAGGGAGAGGGACTTTTTATATGGGCAGATAGTGACAGGACAAGGGACGGTGGTTTAGAANAACTGAATGGCATCCCAGCCCGCGGCCAAGACTTTGAAACTAGATGATCTTTAAGGTCCTTTCCAACATAAACCATTCTATGATTCTGTGATTCTATGATTCTTACTTCTGCTTCTTCTTTTGCATTTCAGGAAATTAATCTTACAGCTAGTGTAACCAAGAGAGATGTTAAAAAGAACCTAAAAAATCAGTTTATATTGTTGCTAAAGCTGTCAATATTTTCACTAATTTTCAATTTTCACTAATATTTCAAGTCGTATAAAGGTGGTTTTCTATCTTCCCTTGTATTGTTTAACTCCAGAGAGTTTGCTGATTCGCAACTAATAGCCTTCCAACCCAGATCAAAAATTTTCCACTTTTCCCTCTCTATCTGCAGTAAATGTGGTAGTTTAAGCACCTCTTCATGAGATGCTGGTAAAAATTCCACTGAGCCTGCTGAGATTGATACAAAATTAGTGTGCAGGTAAAATCTTTGTTAGGACAAAAGGAGCTAGGAGCCTCCTCCTGGAGAAAAGTCTTCCTACACTTGCACTGCCAGCCCAGACACAAGAATGAGGCTTTCCAAGTTCTTTGGCTGAATTCCTCCGTGAGCCCCAGGTGGGTGACATGTTGTGCAATGCCTTCTCTCCATTGCTGTCACTTTTTAAATTGCATGCACTTCAGCCTGACCACAAATGCAGCGAACTATTCTAATGGTAGTAAAGAAAAAGGAGAAACAACTGACCAGAAAATGCCACATAGAAGCAGCTGTAACAACAACATTAATGATGGTATCCCAGGAGGGAAGGACAAGTTCTTCAGCAGAAGAGGTGAGTCACATGCTTTTTGCTACAAAGTGCTTGTTTGAGAGTATTGCCCAGAGATTCTGCTGCTAACTTTGCTTTCTTCCTACTTCATAGTGAAAAGTAGTGGTAAAATACTCCCTGAACTCTTTAGGGTTTTAATTAATGGGATATTTTGCTCTTAGTAGAGTAGACTAAATAAACTGTTTCAACTGTTTGTTCCACTAACATATCACTTTCCAGGTGGGAAACTCTCTTTTTTGTCCACGGCTTTGAAATCTCTCTTCTGGTACAGAGATTCTACGTGTAAGTGCTGACTTTCAGCTTTCCTTCCTTAGCAGCAGTTTGAACTATTAGCAGCTATTCAAAAAGGACACTTCTTCAGAAAATTCCACTGCAAAAATGGCAACAGCGGCTCAGTCGTCCAATGCCCCTGCAGAGCCCACGCAGAATACACAGGTGATGCACATCACCAGTTGCTGCCCTCTGTGTACCACACCAGATTCTTGGGATTTCTCTTGATCAGTTTCTTGGAAAGATAATTTCAGATATTTTGCCATCAATGAATTTAAATTTCAAAGGAATAAGCAGTAATAGTGTCATACAAACTATTTGGAGCAGAGGAGTGAGAAATTTCTCACCTGAAGAATGGCTTTTAAGTGCCAGATTTCACAACAAGCTTCCAGAAGGAGTAAACATTTAACAGAGAGCGACATATAGTCCTGTATACTAACTGGTGAAAAATAGGTAATATGATTTCATTTTACACCTGTGTTAATCAGAAGTTATTCTGGTGGAGTCAGTGTCCCAGATTCAATGTAGTATAAAATTCCCCTCTTGCCGCTTAAAGTCATTCCCTCTAGTCCTATCACCAAACGCCCTTGCAAAACTTCCCTCTCCATCTCTCTTGCAGGACCTCTTTAGGTACTGGCAGTCTGCTCTAAGGTCTTCCTGAAGCCCTCTCTGCTTCAGGATGCACAGTCCCAACTCTCTTGCTCTGTCTTCATAGGAGAGCTGTTCCTATCCTAGAGACTTTTGGTCATCTCTGAGTCCCTCCTCTGAACTTGTTCCAACAGGTCCATGTCCTTGTTGAGGGGCCCAGAGCTGTATGTGGTATTTCAGGAGAAATACCAGTAGCATCAGAGCAGGTCTAATGTATGTTTTTCTATTTAAAGCTCCCAGAAAGTTTCCTGCATTACTTTGGTTTGCTTGCACTCTTAATAATTCCGAGATGCTTCTCCTGAGCACTGTCCCTGGCTGATTGGTTGGCTGCGAGTGGTCCTGACACAGGCAAGCTGCAGTTAAGATAAGCAGACTGGGAAGATTTGGAGAAAGCCTTCCCAGGGAGACTGAGGTCTGATGGCAAGCTGCCCCTCCAAGCTGCTGGCCCACGCATTTTGCAGGGTACTACAGGGACAACTTGGGACTGACAGCATAGCTGGCTTTTGCCTTCCTTTATCAGCATGGGTGAAAAATATGGTGCTAGTTTAGTGATAGCACTAATTAAAGGAAGATCCTGCTCCAACTGAAGCTCTCATTACTTTGGGGTGCACTACAAATCATGAGCAATCCTTAGGACTGTGATTCCATGTGAATGAATAGAAAGGAAGGCTAGTCTCACCTTCATGCTAGTCTGGAGCTTCAAGACCATTAGCTGCCACAATGAATTGCAAGTAAATGACAGGTTTCATTGTACTTCATTTTCTTGCTGAAACCACAAGAAGCCTATCCAGTTTTATTAATGAGCTAGAAGATAAAAGAAAAATTAAAAGGCCTTATCTTAGTTTTTATAACAAAAATCACTCCATCATTTGAGCCAGTTCTGTTGCTATTCTCCACAGGGATCAGCATGTGTCACTGTATGAAGCAAAGAGATGGAACAGATCAGAGATTTTCCAGTTGCCTTCTCAGTACTGAGGAAGCATGGAAAAAATTAGAGCCAAACTTCAGATGGTGGAGAGCCTCATGTGTTGGTTACATGCACATTTACATATAGCACACTACATGTATCAAGCACAACTCAGCAGCCAAGGGAACGCTATTACATATCGTAAATTGTCCATCTTTAAACCTGCTTTTCTGAAAAAATATACCACAAAGAGAGACAGAACATACAGCAGATGCTCTTTAGTGGCATATTATGTTTTTCATCAAGTCAGCCAAATTGTGGATTAAAACCAAATATGTACAGTAAATTAAGAAAATTCTTTTAATTTGGCGAATATGATCATCATTTGCTGTTTTGCTCTCCCATCATTTACTGTTTTGCCCTCACTTTATTTCAATACCTCCTTTCTCTTATACAGGAAACAGGAACTCAAGTGGGCTACACCTCTGTATTTTCAGCATGTCCTGGTGACTGTACAGTTCCACCCACCTAAGCTGGTGGCATTGATGTGCCCTTGCTGACACGGCCAGACACATGCCACCCTTCTATTGCCTCACACTCACTGTTCAGCACCAGTTTTCACAATCCTTTTTATAAACTTAAAACGTGTTTTACAAAACACAGGAATCAGAAGATATCCCAATCTGCAACTTTTTTGTGGCATCAGTACTCAAGGCTTAGGTTTGATGAATATTTGAGACAATATGCAGAGGTGTTTAGAGAGGAATTTTCCTTATCTTAAAAAACCCCCAAATTACCAGTATCAGGGTTTCTAACTTTACTACTAAATATAATGAAAAATAAATAAATATCTTCCAATGAACATAGGATAACTAATACAGTACAGGGTCTCAGGGTTTCTTGATAATCCTGATACCAAACTGAATATTCAGCAGTCGTCTCTTCGAGGTGGTACCATGTGTCTGCCAGATGTGTATTTTCACTGGACACTTCCCTATCTTTCACTTTCTTGCCATATAAGGCTAAATCTTTCTCCCATCTTCATTCTTTTACATATGTTCCTTCAGCTTGTTGAAATAGATTGCAAAGAGGTTTCTGTTAATGAACAAAATGCTTTTTCCAACAGAGAGCTGGAGACTTGCTCTGCTTTTGAAGCTGGCCAAAGGAAAGCACAGGAACTGTCACTAAAATCTAGAGAAAACCATTGAAGAAAATTGTGAACTCCTCAGAATTTGGCTGGGTGGTGTGAAGATGAGGTAGACACTGTAATATGATCTGCAAAGGAAGACAGACGAATCAAAGCCACAAAATCCTAAACCCAGACTTCTTTAGTCTGTTAAATTATGTTTTGTTCTCTTGAATTGCAGAGGTAGTGCAGACCAAGGCTATTAGCTCTGTCTTAGGAGCACAGGGGCTATTGCTTGAAAGCCCAGTAAAAATATTCTCTCACCCTCATGAGAACCCAGTTACTTTGGCATTTGATACTCTTAAAGGGGGCTGTGAAGAGGAGTTAGGATTAGTTTGGGACAGGAAAACCTCCTAAAACTGAAAAGGTTTCTAATACACTTGTGACCGTTCTGCTTTTAAAGATCATGGTACTCTTCCTAGCCCAACTTTTCCTGTCCTCCCTGGAAATATCAGGCTCTGGCTCATGTCAAGTGTCAGACTGTTACTGACAACCACCTGAGTGATGGTTATCATGGGGCAAAAGCTCTAACAGAGCATGAAGGTCAGGGCAAGTGTCCAGGATGAACTGGGCAGTCTCTTGAAATGGTTAGGAGGTGATCTTACCACTGATGAATTCTGTGAATACTAAATGAATACAGATCTACCAATTTCCTACTGCTCTTTTTCTGCCCCAGTAAATACAGAAAAGTATTTCCAACTACTTGTTCCTCCAGGTAGATGAGAGCCAGCCCAGCCCAGACCTGCCTGTAAGGACCAAGGGGAAACGGACTCAAGTTGCGCAAGGGGAGGTTTATATTTAATATCAGCAATAATTACTTCACTGAGAGCCTTGTAAAGCACTAAAACAGGCTGTCCATGGAAGTGGTTGTCACCATCCATGGAAGTATTTCAGAGGCATGTAGATTTGGCACTAAGGGACATGTTTTAGTGGTGGACTTGGCAATGCTGGACCTGGTGATTTTTTCCAACCTAAATGATTCTGTGATTCTGTGACCATGAATTGCTTTTGTAATCTGTCACTGCTATGTAAGGGAAGAGGAAAGAAAGACAAGGATAAAGGAAGACTATGTCAGGGAACATTTTAGCAGCTTATAAAGGATGATCTGTCTGACAACTAGTTTATAGACTGCCTAAACTGTCTGAGATTAATGTTTCTCAGTTTCAATAAATGGGTCGGTCTGAAGTCTTTGCATAGTACAGCTCCCCAAAATGAATCAGATTAAGCCATTAGGCTTGGATCCTAGTCTGGAACATTTTGAGAAGGAGATACTGTTGGACTTTTAAAATCCTAGCTTTCAGACAGCCTTTGACAACAGGACAAAGTTTCTCTTCTACATTTTTCACATTTAGATGTTTTAGAGCAAATTTTAAAGATCCACTTGATTTTCACATGAGACTTTATCAGTTATATCCCTTGGTCTCACAGTTTGCCTTCTAAAGACTCTTATCTTCCCAAATGTATCTCCTATGGGTCTCTCGCATACCCAAATAGTCCGCTTGCAAAGGGAGGAAGAAGGCATATCCAAGAACAAGCAATGTTAAAGATCAGTACTTTTCCAGGCCTTAATTCAGAAAATTGTAATTTAGAAATTTTTGAGATTCGGAAGCATCCCATTTGAACTTTCTAAAGGAAACTTCAAGGAGTTAAGATCTGCACTATTAATAACAACAGGCTGATGGGCTGCCATATGGACTTCCCACCCCCTTGCTCATCATCTTTCTTGGGTGTCATGGTATCTGGTAGTGAGGGAATCAGCCAAAAAAACTGCTAAGAGGCTGAGAAGGGCTGCTAACAATGCTCTGCTTAGTGACAATTACAGAGTCCTGCCTGAATTCTTGCTTGTCAAAAAATCCCTCCTTCTGGGACACTGGGCAGGTCCCGATCATGGGAGTGGGACTGAGTGTTGTGGGACTGATGTAAATGCTAATGTGCTTGTGTTTGATCCAGCCTACAAGTCAACCCCAGAGCACCACCTCTGTTGTTTCTTCTGTATACAATGCTTCTGGTTTACATAGCTTTTATTTTTATAGCTTTTTGTACTGAACTACAACTTACTAAGTGCTGATTTCAGTTATATGTCCCTAACATATGTTTTAGCAAAGATAGTAACATTTTTAATTGAGAAAAGTTTCCAAAGCAGTTATATTTCAATCACAGATGCCATGCTCTCTTCTTTTCTTAAACAGAAGCTAGTGTTAATTAAAACGAAAGAACACCCTGAGCACACTGTTCGCTCACATTGAGCTCGTTGTCCACCAGGACCCCTAGGTTGCTTTCCACAGAGCTGTTCCCCAGCCAGGTAGATTCCAGCCTGTGTGGCACTCTTAGATTATGTTTTCCCAGGTGCAAGACATTACACTTATCCTTTTTGAACTTCATAAGGTTCTTGTTAGTCCACTTTTACAGACTGTCCAGGTCTACCTGCAAGGTGGCTGTCTCTTCCGAGATTTCCACTTCCCTACTCGGGTATCATCTGCAAACTTCCTCAGGTTACACTTGATCTCATCATCCACATCAACTGTGAAGGTATGAAACAGCACTGGGCTCAATATCAATCCCCCAGGGACCCCATTTGTGGTAGGTTGCCAGCTTGAAAAGGAACTATTTACCACCACCTTTTGGGTGCTGTCTCTCAGGCTTATGTGTTATATAAAAGCACTTAACCAACAAATTACTTTTTAAGGATACTCTCTCTTCACATAAACTCTGCCCTATTCAGAACAAGAAAATTTCAGAAAGAGTTTATTTCCAAAATAGTAGATGACTTGCATATTTCCTCATCTGTGCTTACTGCTCCTCAGTCCAAGGGACCGAATTCCCTCCACATAGCTAGGCTGTCTCAGTGTCTCTGTTTATGAGGCATGTCTCAAGTGCATCTTCCATTCCAAGAGCTTTTAAAATTCTTTTAATCTTCCTTTGTGCTCCAGTTCCCAGGCTACGTAAACAAAATAACTGATATGTTGGAGTTTGGACTTTTAAAACTAACAACTGGCTCCTATTGCCATTGCAGTCTGTATCTTTGGAGATTTCCAGCCATTTTTTTTCTATACAGTTACTATGTAATCCAGTCTACAAAAAAGTACAGTAAATATTCCTGAATTTCCTCAGTGACTTAGATTCCTTAGTTCACCTCAGAAACAAGTCGACATAAAATAACCTGACAATATTATCTGTCAACACCCATACAGATGAGTAATCCTGAGTGATTCTTGAATTAATTATAATATAAAGTGTGGCTTCCACATCTCCTATTAACACTAGAAGACTCTGGATTTATAATGCAAGAATTCAAAGTGTTCTTGAAAAGAAGACATTCTAAGAAGGTTAAAACAAAATAAAAAGGTCAAAGGCAATTTCCAAGGAAGAAAATATTTTTCCTTTAGCTACATAAATAACATGTAAGTTTGACAGGTGACTCTGTGCTCAGTAGCACCCTCTCTGTTTGCAGATGAATGAAATGTTTTTGTCAAATAAGCTAAAATGTCACTTTAACACACTATACACCTTCCTGTTCACAGTGTCGACAGAGAACAGAACAATTTCAAGTGGTGTATAGCAGGTGCATGTCAAAACCTCATAAGTAAATATATGCAAGACATTTCATGTAGTAAGGCTCTCCAGTCCAGTTTGCTTTAGTTGGGTTTGCATTTCTTAATTTTTCTTGCTGTCTTCCAAAACCCATCCTAATTTTTGTTGTGAGATGAAGAACATCAAACTGGCAAGCAGAAATGAGAGTGTAAATTGGAAGTGAGCAAGCCAAGGATAGGGGTTTTTCAATCTGTTTACAGGCAGCAATTACAGTTTTTTACCAAAATGAGTATTTTTCAAATAGAGAAAAGATGTCTGTTTTCTGAACCTTTAGGCTATGCTAACTAGAAGTGCAGCATACTAGGCAAAGAAGTATCTTGGGCAGGCTGTGTAATCACAGAATCCCAGGATCAATTAGGTTGGAAAAGACCTCTGGGATCGTCAAGTCCAACCCATGAAAAAATAATACTTCGAAAGGATGAGTTACTTTGCCTGGAGTGACTCTGTCACAGTGATGGTACAGTTGTAAGTGGCAAATCCTTTTGCACAGGGGAAAGTAGTGTCTGAGATTTGAATCTGCCTTACTAGAGATGTAGTTTCTGCTTCAAACCAGTGTAATCCCTTACAGCAGATTTATCTACTTGTCCATGAATTTAACAAAGGCACTGAACTGCTATTACTCTTCAGCAGAGTAGGGAAGTTGAGAATTTCTAATTCCTTATTTTAAATAGGTCATCTATAAACTTGGGAAGATCTGGAAGTGTGGACCAGAAGTGATCTCTCCTGAAAAGTAATTTTTTTTATATCATGATGCCCTCGGATGGCCAGTGACTGGGAATTTCCCCTGAAACCGTCACCACAAGGCCAACAGCAAGCAAGCTTAGGATTTCATTCAAGGGAATGAAGAGAAGCCTGTCTTTGACCAGATTATCTTGACTTTGTCTTCAGGCCACACTGCTAAAACAGCTCACAGATATTCTTCCTGCTGTGCTCTGAGAACAACAGTAAATGGCACAGAATAAATATGGACATAGTTACCTTTCTGTAACAGCCACAAGACAAAAGGATGGTCCTCCGAGTCTCACTAGCAAGTTGTTCCATTTACCTTGATGGGTGCAGCCTTCCTGAAAAAGGCACAATGTTCTTATGGGATGTTTAGCTGTGAATGAATGTTCATCAGTGACTTGGAGAAGGTAATGACTTTCACCAAGATATTTGCAGTTGCATTCAAATGGACCAGTCCTGTCTATGAAATTATAAGCTCCTAGAGTGAAAATGAAGCATATGGCATGGTGAAGTTTGCCAAGCACCTTTTCAGTTGCTTTCTTAAATGCTTTTTTGGTGGACACAGCTACATTGGAGGATATTCTCAGAGTTCTGTACTTCTCCTGAGTCCTTTGCTCTGTGAACAGGTATGGTGGTTTGGGATCTGAACAGAGTTAAAGAACACATTTATTTTTCTTCTCATGTCATTACTGATGGAGAGAATCTCATTTAAAATGCTAAACCTGGAATCTCAAAACCTGCAGTTCTCGTTGGCTAAAGTACTTCTGTTTAGACCTCTGTGACCATTGTGTTTGAGTCTACAAACACTCCATCAGCCTCTTTCTCCTACTCTACTGCACGAAACCAGTACATTCCCATTTACAGGGTAACGAGGGTTTACTGTCATAGGCGTTTCTAACAAGCATGATGAAGGACATGAATGCGGCAGCTTTGTCTCGGAGGCACTGGCAGAAGTGAGGCAAATGGATGCCAGGCTCCCCTTGCACCCTGCCAGTGGGAGCCATGGAGTTACAGGTGTTGCTGGCAAGGAAGGAGCCATCCCTAGGGGACACGGACAGAAGTACACCGTAGACCTGAGCCCCTCCTGCAGATCACTCTGGAGATGAATCTTAGGGCAAGTAACGTGATTGATGCCTGAAGACTTGCTTCTCCTGGCAGAAGCAGGATATTGGCAGCAACCAATGGTGCAGACCAGGACATTGCAGACCAAGGCCAGGCAGGTGCTCAGTCCTTAAACAGGAAGGAATCTTCCCCCTCTGCTGTTGCTTCTGCTGCAGATTCATGGCCACTGTCATTCTTCAGTGAGGGACTTCAGGGAGAGAAATTGTGCAGAGTCTTGTTATAAAAGCTCACTGAAAAGGGCAGAGATTTAACCTAGTTTAAAGCTGAGCAGTTGGATTGTTTGTGGCTAAAATGTGACTGATATGCAGCAGCAAGTTCCCCATGCAAAAATAATGTCCACCTTAGAAATCCTGGAGCCACGGTGTGTAGCAAGCTTTATTGCCTTTTGATATAAGGAAATTAATTACGAACAGGATTTGCAGTTCTTTTGGAGTGGAGACACAGTCTCATGGCAACATTTTTACTTGCAAGTATTCTAAAATGCTTCCCACCATAGAAGGGCTAAATCTGATTTTTCTAGGCCTCTAATGATTTGTACTAATTAAAGGAATACAGGACACTGCTGATATGTGGGTCCAATAAAAATAAGTGAACAAAGCAAACAGACATGCAAATAAAAAAGAGATCTGATATGTCATGGTGTAAAGTTTAATCCAAATAAGGCTATGGGCTCTTCATGGTGCTTCATTGACAATAAAAAATGTATTTAAGGGAGTAAATGTACAACAGCTGGCAAATATAATGTGCCAAGTCTTATTTTAGATTAGTAAGAGAAAAGCGAGGCTTCATAAACTGCTGTAGTGATTCCCAGGACAGCCAGCTGGACATTTTAGAACATCTTTCTGGTGCTACTAAATTAATACACTTCATTAGTGAACCTGTGGCCTTGAAAATGAAAGAATACACAGAAGTTGTTGGATTGATGAAAACAAGACAAACAGAAACCTGAGAAAGGCAAATAGCCCATCCCAGCCTCAGTTCATGACTGAAAGCAGGCATGAAAGCAATTCGCTGTATAGCTCTGCTAATCTCTTGCAGACATGCGTGTGTGACAGTCAGTTTAATAGCCCCTGAAGAGTTTTAATAAAATTTTCTACTTTTTAAATACAATTTACCCATCTGCTTGCAATGGCATCCATTTTAGAAAAGTTAATTATAGATTTTTAAAGCCCTATAAAGGTTATAAGATGTATTTTTATTTTATTTTTAATTTTTAATTTTTAAAAAACAATCAGCTGAAAATAAACCCCGCAGAGAAACTAGAAAAATTCTTGTTCCTGATGACTCTATTATTTTCTATTTGAATGTTTGCCTGTTTTAACTTTTTCACTAATAGAAATACTAAAACAATTCAAGTTACAACTGTACCCTCAACCACTACCAGTTAAATGGAAAAGATTTTTCCAAGAGTAATTTAAATTTTTGCTGAGATGAGCAGTGTAACTCAGACTGCAAAGCGACTGAAGGGAAGGAGCACAGGATCACAGAATATTCTGAGTTGGAAGGGACCCACAAGGATCACTGAGTCCAACTCCTGGCCCTGCACAGGGCAGCCCCAAGAATCACACTATGTGCCTGATGATAATATGATGATAATCACAGAATCATAGAA
>VXAY01005512.1:21067-36392 GCA_013399855.1 Oxyruncus cristatus
GGGGGGGAAAGTGGGGGAAACTACGCCGAATCTCTACGGTCATACCGAAAGGTGGGATTGGAATTCGGAAAATACGTTTCGAAAACCTACTTCTGCCGGGCCGACTATTTGGGACATTTCCGCATCTATTCGAAAAGGAAACAGTGGAAAAACCGAATTAATAGGAGAGCACGAGGAGGTTCTCACCCACTGAGAGTGCCCTGCGTCTCCAGGAGTAAAACGCTCCCCGATCAGCCCGAGGGCACGCCGCGATCGGCAATTACGAAACCGCTTCCTATTGACCAGTGTTTTGCCGTGAGAGTTTTACGGTTTCACCACAGCGGGCCTCTACCCTTGCAGTGTTTTAATTCTGTCATCCATTACGGCCGCCCTCAAACCAGCTTTTTTGCACGGCTTTAGTGCCCTGGCGGGAGCGGTGAGACAGGAAAACACGCGCTGCGTCCAAGGATCCCACTTCCCCTCTTAAAACTTATCCCCCCCGAATTTTAGGGAGCGTCATCCTGTCTTTTCCGGGCCCTCCATTTACGTTCCGAACAGCACTCGTCAGGTTTATCCCCATCCCTGCTTACCAATGCATTCTCTCCGGTAGATTGTCCTGGTCTTTTTGGGGGCCGTTGGGAGATTGTCCTGGTCTTTTTGGGGGCTGTTAAGGGATTGTCCTGGTCTTTTTGGGGGCTGTTAAGGGATTGTCCTGGTCTTTTTGGGGGCCGTTAAGAGACTGTCCTGCTCTTTTTGGGGGCTGTTGAGAGATTGTCCTGCTCTTTTCGGGAGCTGTTTTTAGGAGATTGTCCTGGTCTTTTTGGGGGCTGTTGAGAGATTGTCCTGCTCTTTTCGGGAGCTGTTTTTAGGAGATTGTCCCGGTCTTTTTGGGAGCTGTTAAGAGATTGTCCTGGTCTTTTTGGGGGTCTGTTGAGATCTTCTCAGCTGCACACAGGGTGATCCTCTCACGGACACATCTACACCCCCCCAGAGCTGGGTGGCAATTCCCACCTCCCCATCCCGCGGCTTTACGCTCCAGGTCAGCTTTCAGGGGCGGCTTTCCCCCTGGTTTAGTCCAGACAACAAGCCTAAATCCCTGGAATCAAAGGGAATTCCCTGGCAGAGGCCCTCTGGAAAGGCAGGACAGGGCGTGCTGCTCCTCAGCGCCGAGGAGGGACAGACATTCGCATTCCCAGAGGGTGCTTTTCTTTGCCTGGGCGACTTCGGTTTCGTCCCCCCAGACCAAGAAATCCCGGAATCTGTGCGACACGAGGGCTTTACGAGACGCCTGGGCAAGTTCAGGGACCCGGGGAAGGATTTGGGAGCCCGCTGGGTGTCCCCGGAGGCGATTTTCTGCCTACAAAGCCTCGAGACAGACCCCGGGGAAGGGCAGCGGGAGACGCAGGACGGGACAGACCGCTGGGGAGAAAAGGGCGAAAGGGAAGAACCCAAAGAAACACGGAGAGCTCGGAGCTGCGTTTTCAGCCCGGATCCAGCTGAAAACGGGCGCTTGAGGCTGCCTGAGAATTCAGGAATTTGGGAAAAACCCGCAGGTGTTTTTTTTTTAAGAGCCCGAAATCGGGGCAGCGCCTCTGAATTCTCCGGCCTTTATAAGCAGCGAAGCCCTGAGACCCCCTAACGCCCTGGTTGAATCAGACACAAACGGAGCATTGATTCCCAAATCCGGAACGCTGCCGCTGCCGTTGCCATGCCAACCTCCGGCCCGCGGGGCCGCGTCCTCCGAACGACCGACACCTCGCGACAACGGGAAAATAATTCGACTTTTCGAAAGCGTAAAGGGGAAGGTAAACGGAGAACAAAAGCGTTATACTGACCGAAACCCGACTCTCCGGGTATAGTGCAGGCAGTTCTTAGTGACATGGGTCTGGAAGTGGACAGATCGGCAGATCGCTCCACACTCGGGGCACGTGTAGGGAGATTTATGCTGATGGATTCGCTGGTGTGACGCAAAACTGCACAGGTTAGGAAGCAGCATCTGGCAGATATTGCATGTCTTCTAAACGATAAACCAGAATGAGATGAGACAATAGGTTGGGTTCAGCTCTACGCAAGGTCTCGCGTCAAACACTGCAACACAGCAAATAAAGGTTAAACGGCCTGGCCGGGACGGGGGCCCAAAAGGAAGCGGCCCCTGCAAACACAGGCCCTGCCGGTGTCCCGGGCCACCCCGACCCCCCCGAGCTCCCTCATCTCACCAGGGCCCACAGGAGATGCCCGGGGGCTTAGGGAAATACTCCTCAGTGACCTCGGCGGTGCGCGGGGCCCGCAGACAACTCCAGGGTCAGGTTATTACCACTTCCTTCTCGCGGCTCGGGACTCGTGCAGGTCACCGGCGGCTCGCACAGACTCCAGAGCAAACCCAGGACTCCCTCCCGCCACGGGCGTTCGGGGGAAGGCTCCGTGGCAGAGCCCGGCAGAGGTACCGACGCGCACGCCCCGCAGCGAGGCGGCCCAGGACGAGCCCTCCGGAGCTGCACTAGAAACGGTTTCCCCGACGCGCGCAGGAGGAAATCCCGGGGCGAACGCTCTGGGAGCACCGCGGCCTGGCGTGTGCCAACACAGCCTCCCTGCAAACAGCCTCTCCCGCACCTACGGCCACAGGCCGGGGGGCTCACTCACACCCCCAGGCCGACCAGAACTGCTCTGGGGTCTTCAGTTCAGCTCAAAGGCAAAACCCCGACAACTGGCCACGGCCCTGCCCCATTTCCTGGCCTCGGTATCGTTGCCCACGTCCGCCGCCGGCCGTTCCTGCGTGAACAGGCCGCGCTGCAGCCCCGGAGCGTCACTTGGTTACGTACCCAAACAGCAAAGCAGCACCTCTAATTCCGGCCCCGACAACGCCCGGGGCTTTCCCAGCCCCTCCAAAGCCTCGGGCCTGCAGCGCTCCCGAAGGAAGCCGGGGTGTGACGCCCCAGCAGAGCTGGGCAGCGCTGCAGCCCCGGCCCGGCGACCTCTCTGAGCCCGCAGAAAGCCGCCTGCCGGGCTCGTCTGCTGACCCGACACGCCAGCAACGCTCCCGCTAAAGGCCCCTGCTCTGCTATTTCCATGGGCACGGAAACCGTTTCCATCGCACGCGATTCCAGCAGAACGAGGAGAGCACCCACTGCGGAATTCTGCCGCTCGGCACGTCCGCTCACCATTTCATTTCGGGGCTTACGGTGGCGTCAACCGCAGCTCTCTCCTGCCGACCCACACCAAAACAAAACCAGTTTGTGCCAATCACCACCTGCCCGCCCTTAAAGTCAAGGCTTCAGGAGAAACAAACCAACAACAAAAAAAAGGGTTAGGAGGAAAAACGGTGGCGGTGGAAAAATAAAGACACGCGGGAACGCCGAGCACGCAGGAAAAGGAGCTCCGCGGCTTCCACGGGAGCTCGACCCTCCTGTCTGCAACCGAGATGAATATTAAAACTCATTATCCCGCATTTGCTGCCTTTCCCTTCCCCCCCAGTAAGGAGCTGGGGGTGTCATTTAGCCAGAAAACCTGCCAGGGAGCGGCCCCGTTCCCTTTAACAGGAATATTCAGGGAGAGAAAACACCACGGAAAGGGAACAACTTTACAGGGACCGTATTTTCACGGCTAGGGCTGTTTATTTTAAATGAAACATTCGCCCTTCCTAACAGGGGTTTCAGAAGAGCGTTTACTTACTGCTTAAGACTCCCTGAAAGCACATTTTCCTCTCAAGAGCAATCAGAAAGAACAGTAAGCGGCAAAGAACCTTTTTCCCTGCCCTTTGTTTGCCAAATCCGACCGCTTTTCTATTATCCTTTTTTTCCTCCCCTCCGGAGCTAAAATGCCCATCTCATCTGACTTCCCTGTCTTCTTCCCACCCCAAAATAATGGCAGCTCTGCAGCACAAAGCCAAGGAAAAGACAAGTCCGAGGGTTTCTCCCTGGAGGTTCGCAAGGGGTCACCTCTGCCGGAAGAGCGGCCCGACGTTTATTCCAGAGAGCAAACTCAGCGGCACCGGGGCAAAGGCAGCAGACAGAGGGAGAAAGGGGAGAGCAAAAGGTTTAGTTCACCCGTCCCTAAAGACAAGGGCGCCCCCCAAAAGCGAGCACGTCACTTTATCTTCGTTCTTCCCTCTCCCTTTTTTTTTTTCCCCCCACCCCCACCACGTTTTAGCCTCGTCCTCCCAGCCTGTTCTCGGAATATCGCCTCTGTCTCCCGTCCGCTTTGCTTTCTCCTGGGCCCTCCTGACCGGATTTTCCCCGTCCCGAGAACAACGGGGTTTCCGCAGGGACTGCAGGATCTCACGTGGGACGCGCTCCTATCGCTACCCGCGTCTCCTCCTAACCGCAGGCCTTAAAAATCTGGAGCCCGTCCGCTGCCGGGCGACTCCCAGGAATACTCCCGGGGCGTTCCTGTCTGGAGCACGCATGCAGGGCTTCAGCTTCCCCCCGAGCAAGAAGCTGGATCACCGAGCTCGACCGAATGCTTGGAAACACCGGAATCCCTTTTAATTGGCACACTCCGGCTGTATCGTTTAATTAACCACCCTCGCTCCTACCGGATTATAAAATACATCGCACGCTGATTAAGAGTCGGTTTTATTGAAGGACGGGTTTCTTTCGGGGGCGGCCACATACATTTAGCGAGGACTTTTAAGCCGGGTTGGTGAGTCGAACTCGTTGGCCACTCGTCAGGGGAAAGGCAACCCAACCGACCAAACCCAGCGGTCGCGCACGGGGCCGGGAGAACGGGGCCTTGCACTTTTTAAGGCAGAGCCGAGGCAAGCGGCAGGCGTTCCTGTCACTAGTCAGTGTGCCCGTTGTCACTGCCTGAGCCCCTGCCTGGCTCGCTCGCTCTCGGGGCGCTAGCCGAGAGCCCTCCAAGCCGAGCGCCAATCAAGAGCCAATCGCTTCGAGCTACCGGTCGGGCCGAACAGACAGGCTGTTAACGAGGGTGCCAATTAAGTGGATTCCACGGGCTAGTCAAGTTCCAAAGCACGGAAAGAACCGGTGAAGTGCTACCAGTAAAACCTATCCCTGCTTCCAGGATTAAACTGCTGGGCTGCGCGAAAGCTAAGGCTAAATTTTAGCAAAAATACGGGGGGGATTTCAGACTTCGGGGCCTAAAAAGATCTTACTTAAAGAGCGTCGACATCGACTACGGAAGCGCTCGCAAGACTTTTTTGTGGGTTTCGGTTATCATTTTAATCGCGGAGGTTCAGACCGTGAACGGCTAAACGCACGCCAAACCATCTCCAAAGTCTCCCAGGCTTACAGGTGAAACATGGGAATGTAAACAGAGGATACTCTACTTGTCCGCTCGTGTCTGCGGCCTGCTGGAAATGGGTTGCAAGAGATGTCTCCTCTGGGAAAACTTCACTGCACTCCAAACACTTTAGACTATGCCTACAGAGTTTCGACGGGTCTTCGTCGAGCGGCATCGCCGGGACGACGGGAGAGCTCGCCGGGGCGGAGATCACTGTCCCAGTTAAGCCGGGCTGCAGCTTGGTCGCGGCGTGCGCGCCGGGTCCCGCCGGGCTCTGGAGCGCGGAGGCAGCGCTATTGCCGGCGGGAGATGCTATCATCTGATCCGCCGGGACCGGTTTTAGGATCAGGTGGGAGCACTGCATCACGACGCCCTTCTCCTTGTGTCCGCGGGCGTGCGACAGGAGGCTGCACTTGTTGTAGAAAACCAAATTCTTGGTGCAGTGGTTGCAAGTCACTTCGATCCGCACGCTCCTCCTGTCGTAGTGCTGCGTCAGGCTCTTCTCGAGAGCGAACGAGTCGCCGCACTCCAGACACTTGTAACCGCGCGTGGGCAGCGTGATTCCGGCGCTGGCAGGGGGACTGAGGTTGGGGATGTAAACCGGGACGGGATTGACGCTGCTCAGCACCTTATTGAAGGCTTCCACCACGGAGCTCTGGAGCGAGGACACCACCTGCACGCGAGACACCTTTTTCGACGGCTGCGAGGCCGCCGCGGAAATTATTGCCTGCTTGATTTGCTGCTGGGGCTTCGTTAGCACTTGGCGCAGCTCCGAGGTGGTCGGAGCACCCTGAGGCAGGAGGTTAAGGTTGGCGAGATGCACTGTCTTTGGCACAAGTTTGGCGCTGGCCAGGCTCGACGCTGGCACCACCACCGTCTGCTGCTGGATGGCGTTGGCGGCTTTGATGATGGCGCTGCTGGCGCTCTGCACGGAGGCAGCCGAGATGACGGTGGCTTTCACCGTGGTGTTGTTGGCGAGCTTCAGGTTGATCACCTGGGAGCCCGCGGTCTTCACGGCAGAAACGGGCAGGAAGGCGGTAGCCACGGGCTTGATGGTGACCTGTTTCGGGGCCAGTTCCGTGGATCCCACGGCATTGGTGACAACCGAGGACTGGAGAGGAGCTCGGGGAGGAGAGGAGAGAACAGCAGCGGAAGTCGGCGAGGACAGCAGAGACGTCACGGAAGTGACCGCGGAAGCGCTCTGCTCTGGCTTCTTACCAGAGTCCAAGTCAACTTCTGGCAACACGCGGGTAACAGTTCTCTTGATCTCCCCGGACGAAGTCTTGATGGTTTTGATACGAACCTTGGGAATTGCTGGTGTCGAGCCCGCGGGAGAAGACGGAGACCCTTTGCTGCTGTTCTCACTCGATACGCTCCGGGGACTGTCAGGCGGTTTGACGGAGGGCTTCTTGGCACCATCAATGAGACTCTGAGACTCGGGGGACTTCTCCACGGCCCGGGGGCTCTCACTCACGTCTTTGGGTAGCGGAGAAGACTCTCCTGAAGGAGACTGTAAATCTTTACCACTGTCTGTAGCTGCCTTTTTAGCGCTCAGTGCCGCGATGGCGGCGATGCAGGAAGAAAGCTTTGCCGATGACTTTGCTTTGGACTGGGAAATGCTGGCAAGGGTTGTGTCGCTTTTGTCAGCACTCACTTTGCCATCGAGTACTCTGTTTTCCAGCAGCTTGTCAGAACTGTCCTTCAGCAATTTGTCCTCCGGTTTTCGAGCTTTAAAAGGCTCAAAGACACTCAAATTCACGGAGTTCGTCTCCGCCTCTCGTTTAGCAACTTTGTTTTTCTCAACGCTACTTGAAACTGGGATTCCAGATTTAATCAAGTTCTCCCCTCCAAGCGCCTTCAGTTTGTCGTATTCCTGCTGAGACAGAGATCCCGCCAAGACGTTCGCCCGGAAATTCGCACGCATGTCCTCTTTATCCGGGGGGTCATCCACCTCGATTCTTTCATCGTCATCGAACTCCTCGGCGCTCGAGATCGGGCTGAACTGGTTGAACGCCGAATCCTTCAGCGCGGTCTCAGAAGCCGCCCCCTCGTCCTTCAGCGACTTGCCTTCCTCTTTGCCGTAGCTCTCGAGAGCCGCTGACGTCAGGAAGCCGTTGTGCAAGCCGTTGCCCGCCGAGTGGTGGCCATCCTTGTCCGCGCCCTCCGAGGAGTCGATGGTGCGCACGTTCTTCACGATGACGCTCACGCCGACGTCCGACGCCGACGGGGCGTGAGAGTCTTCGTCCGCGTGAGCGCCCTGCTTGATGTGGCTGTCGTGCTCGTCGTGCCCGGACTCGATAGCCGCTTTGGGATCAACCATGTCTGGGATGTCAAAGGCCGCAAGGAGATCGTCGAAATCGGGGGTCTTCATATCCCCCATGGTCACCGATTTGGTTGGAAGCAAATCTGTAAAACAAGCAGGCGGTCAGTACTTTAAGCTCTGGTCTTACCCAAACCAAGGGTTTCTTCCCAAAAGCCGCGCAAAAAAAGGTGTTAGCTCACTCCTGAACTGCCGTTTTCGGAAGGGGCGCGCTACCCAACGGTCCGAGCGTACAGCCCAATTCTCACACCGAGAGCGACAGTAACTCCAAAACTCCACACGCACTGACCCGGCAACTTCCTTCCGGGCCCTCATTTCAGCGACCTCCTCCCCGTCCCCTCTCCCACCCTCCCTCCTATCCCGGCCAACGTACGCGGCGATCGCGGCAAGAGGCCCGAAAATAAGGCGGGCGAGGCACTCGCCGCCTCTCCTGTCTCGATCTGCCTCAACAGTCGCACCCTCAACCTGCAAACCGCTCCCCTGCAGAGGGGAACGATCGGTGACACTTCCGTAAGTCATCGGCGCTGGCTACCTGGATGTCACCGTGGACTCCGAGACGGCAGGGGAGGGATATTTTTCAAGGATAGCGGAACACAGACACTTCGGGCAACACCTTCAAATAAATACAGAAGGCTTCTGAAACTTGTTGACACGGTTCACTTCACGGTTTCGTGGCTCTGTCTGACCCATTAAGCCCTAAATGCAAAAATAAACGCGCGCGTAATAGCAAAAATTCCAGCGCAAGCCTCCGGAAGAACGAAACGGAAAAGATTCCAGAGACCGGAGCGTATAAACCCCACGTCAATCCGCACAAAGCCTTGATGCGGCTACTCGTGATCTGCGATGCCGACTGTCGGCATTCTGGCTGTGCATCTGCCATCGGTGTCTTTTGGTCGTTGTAAACACTCCGAGAGAAGCAGAAAGCCGCCCTGGTCTGAAACCTCCTCCAATTACACGCCCCGGAGTCGAATTCACATTTATCCGCAGCAGTGAATGAAGGCCCCCTTACCCGCTGTTTCCTCCAGGTATCTTTAAGGTCAGAACTGCCCAGCAGAGGGGACGCATCTGTCCTTCACTGAGCGGTTCCCTCAGCTGGGCTCACCGGTGCCTCCAGAGAATGCCGGGGTGCCCAGAGCTGCGATCGCACAGCCCAGAGCTGCGGGGCTCTGCAGAGGGGACCCCCTCCCGCTCTGACAGAGCTGAAAGCAACACCAGGGGCTTCTGCTCCCCGGGGGGACCCAAAATTACCGCTGCCCTTATCCGGGGGCTTCTCTCATTCTTCACACTTCAAAGCAACCCAAGTCGAGCGAAAAGGGACAGAGGGCGCGGTCAGGCGTGAAGTTCTGACCCGGCCGTTTGATTCGTCTCCTCCTCACCGTTCCGGTGCACCCACCGTAAGGTTCAGAATTTAAAGCCCAGCTGCCGGGACTCCGCAGCCACATCCCCTTCCCCCTCTCTCCAAAAACCTTTCAGTGACTCCTTCTTTGCAGGAGATAACTCTGCCTTTTTATCCCCGATCAAAATCAACCCACACCTTGGCTGCCAGACGAGCTGGGAGTCTGTTCCTTCCCCGGGCTCCCAGGAAAGGGTTCCCAGGCTCCCGGTTCCCCAGGAAATCGCCGTTTCCCAGGAACTGGACTTCCTTCAAGAAGGGCTCTGAGAATGCTCGGAAAAAATTAAACAGAAAAGTTTCTTTAAAAACTCGAGCATTGCTTTGCTTACTTAATTACTCCGTGATAAAATAACGAGGCGAAAACATCCGCGGGTGGAATTCCACCGGGAATTCCACAGCTAGGGGAAGCCACGGGGCAGGGAGGTGAAAAGCTCCCGGCTTCCGCCGTTTTGATGGTGGCTGAGAGGGCTTCTGGGAAGCGCTCCCTTGGAGAATTATTGTCAAAACAAGGAGCGGCCCAGGAGAACTCACCAGCAAACAGCTGCTTCTCAAGGACTGATAAAGGCAGAGAAGGGCTTTTTGTTTGCCGGCACGGAATCGCCGCCGCTCCTCCTCCAGCCCCGTTAGCTGTCCCCGCTGCAGGTGGAAGGACTCCGGACATAGGAGGGGAAAAAGAAGCCGTTTTTTACTTTCTAAAGGAGACGTATCTTGTAACTGTAGGACCCCTGCGGATGGGGCGCGGCGCTCTCCGCAGAAAGACCAAGCTGCCTAGAAATCGCTGCCCTAAGGAGAAGGCGCTGCTCGGAGTGAAGCTGAGCAACTGCAAGCACCCGAACCAGAGTCACGTCGGGGAAGCTGAACGGCCTAACGCTGACCAAAAAAAACCAGAAGGATCTGGGGCAGCTCCAAAACCACTCCCGCCCCTCGTTTTTGTCAGGTGCAAGAACAACTTCAAGCTTTCCGGCCTCGCAGTGACAAATAACCCTCCTCCCTTTCCGATACTTTTCCCTTCAATATTCTCTGTGCCGGACGGTTTCTGTTGTTTCTGGATCACGAGTCCGGTCTCACGCGCTCGATTTTTATTCTTTTATTTAACCGACCAACTTCTCCTCTTTGACACTGCCCCTCCCATTCATCCAGTCCTTCCAAAATTCCCGAACCACGAGTCCAACGACTTCATCCAGCCGCTTTAACCCTATCAGCCCTGTCTTTTCTGCCTTATTAAATTCCTCCCCTTTGCCTTCGAATCCCAAGTAGTTGTTGTCTACACTTACAACCTCTAACCCCCTGCTTTGGGTCAAACAACTACTCGACTTCAGCTGCCCTCAGCAGCAAATCTGAAGGAAACGGGAAACCCCCCAGCTTTAATCTTCATTTACCTACAGAATTCACATTCTCGTGACCCCAAGTTCCTCACCTTCCCTCGACTCTCTGCACCGGTTTCACCTCTGGTTGTGCTACGTGCACGGACTCTTTAGGGCAGAGACCTTCTCTTTGGTACGTTCTTCTGAGCAAACCGGTGCTCTTTCCAGCCCCGGGGAACCACAGGCACCGCCTGCCGGGGTCTGGCACGCGGCAACCTCTCGGTCCTGCCACGGCCACGCACGGCAGCGACTCTTCGTTACGGCTACGCCCCTCCCAAGCAGAACTCCGCAAGTTCTGGAGCAGTTACTCGACGTCCAAACCAGAGTAACGGCGCCTAAATCGGATTAAATTCTGGAACACAACGCCCACACGGGGAGCAATGCCAGCCTAACTAGCCTAAAAGCACACCGTGGTTTTTTTTTACAGTTCCTGTCACTCGCCATCAGCGATCCCACCAGAAGTACAGTAACAGCCATCCCAACGTGAGGCAACCCTCAGCCTAAGCCCCGGAATACGAGCAGTTCCTGAGCTCCTGGACGAGGATCGGTAGTCAGGACTGGCTGAGGCTTCCGGGCCTTCGCTCCGCAAGGCCGGCCCCGTGCGGACAGACGAAGCGCTGCGCTCCCCTAACCGCAAACCCTTCTTCAGGAAGCAGGAACCACATCTCCAACCACGGCCCCGACGCGCGGGAGGCGGCTTCGACCGCAGCCAGCCGCGGCTCTCGCGCGCCCGAGGCTCCTCTTCCTCACTGAAGGGCACAGGACTCGCTACGGCGGCAGAACCCAGACCAGCACCTGCTCCCAGGCGTCACAGAAATCCCTTTCACGACAGGCACGGGCACTGCTACCCGAAGACACGCGGATTTCTGAGGACAAAGGTCTCGTTTGCCATCCATACGGTCGCGCCAGGCCCGGTGGAAGCACCTTTGTGAAGGACGGGCTGTTTCACCGTGGAGGGTCGCACGAAGCAACCTGCTTTTTCAGTATGACACACCAAACCCACCGGCCTTCAGGAAAACAGGAACGTCCACTCTGTCTCCATGCACGAGACTCAATGAGTGAAAGACCTAACCCAAAATTCCGACAGCCAAAATAGCTCCTGAGGAGCCTCAGCTTGTAGTCCAGCTCAGCAGATTTTGGAACCGGGTACCTCAAGTTCTCTTTGGGTAGGAGAAAACAGGGAGGGAAAGAGAAGGGGAAGCCTCTGGAGCCTAAACCACCCCTAGCACAGCTTAAAAACAGCTGCTTCGAAGTTCAGGATGTTCGGGCCCTGGCTGGAAAAAAAGACCAGGGGTGTTTGAGCACCTGAGCCAGGAACCTCCCCACCCACAGCACGGAGCTGAACAGGCCACGTGGAAACCACCTGCATGTCTCGCGAGAGGCAGGTTAGGGGCTGGGCCTAGACACTTGCCCGGTGCCTCCCGAAATGGGAACGAATTCCTGGAAAACAAGGAGATCCGCACGCCGTTCTTTTTGCACTCTACTTAAAAATAAAGGGTAAAAACGCGGCTTAACGTGGTACTTCCGTACGTAAAACAGGCCGTGACAGCAACGTGCGAGTAACTCGCACGCGCAGACTCAGTTCTAAGATTCCAGAACCGAGGCAGCTTCGAATCACCTTCTAAAAATGGCGCCAGCTTCCCGCCTCTTTCCTGGAAGGGGGTTTTTTTTTGGGAAGCGGGTGGCGACCGTGGCCAGTCTGAGCCAGAGCTCTCCCAGCCGGGAGCAACAACCGGACCCCCGAAGGGGAGGGTCACGTTTTGGCTTTTCTCAACACACCTTCCCGGCCCTCTGGATGCAACATCTGTGTTTTAACGCGCGGTCACGCGATTAGGAAAACAACACTTGGTCGGTTCGCTCCAAAGGGGCTTGGAACGGGATAAATCCTTACCCTCGCTCCGGAGATCAAACACCCGAGACCAGCCTCAACGCGACACGAGTCCCCGGGTGCTGATACGGCCCTCCAGCACCGGCAGCGTTTTCTGCTGGAAAGCTGGCCTGCCTGCCTGCCAAAATCCGAATCTCCTGGTGAAGAGCATTTACAGGTATCCTTACCCCGAAAAAAACCCCACAGCTCGCCCAGAACACTGCGGACTCCAGCACCTACTCAGCTTTCTCCTCTTCCAGCCCACAAAACCCCCCGCAAATTCAACATCTTCTCCGCTAAAAATAACAACTCCTCGTACAGACAGCCCTTCAGAAACCCCAGCCGGACAGACACACGGACTTGTGGATCAGTTCAAGAAGGGGCAGCTGGAAAGCTGGTTACTGTTAGGGAGAAAACGCCCCACGAGGCGCTCTGGTGTCAGAGACGAGGTGTAGCTGACCCTTCAAAAGGAACAAGCGTCCTCATCAGCCCAGGGGGATCTGGCGGGCGTTTTGCCGCCTCACGGGCCGGTCGCTGCCCCAGCAGCCCCGAGAAACGACACGGCAGGGCCGCGGCAAAACCCACGGGCCCAGAATTTCGGGCTGAACGTTGGCGCGGCGTTTCCCCTCTCCCGCAGCCCGACCCCTTACGTAACGCGCCGCAGGCAGAAACAAAAAGCTTTCCTGGTATTGTCACCCTGCCTCTCATCAGCCAGCTCACAGCTCGCCCCACGTCCACAACCTCTCACCGCTTTTGGGGGGACTGTCTCCCTGCTGAGCACAGAGGACACTCGTTTCACACCACGCCAGGGGACTCGCAATGCTCTGCCTCCATGTTGTCTCGACTGCAGGCTACCAAACCAGCCAACGCAGCCAGGACTGGGGAGCTTCTTGTTAAAAAAAAAAAAGAATCACACTGGTTATGGTTCCAGAGTTGCTGCTTTCCTGTTATAGGAAGTAACAGTTCTAGCAAAGCACCCCCAAGGCAAAATGGTTAGTGAGCCACTGTGCAAGCTCGAACAGCCTTTGTTCTTCCCTTTGCTAGAGTCATCACTGCTTCCTTCTCTCTCCCCCTCTCGCTCTCCGAATCCCTCGGCTTTTCACTCGGAGGTGCAACTGCCAGCTCAAATCTAAGCACGCGTTTATTTTTTTATAGATGAGAAAAAACCAAACGCCAAAGCGAACCACAACCCCCTGTCCGTTATCCATCGCTTCGAGCTAACAGCAGTCACCCCCCAGGAGCCGACGCGCTGCCCATCCGGGGTCCTCTTCCGATTTCGTTACTGCACGACGTTAGGATTCGTGCCACCGATAACGCGCTGGAGCTCCTGCCGACCCCCCCAAAATGCACCTTTTCCCCTTGGCTGCTGCGAGACCCTCCCCAGGTTACAGCAGCCCGAGAAAAGCCACCCGTGCTATTTATTTCCTACGGCTTTTCTTCCCTCTCTCGGAGACGCCGAGTACACGTTTAACGCTCAAGACCTCCAGTCGAAAACCCACCGCCGGGTCACTCAGACGTGGCCAAACAGTCACCTGCAAATAATCAGGCGGCGGATTCCGCACCGGAGTCTGTAATACAGCACGGGAACGGCTCACTGCCACAACTGGCCCACAATTTATGACTGTCACTCAGAGGCCTATTCCGTATCACTGCATTGTGAAAAAAAAAACCCCCGTGCATCCGAATATCTTTCAACGAAAATAGTGTATTTAGCCAGGATATCAGTAAAGTCTTTAAAAAGAATAGCTTTAATCCTATTAAAACTGCAGGACCTCAATAGCGTTTCTCCGGCGACACTTAGAACAATTGTCTCCTTCCGAATGTGCCAAGGGTGCAACCCGCAGCCGGGCTGACCTCTCCCACACATGTACCTACACGCCGCTGTCATAATCAGCCCAAACCACCACGTCTCACCTCGTGAACCTTGACCTTTGAAAGATTTTTTTGGGGGGGGGGAGCCGGTGCCCAGTTACTGCCACAGCCGCATTAGCTCTGCAAACACCGAAGGGTTAAAGGCAGCCCCAATCAATAGGCCTACAAGGAGAGAGAAAAAAGAAGAAAAAAGAACAAAAAAAAGGGAAGACCAGTATGCCTTACAGCATCTCTGCAATGCTTTTACGCACAATTCCACAACAATACCGTTTCCCTGTGGCCTTACAGACAGGCACGGCAAACCCCCCCCCCAACGTCCCCTAAAGAAGCAAACCACAAGACAGCACCCTGTAAATAAAACCGCATGCAAAGCAGCATCCTCAGTCGCAAGCACAACTACAATTCCGAATCATTCAATCCGTTTGATGCAGCTCAGCTTTAAAACAGACTGCAGAACCAGTGTCCCACCCTTGCAAAGCACAAATATTTTAATAAGGGTCATAAATCTCAGCTCTTAAGCATAAAAAAAGGCACGAAAAGCCCAAGTAAGCTCAGCTACTGCAAATATGTACATTTACATCCAGAACCCTTTAGGACTCCGTTAGCCACATACCAGTGCTGTGTGTCTAAAGTGTGCATTCACATACTGTTTTGGGATGGTATCTTTCTGCAAGCTCCTCTGCTTTTGGCTGCCATGAAGGGAGGAAGCTCTCCCAGTGTAGTAGCTCAGTGACTGCATTGTGTTCAGGAGCTGATCTGCCTCAAACCAGTTCCAGCCGGTTCTGGTCACCCTACATAAAAAGCTATGGCAACCCTCGCCGAGTTGCCAACAAGTCCCTGAAAATGGCAGGGGCCGGGTTTTCTTTTTTTCTGCCGTGGTGCGGGGCCGGCGCAGCCCCGCGCCCCGGCTCCCCTCGTGCCCGGCCCACGCCGGCCCCTGCTCCCCGCAGCCCCCCGCACGCTCCCTTCCTCGCCTCCCCCACTTACCTCCCACCACCCGGCCGAGAGCCGTGAGTGCGTGTGTGCGTGCCTGGCTTGGAGCTAACAAAGAGACCGCAATCAAAATCCTCGCAGGATCTCTCTTGCGGCACCGGGCAGGCTCGGCCGCAGCCCGGGGGGGAGACGGGGCCGCTGCTCCCCCTCTGCCCCCACGGCACGAGGGGTGGCCGCTCGCACGCCTCACATCTGCCCCCTCATGCCCACGGCCGAGGGGGTGCCCGGCCCAGGGCTCCCGCCCGCCGCCCTGCCCGCTCCTCGCCGCCGCCGGGGCCGCCCGGGCGGCGTCGCCCGAG
>VXAY01005512.1:37982-56272 GCA_013399855.1 Oxyruncus cristatus
CGCCATTGCGCGGAGCGGCGGGGCGAGATCCCTCCTTCTCCGCCTTGCCGCTGTGCAGCGCCATGTGCAGAACGCCAGGCTGGCCCCGCGAGTCGCTTTATTGGATCCCCTTAGCGGCTCCAAACGCGTAACGCCCGTCTCAGCTTTGCACCACGAGCATACAGCAGGGTGCATACTCCGGTTGAAACGAGGCCGGGTTGTGAACATCTCTCACGGGCCCCTTGGCGAGGCAGCCGCGTCCCAAAGGCCTCGTGCGGGAGCGCAGTCCCCGCAGGCACCGCTCGGCCAGGGAATTACCCGCGGGGCTGCCCCGTGCCCCGGCGGCCCCACCCCGGCCCGCGGGACTTCCCCACGGACAGATCCGAACTTGTCCCGTGAACCGAAACGGCGGCGGAGGGCTCTGTGGCAAACTGCGGCACGCAGCGAGTCCGACGCGTTTACGGAATGTGAATTTAATAAATCCATTCGGGGACTTGTGTAAAAAAACCCAAACGGATTTGTGTTCTGCACGAGTTTTAACGTTCAACAGGGGCCACGAAATTCAGCTTGCACAAGCCTAAGGCTCGTCTGCAAGGGACTTGTAGAATGAAGCCATAATAGTTATAGCACCCTCTTTCTTGCCAATTAACCAGTGAAGTGATTTAAGTGAGACCCAAATTCTGTTTACTTGCGCTGCCTTTCTGCGGCTGGCTCGCGGAACAGCGTAAAGAAGATGGCAGCTTCATATTAATATCTGAAACGCCGATCGAGCGCACAGTTCAGACGCGGCACAAAGGGCCTTGGGCGTGCTGCCTTTCCCACAGCTTTCCTTCTTTTCCTCCCAGCCAGGCGTCCTTGACAGAAAACGTCCGTCGCCCGAAGTACTCCAGCTCTGAGACGGGACCTCCTGCTCACCTGCCCCGGCGGAGCCGCCGAGTCCCGAGTCCCACGCCGCACATTCCGCTCTCCAGGTGCGTCTTGAACCACCTCCCCCTTGTCCTTCTCCCGAAGAAATGCCGCCGGTGCGGCACCCTGTTCCTCCTCAGCGGTCAGCGAGGAGTGCTGCCGACTCCCAACGCCTTCCCTTTGATGCTGGAGCGAGCGCTGAACTGGTGTGCAATAACAACTGTTTGATTATTTAACTTCGAAGGATTTTAGGGCTCTTGAAATCCAGAACGCTGAGCCCCGGTGCATTCGTCCCCAGCTCTCTGCACGGAGGTCCATTTGAACTGCATCAAGCAGAGCTTCTGTGCAGTAAAGATGGGCTGGGGCCAAAGAAGGCTTTGCAGGTGGCTCGACACAGTAAAAACTCAAGTTGATTTACCTTTAGGTTTCTTACGTCAGAATAAAGGCTGCCCTTGGTGTGCTCGCCCACTTTTGGGGAGCACAACAACAGAAGGAGCCCGTTCCTTCCTGGCTGGTGAAACGTGCTTCGCGTCAGCCAGAAGTGCCAAACGCAGATTCCGTATTTCCAGCCCTGAGTTCAGACTAGTACCTTCACGGCTCTTGGCAAACACTTAGCACTGCCTGTTCCTGCAGGTGCTTTTTGAGGTTTTCACCTTAAATTTGCTTCTCATGTACGACCTGCAAGAGCAGAGCAGAGGCTTGCGTTTGTCCTTTCAGAGCACTTACGTTTTTACCACCGTTTGGAGTGCAACGGTGCTTTAAACACTCAAAAACCAGCTTACGACTGAACTTCCCCTTTTCTGATGCTCCCATTGCTAACCTCTACGTATTTTCTTGGGGGGAAAAACCCAATCATTTCCTTTCCTGGTTATTACAGTAAGTCTCATATTTTGGACTAGACCCTCTAGAATTGCTTTTGGAGAGAGGAGATTTATTCAAAGAAAGGGATCTCAGAGGAGAGAAGGTGCAGGACTTGAGGAGGGAGAAATCCGGAACCCCTGCGTGTGGTATTTCCCACCTCCTGCGCCGCGCTCGGCTCCCAGACCTTCCGGTCGAGGGCGTTCGGCTTCGGTGCTTGTCTCCTGCTCCCCTGGGCAGCCCGTGCCGATGCCTCCCCGCCCTCTCGGGGAAGAATTTCTTCCTTTTTCCACTTGAACCCTGCCCTCTGTCGGTTTAAAAGCACCCTCCCTTGTCCTGCCACTACAGGCCCCGGTGGAAAAACATCCAGCCCTGTACTTCCCACGCCCCGAATATTGGGCACCTACGGCAGCCACCTGCCAGTGGCACCCCGCCGGTGCTCCAGCCAGACCCGCAGCTCCGGGGCCACCCACCCAGCAGCCCAGAGCACCGCAGCCCAAGGCCACACCAAGCCCTGGCTCTTCCCAGCCCTCTCCTGCCGCAGCCCAATCCCCCCCCGCACCACCAGCCGCTCCCGCGCCGCAGCCGCGCGCGCGTCTGGCAAGGCGGTGCTGGGGGACCCTCCCTTTTCCCTTCCTTCTCCCGGTATCCGTTCAGGGGGGCGAGGATTATTTCTGCGTTACTCATCGCACAGCGTCCGATCAGACGGTGGCAGCGCCGGCTCCCAGGACTTAACGAACGAGCCATTAGGCTTTTGCAGATGGTGCCACCAGCGGCTCCTCTGGCTGCGCCTTCACCTGCATTTACGCAGCAGAAGCTGAGCCTCAGAGGGGGGCGGGAGAGCTTGGGCTCCATGACCTGGGGAGGTCTTTTCCAAGCCAGCAGATTCCGTGAGCCTCTCAGCCCTGAAGTGTTTTTGCGGAACTTACGTGTTGTTCGGCACAGGGCTCTGCAGCAAGGCAGAGAAAGCTGCTGGCAGCCAATTAAGAAACCTCTGCAGCCCGCAGCAGCTCCACTAAAGGCAGCAACTGTTTCCAGCAGGAGCTGGTTTTCTGCTGTCTCTCCTCTCTCTTTACCTCGGGAAACGCTGTCCTGACGGAACAAGGGTGGCAGCAGCAACTGGGCCCGGCAGCGGCTGCCGGTTCCGAGCTGCTGCCCAGGATGGAAGCCAAAAGTGAAAAGCAAGGCACCTTGCTGGTTCGGGGCCTGGGAGTCTTGCAAGCGGCTCAGACTTCCCGTGCCGGTCCTCGGCAGCTCCTGCTGGAGGAAAGGACGTCTGATTCATCCCCACCTACCGCCCGATGAGTCAGGCTTACACAAATTCCATTTAGCTTGTGTAACAACGCTCCTGCCGGGGCTGCTGCCACAAAAGCCTCTCCGGAGCGGCCCCCCAGCTGGGCAGGGAGCAGCAAGAGATGCCCCCAGCCGGGGCTGCTGCCTGCCCTGACCTGCTTTGGATCCTTCCCCGGGACCACCATTTCCATTTCTTCCAACCGGCAAAAACTGCCGCCTCCACCATTTTTTCCCTGCTTAGAGCTGTCCAAAATACATCTGTCTTACCCCGTTAAACCCACGGCGGGTTCTGCTCACCTCCAAATCCTCACTGTACCTGTTGTACCTTAAACACCCGCCGCGGTCGGAACACCTCGGCGCTGGCGGGCAGATGGAGTTTCCCGGGAGCTGCTCCGCCAACAGCTGCCGCTGCCGAGTTCCCTTTGCTCGGCCTGGGAACGGAGCGAGGGGCAAGGCAAGCAAACATGTTTTCTTACAGAGCCACCATCTGCCGGTTTGAGCAGCTGCTGTCACCGGTGACTCAGTGCTGCCGGTACCAGGCAAAATATTCCTAATACCAGTCCTAAAACAGCCCTGTTAATATGTATTAACTTCACTGTAACCACTGCCTAGCACCACGACTGCAGCAATAACAGTGTGACTAATGAGTTTCCAAGGAAAAGAACTGTAAGCAGAGGGTTTGGGGTTTTTTTTAGCTGAGAAAGGGAGTTACGGTAACAAACCTGGTTTTAATCCTTCCCCGCTGTCACGTTCTGTTAAGAAATGGAAAACAAAAAAAGAGAGAGAGGAAAAGAGCTGCCGGGCACCGAGACGACTGAGGAGAATCCTGGGGCCACCTGAAGCACCCACAGCACCCCCAAACTGCCCGTTTAGAGGGGAATCATCCGAGCACGTTCCGACAGAGGCCCCTCCCTCTGATGACCGGCAGTTCTCTCCAAAAACACAAAAAGTGATGTCATTTACTAGCTCCGTCCAGCTTTTGGTTTGCTCGCAGAGATCTCAGTCCCCCTCGGATGCTACCAGACACTGGGCCACGCGAGGAGAACGCAGGCAGAGCTGGTTACCAGCTACATCCCAGGCACCGGAACGGCAGTGGCTGATCCGAATACGGACGCGAGGGCCGGAGAACGAACAGGAAACTCGAAGGGGTTCAGCTTTTTCCCCGTATCAAACACCAGCCAGCAGGAAGACAAAATGAGAATCGTGCCTTTTTCATTCCTAAATCTACGAGTCCGGTTTTGTCCCTTGGGATCTGAACGGTTTCCATCACCACCCCCTTCCCGACACCACCCCCAGACTCGGCAGGGCCTCGTCCCGAAGGCCCCGGACTCCAGAAGACGGATGAGCAGCGTGGAGCTCCCCAGTCCGAGGGCGGCCCTCTGGTGTATTCCCAGCACATCCCGGCTACTGCTGCTCGGAGAGGCCGAGGCTGCCAGAGAGCAGGAATTCCAGCTCGGCGGCGTCATCGGTGGTCTCCACCGGGCCGCTGCTCTCGTCCGCAGCGGGCGAGTAATTCCACACTTCACGTCTGGGAGGCAAAACCCTGGAAGTCCCACCGCAGGAACACCCCCCCGGCTGTGGGATGCTGGCTGAGCAAGTGCAGTCCGGACGGCAAACACCCGGGCAGGAATTCGGCTGGCAGGGGCCGGGGACGTGGCGTTTGGCTGCCTCTCCGGGACTCGATTCCGTCGGATCATGAAACGGATAACCAGCCACGCAGCAGCTCTGGGGACAGCTACTGGCTCTGAGTCCGTGATGAAGGCCTAGTTTAGCAATAAGGGGCTTCCCAACGTTAACTTCCCGTCTTTCTTCCATCGGATCTTCTACTCCCGAATACTCGTAGTGCAAGCAAACAGTGAAGATCAAGTGTTCCTGTAAAAGAGGCAAGGGCGGGGGGAGAGAACAAGTTACACTTCCGCTCCCGACCGACCCCGCAGGAAACCCTTGGAGAGGCCTGGTCTCCCGGAGAAGAGCGGCCTTTGGAGGAGCTGAAGACACACACTGGGCAAGACTCGTTTACCGAGCAGCTCTTTTGGCCGGTGCTGTCTCGCGGGACAGCCTGTGCCTGCAGGAGCACTCGCGTCACCTCCGCTGCCAAAAGCACTGAAGAGGAGGTGGCAGGTGGCGGCGACCCCGAGATACACACAGACACTTGCCCGTGCCCCTTCCCCGGCTTCTACTTTCCAGCTACAAACCCCAAGCCGCTAAACCGTGTTATCGGCCGTTTCTTCCCTCCCGAGGACTCACTGGGCAGGCAACACGCAGCTGCCTCGACAGCACTGCAAAGCAACGCGATGAGCGTGGGTTATCTGCGCAGACGCGCGAGGAACAACACACACTAACCCTTAGTCTTTGCAGTGAGCTCAGCCTGGTGTAGAGGCAGTGTTTGGGAAGCTCCTTCGACACCAAATAGCTTCCAGTTTCCTCAGGCGTTCCTTTATTAGCCACTTTAGGATCCACGTCCAGGTCCTGTCGCGAGAAAGAAAGGAGAACTTAACTGAAGGTGTTTGTAGATGACAGAACTTCGTTCAGTTGTACAAGTCTCAACAGCTTAGACCCATTTCATTACAAAAAAAAGACGCAGTTTGGCGGGGACGGAACGGGAAGTTCTCAGCCTCGGCGGAGCCAGACCACGAGAGGCCGACGGGCGGCACTTACGAGCGCGAAGTCTGTGACGTGGGCCCTGCAAACGGCCAGCTCGGGGGGTTTCTTCACTATCCTCGTGTAGACGATCATCACGTTGGAGAACTCGGCTGCAAAGCCCAGCTGGATCCGGACGCCACAGGCGAAATCCAGGCACCTGCTCTCCGGGAGCTCTGCGGACAACACACCGTCCCGGTCCAGACGCAGCTCGGCGGCTGCGTTTGGTACCCGCCTCGAGTAGTTTCTGCGCTTCCTCAATCGCGGAACTAACAAGACGTAAGGGCGTGATTTCTTCCTGCCTCTGTGGAAGAGTTCTCCTAGAAATGCCACCCCTGAGCCTCTGCCCGGTCTGTCCAAGCAAGCTGAAGATGTACCCCAACAACTTCAGGGAAATTAGGGAAAAAGGTCCTAAACTGCACTGCCTTCGGGAAAAGAAGCCTCCAACTCATCTCGTCCTTATTTTATTTTTCTTAGCCGTACACACTGAGAACTCCTTCTCACCTCATGCACATTGACCACGCCGTTTGCCTGCCTGTTCTAGGTGATGCCTTCAGAACGAGAGGTCGTGGAAGCGTCGTTGTTAGACACGCAGACCACTGGGACGCTGGCCCAGGAGGCAGACACCCCATGAGTCTCCCCTCCAGGGCTCTTAAATCTACTTACTCGGGCTTAATTCTACGCCTCACACCCCACGTAAGGGTAAACCCCAACAAACTTCCTGCCGCGCAATTTCCTCACGAAAATTCAGACCTGAGTGGGAATTCCTTCCCTTCCCGCTCCGTGCCACGTCCCCTCAGCTCTCCCACCCAGGATCCCGGGGCAGCGGCGCGTCCCGTACCGTGAGCTTTGGCCCACTGCAGGTTCCGTGCCAGCGACTCGGCGCGGGCCGCCGTTTGTCGCACGGGGTCGGTCAGCGCCCTCTTCTCCGACAGGCTGCTGCGGATCTCCAGTGCCTGCCTGCCTCTGGTCAGGGCACACCTGCCCATGTCTGGAAAGCGAGGGGCACAGAGGTTCTGTCCAAATCCAAGCCGCTGGGCTCAGCGCGGCGCTGCGCGGTTGCTGCGGTCACGCCGGCGCCAGCACGTCCCTCCCGAGCCGCGGCTTTACAAGGATCCCTTCCCCGAGGGCCAAGGCAGCGTTCCTGCTGCTGCGGGGCCCTGAGGGTCCCCAGGGGGCCTGGCCAACACCCCCAGAGCCAGCTCAAGCAGGACCGCAGCTCCGACTGGGTCAGGGCCTAGTTAGAGGGACTGGTTTCAAGAACGTGAGTAATTCCAGTCAAGGAGATTTCTGAAGGACCGGGGGCAAGGGGAGGATTTGATAACGGGCCCGATGTGGTTTATTTAACGGCATCACTACTGATCCCTGTGACAGGACAGAGCGCAAAGCTTGGCAAGGCTGCAGATGGTTAAAACCCGAGAGGAGAGAGTGATACCACACAGGACTGCGCTGCCCTTCCCAGGGCCCTGGACAGGCTGCGGAGCTGGGCAGGGAGGAACCTCCTCAAGTCCAACCAGAGGGAACAGCGAGGCCTGCACCCGGGCAGGATAACGCCCTGCAGCGGGGCGGGAAGGGGCCTGACGCACCGGCACAGAGCTCTCGGGGCCTGCTGGCCACCGAGCTGAGCACGAGCCAGCACTGCACTCTGGTGGCAACGGCAGCCAGCAGGAGCCACGGTGCCAGCAGGAGCCACGGTGCCAGCAGGAACCACGGCCTTTTCCACGGGGGCTGTTTCCACGGAACTGGCACGTGTTCCCTGCCCATTCTTCACTTCAGCACTTCTCCCATCACCGCTAAACCACAGTTACTGAGCCAGGCAGCTGAAAGCAGCGCACTGCCCTTTTTAGTGCGCCTGGGAGAACTCGCTGTTCTTGACAGAGGACAAACCATCACCACAGCACTACGGGGCAGGTAGGACAGCGCGCCAGTAATTGTTTAAATGAACTTGCAAATGACTGGACTACCCCAAGCTGCTGGTTGAACAGAAGGCAGCAAGACAGCACTTCGAGCGTAAGACGTTCACCAAGAGAGGAAGAACACGTAAGCAAAGCTGTTTTCAGCCAGGCAGGCTGAGGAGACTGCCAGTGCAGCGAGCTGGAGCTCACCTTCTGCGACCTCATCCAGCAGAACAGTGATCTTCTTGTCCTCCAACAGACGCTCCTTCAGGAACTTCATGAAGATTCCGTTGGCCAACCCCGACTGCTGGATTTCAAAAGCTTCTGCCCCCTGGCACCTGCGAGATCCCCAGCATCGGACAAGGAGAAAACACGGAAGCGTCTGCACCACTAAGAGTAAAGGAACGTTGGGAATGGGGGAAAGAACGTCCTACAGCTTGAAACCCAGGCTGTGTCCAAGGCCAACCCGCTCTTTGTGTTCCCTTGCAAGCAGCTCATGGAAGGTTTCCCTTCCCGTGGTATCACAGACCAGAGCTGTTTATCAAACGCCTTATGTGAGGAGCTTCCATTTATCACTGAAGGTTTCATGGAAGCTCTTGACTAACTTCTATTCGGCAGCTCCTGCACTCGCCCTGAAAACTGCCCGAGGTTGCTGGTCCGTTAACAGCACAGCACTGTGCTGGAGAGGGTCAGCCACACGATCCTGGTGCTCGCTCCCGCGGCACAGAAGAAGAAAAACTCCCTTACGTTGCGTATCCGAAGACGATATTGGCTGTAACCTTCAGAGCGTCCAAGACAAGAACCGTGTCGTCGTACTCGTTTCTGCAACAAAGGGGAACACGGGAAAGCAAAGCACTGCTTGGGGAACTAAGGAAGGCACCCAACTCGAAATACCAGAAAAGCAGAGCTCAGAACCAGGAATTGGCTTCACTCCCCCGATTCCGGAACGAACCCTGACTGCTAAAAGACAAACCTCGGCACCCTCACGTTACAGTAACCAGCAGAGGTTGTCTGTGAACACGAGCTGGGTCACAGGCGCTCCACTAGCACTGGAGTTCAGAGGCTCCACGGGCTCCAAGGCACCAGCCGTTTTCCTCTGACGACACACTCCTTAGAGACCAGTTGCCAGAAGTGCTGACCGAAGAGCTGACTGCGAGGGCCAGCGTAACTGGGCACCGCAGTGTCTCAGCACGGCGAGAACCCAGGACTTGGTTGGGCAAAATCCCACCCATCAGTTTGGTTGTCAAGCTCTAAATAAAGATACGACGACGCCCCCAGCACAAAAGCCAAAGCCGGGGCTCTGAAGAGCTCTAAAAGAAGCGCTTCGCTCCAGCCCTTCTGCCAAATTAACAGGCCGTGGATCACAGGGATCCTCCTTCCTCCTGGAAAGCGGGCGGACAACGGTGCGAGGGGGAAGGGTCACGTCTCTCCTCTAAGATGCCCAATGCCACTTTTATCTCAGCAGAGCAACGGCCTGTAAACCTTCAACCGCCACCCAAAAGGACGAACTAAAGGGTCATTCCCATCAGGAAGGTGGGGACAGGGAGCCGACCTCCGCCGTGCCTCGGTCTCCGGCCGCGCAAAGCCGCCGCCGCGCACCCGATGCCGGCTCTCCCCCGCCCCGCGGAGCCCGTACCTTTTCCGACACATATCCAGCAGGAACACGTTGAGCCCCGTCTCCTTCTCCTGCATCCTCCGGAGGACGCTCTGCACGCACAGGCAGTTCCCCGCCCGGTAGGGGCTCGGCGCGTCCACGGGCACCATGAAACTGTTGCCGTAGTTTTCGTAGCCGTGGCCGGCGTAGTACAGCAGGCCTGGGTTCGAAACAGGGAGAGCACACGGGGAGCGCTCCTGCCCCTTTTAAAGGGGACAGGGAGACCGTTCGAGCCGCTCCAAGCCGGGTCTTTTTAATATCGAGACGCTTTTGTCAGCGCAGGAAGGGAGGGGAGGCGGGGGGGCCGCATTAACATCAACTCCCCGCCGCGCAGACACGACCAGTTAAACAAAGAAGCAAAAATCCCACGTGCAACACCATCAGTGAGCTCTTTGCATCCAACTCCCCGAGTTCAGTGCTCCTAAATGCTTCAAGTCGTTACGGCCTCCAGCAGAAACAGCCCCTGACGTGGAACGCGGAACGCGCAGAAACGTGCCAGCTGTAAAACGCCCTCTCCGCGCGCGCAATTGCAAAGCTCTGAGCAGCAGGAGCTCTGAACTCCGTGACAAACCCCGCTGCAGAGTCTGGTAGGACTCCAGAGCACCTCCCCACTACCAAACTACCAGCAGCTCACGTTCAGTGGCTTGCAGCTACATCTCGTAGTCACAGGCCGGGTTCCTTCTGGCCCTGCCAGACAAACAAACCCTTGGCGTGCCTTCGCAGCCAGAAACCGTGACCCTGCCGTCATCTCCCTCACACAACGGCCTACAGACATCCGAAGGTTTAAAACCGCCGATAAAACACGGAAGGTTTTTGTAGGGGGAAAAAAAAACCCCTCAAATGTGTCGTGGAAGTAAAGGGAGCTCTTCTGAACCCGGCAAGAGGAAACTGCAAGCCAGGGCTTGGATCGTCCTCGTAAAAACGTCCAGTATTAGCCACGTCGATGTGCAGTAAGATTAGGTGTGCTTAGAATTAACAGCCTCCACTGCCAAAAAATGCAGTTACCAGAGGCCGGCGCGATTAAATTTGGTTTTCCTATTGCCTGTTCCCAGCGCTGGTTTTCCTTGAGGACGCAAATTCCGCCTTTTTTCAAAAGAAGTTTTATTGACCTCTCTGCAATTAGGACGCAAGGCCACAGAAACCTGACGGTTTGTGCCGACTGGAAGGAAACAGGGTATTGTTCCGTTGTTATTCTTACTAATTTCTAACACTGCCGTGGTCACCTGAGGCCGGGTGATTTCGAGAGGGTGCAAAACGACGCACGACCTCGCGTCGGGTCCCGAGTTCGAAGGAAACTCTCCCTGGGATTCCCAGAGTTCGGCTCGGGCCCTGAATCGAGGTTACCCTCGAGATTCCACCTCTCTGAGGGCGCGTTCTGTAGCTGCCCACGTTTCCCTCCTATCCTGGGCAGGTGACCGGGCTGGGTGACCAGGGCCTGCAGCCGCGAGCGCGCTGAGCTCAGGCTCAGAAATCCCCCCCTGCGTACCCGGGGCAAGCGGAGCCAGCGTGCTCGGGCACAACGATTTTAAGCAGGCTCAGGTTCCTCCGAGACGGCTGCGTTTCAGCGATATCCGCCCCTCTCTCTCTCTCTCTTTTAAAAAGAAAGCAGCCCAAATATTTTTGGCCTTTAAAACATACAGGTCTGTGCTTTTACCCCGTGTGGAATACAACGTGAATCGCAGCCTGCATTTGGGACAGCACAAACCGAGACACCAGAGGAGGCGACCACCACTGCCTCTGTTTACCACTGCTGCCCTTAAGGACGGGTGACCGAAATGCCACCTTCCTGGCAGGCAGCCAGAATTCCACGACTCCGCCGGCATCAGGAGCACACGGCACAGGGACTGAACAGCAGTGGCCACCACGAATCCTGACTCTGAATCCCGCCGCTCACACGCGGCATCAGGTAACACCCGCCCGCAAAAGGAGTCGTGGCAACGAGTCGTCTGACCCCGCGTTCCCAACAAGGATCAAATCGCGTTGTCTCGAATGGGCTTCCCTACAGGAATCCTGCAGTTTAAACAGGGACGCTGGCAACGCTTTTTGCTCTCTGTTCTGAGTCATTTCCTCAAGGAGTTTATGCAATCTTAGCCTTTAGAAGAATGACAACAACTCCAAGCCCGCAGAAGAAAACTTGCCTTACGCTCCCAACCAGGTCATTCGCGGCCTTTTCCGTGCAGGACACGGAGAAGGCCTTTGCCCTGTGCATCAATTCCCTCCCCCAGAGAGCGCACTGCACTTAAAGAAAGAAGTTCAAACATCTGATCCGTTCCGAAAGTAAAGAACCAAAACCATCTGAAGCCAAGTCAAAGGACAAGTCCAAGCGGGCGGGTGGTTCTCACTTGCTCTTCCCATCCTACACACGTCCCATTTACCCCGGAGGGAGCTGGCAGAGGGAAGTACCCCGGGTTTGTGCACACACAGCACCGACCTGCTCCCGAAGGGGGTCTGCGTGCCCTTACCGTACACCCCTTTGTCCAGGAGAAGTAAGAATTCCTCCACGGCGTTTCGCATCTCCGACTCGGTGAGATCCAGTAAAGAAACAACTTTGAAGTCCAGCTGCCGCAGCAAACTGGTCAACTCGTAGACGTCCACCATGGGAGCCTGGAGCTGGGGATGGTTCCAGTAGCTCATGTTTCCTATTAGCAGAGCCACCTTGTCCGTGGCTGCCGAGACACGGGGAGGAAAAAAAACCACGTCACATTTATGTAATTCCACGGGTGGGGAGCTTTAAAAGTGAGGCCTCTCCCTCCCCGCAGCTCTCCACGGGCCCTCACCGGCACTGTGGCAACTACAGACTTCCAGCTACAGATCTACTCACCAACGGGTCTGTGGCTGGACAGCTCTGGTGGGTCTGCTGGAAAGGGATGGAAAGAGCACTGTCAGTGACCACAGCCATCGCTGCAACACCAGAACGCGAACGGCGTGTTCCCCACAGCTGTCGCCTGGAGACGCTGCTCTGTCCGACACCTCGCTCGCTGAGCACCAAAAAAAGGGCTCTTCTTTGTTTTGGGGGGTTTGGGGGTGTTCTGCCGACGTCGTTGTTGCTCACCCGTCTTCCTTCCCCCTCTTCCCACACCCGCAGCCCATCGGGCTACGAAGAGGCGGGTCTGTAACTCAGGGAGGACCAGACGCTCACGCCCTAACTCTGAACCTCACCAGGCAGCGTTTGCAGCGACCCCTGAACGCTTCGCCCCCTCCAAAGGGAGCGCAGACACGCAAGGGGGGGTGGCCATCCGGAGGGGAAAACCCTTTGCTTTGGGACCTCCCAGAGGGCTGGCAGAGCCAGTGCTGTGCCAAGAGGAACAGCCCACGTGGGACACCCGGGTGACCTCACGCACCCCGGCAGAACCACTGCCGTGCTGGAACCGAGGCTGGGCAAAAGCAAACACGTGCTGGGTGCCTAACCCAGGGCCCCGGAGCTCCGTGATCCGAGATTTTGGGAACACCGTATCAGGGATAATCCCTTGGGGAGAAACACTCTGGATCTGCCCTTCTCTAACAGGCATCTAGCGGGCTTCGAAGCGCACTGGCCGACTCCGACACGCCTTCAAGAAATACGTGTCACAGCCATCTTTTTCACCTCCAGCAGCTGGGAAAGCACCGGTGTACGAATCCTGGGAGTCCAGAGAAACTCCAGGCAAGAAAGCAAAGATAATTCCCTGCGTGTCAGCGCACAGGCAGCGCAGCGAGACCGGCCTGGGGTGATTTCACAAAGGTAACTGCCCCCCCGACACCTGCCCCTACTCAGGTCCTAGTTACAGACACATCCAAATACTGGGAAGTATTTGCTGTAACCCAGCAAGGCTTCGGGGACTGGCCACATAAAACGGAGACGTGACAGTAAAGGTGTTCGAAACTCATCACTGACCTGATTCTGGAAGATCGCTGAAGTCTTCTGCGAAGAGACACACGGGTAAAGCCACCATTGAAACAACAAGCAGCATCATGGTTAGTAAAAATAGAAGTGCCAGGCCATTAATGATCAAAGCTGGACACGGGAAACGAGCTACTTTTTGGCAGATGCCATCTTTTGTGTCTATTCCACACAGAGAAGAGAAACTCCAGCAATATATCAAGCCGTGCCAGCCACAGGATTACAGCCCAGCAGAGCTAAAACCAGAGGGAGGGACACTCGCTGCGCTTCAATCCCACGGGCACGCAAGCAGCTTGAAGGAGCAAGGTATCAGAATCACCCTTTGGAAGAGGATACGGCTGAAAAAGCAACATCCTGAGCAAGAAATCCGACTTGGGGAAGCCACGTGCGTTCAGGAAGGACTTCAGACGCGATTTTGGAACATTTCCAAGCTAGCCCAGGTTTTCTGAGAACACTGGAAACCAGGGAAAAGAAAACCAGGGCGTCTGAAGCACCAGGGACGTCTCAGAACAGCCCAGCGCTGTTCCACACGACCCCCCGATGGCGTTGCAGGCTCGGAGCGGCTCAGTCACCGAGGGACGGTGCAACCAGCAAAAGTCGCAACGCGCTTCTTCCTCCCCGTCACAGCAACGCCGAGGAGAGCCAAAATCATCCTCGGGAGGCTGCTGGAAACGCCTCTTGCAGACAGAGCGCTGCCACTGGAGCTCTCTGCTCACCCCGCTTCCTGAACACCTCCCGATTTCCTTGGAGAGGATGTTGCCTCCCGAGCCCAGCCCAAGAACTCTCCAGCTCCTGACATTCACTGGAATGCCGTGGGAGAAAGTAAGTTTTACCTTTACCTGCACTCCAGATCAGGGCACCCAGGCAAAGAAGAGAAAAGCACATGCAGGAGGAACGTTGCACCACGCATTGAAGCAGCTCGGGACCCCCACGTCCCTTCCAGCAGCACACCTGACAAGCCATCATTCCCACCCTGATGTTTTAAAATTGAGTCACAACCAAAGGTTTACTTTACCTTCCGTGCACTCCACTGCCAGAGCTTTCCTTCCTCGGGTTTTAAGGAGGGGGGAAACAGGAAGACAAGCGCTCTCAGTTATGAGAGTTGGCGTGCAGGGTGGCAGACAAAGGTCACGGGCAGGCTGCTCTGCAATCGGGCTCCTTTTCCAGCAGGGCAAATCCGCACTGACCACAGCACCGTGCAGCGCTTATTACTGAAGCCCGGAGCGCTAGACTGGGATATTTCTTAGGTTAGGAAAGGACTCTTCTGGAGAGGGACACACCAGCGTTCCAGATCGATCTGGAAGCTATTCAGAGAGACCCGCTCCTCTTCCGTTCACTGAAAATATGCACGCACTGGGACAGGTCCTACTCGTTCTGCCCGCAGTGAACAAGCTCAGCTGTCCCACGTAACACAGTTCCCACCACCAGCAAGGGTTAAGCTGCACTTCAGCTGTCCAAAAGCACAGATCACCTTGCAATCTGCTGACAGGCCGCGTTCCTGTCGGCAATGCCAAAAGGCGAGAGCCCTTCCGTGCTGGTTACCCCTAAAACCCAAAGCCTTAAATTCCATTTGCTGGAAGCAGGCAGAGGATTTCTTTAACGAAGAGATAAACTAAAAATAGAAAAGGTCCATGCTTGGCTTCGCACTGAAAGCTTCAAAAATAAATCTTAAGGATGGGGAAGAAACGCATAAATGGGCTGCCCTGTATCAAACGGAAGAACCCCTCACCTATAACGACTTCTACCTTCTCGCTGTCTTCATCCTCGTGGTCGTTGGACACGTGGCACCAGTAGGTCCCTTGATGTTCCACCTCCACGGGAGTTACCTGCGCAAGCACCATCCCCGTCACCCCGACAGAGCCCGAGGGAACACCCGGATCAGGGATTTCAGCCTCGCTTTGAAGCCCCCACGCGGGGACAAAGTGCAAACCGAAGGAGCGCTCGGAGCGAGCGCTTCTGTCAGAGCTTATCGAGACTAGGGGGAAGTTCTTCCCTGCAAGAAAGCTCGCCGTGGTAACTTACTGTGTAGACACTTCTGCTCCCGTTGGCCAAGGGAAATCCATTCCTGAACCACTGGTAGCGCGGGATCGGGTTCCCAACAGCTCCACATTCGAGCACCAGAGCATCCCCCGCTGTCAGGTTTTGTGCCCGAGGCTGAACGCAAATGCACAGTTTGTTGTGGGGCAAGCCCACGAAGCTCCCTTAAAGGAACAAAGAGGAAGAAAAACAAGCAGAGAGAGGGTGAGACGACCTAAGCCCAGCCACAGAGGCCCGAGCTCCTCTAGGAAGCGGGAGGCCAGGCTGCCAGAAGAGAGCGGATCGGCCACTCACCATGAGACGCGCCCCGGAGCTCCCGGACTTCGAGGCGTGCCCACCGACTGAACGCGAACGCAGAGTCGCTGTTCACCCGACAGATGTAAAAGCCGGAATCCTCGACGCTCACTGGGTTCAAAACCAGCTCCGGGGAGTTACCCTGGGGAACCTGAACCACAGGTGAGCCAAAAACAATTGAACTGGTTTCATCTAAACCGGGATCGAGCACTACAACATTCATTTCCGTGTCCGTAACGCCGCCCTCAACTCCTTCACTTCCTTGAAACTCATTGCTAAGCTGGGAGACAGCTACACTTACAGCTTCCTTTCTGTCCCATTCCCCAGTTACCCCCAGGGACCGAGTGGTCTGAACGTAAGGAATTTCAGCAGATTCCAGCAATCTTCTCTGGTTGTAAGTAAGAGTCTTAAAAAGGCATCACCCCAAATCGTTATCTGTGCTTTTCACTGTTGCAAAACCCTGCCTTGCCTGTCAGCTCTTACCTCTTTTTCCTGCTTGAACCACTGGTAGTGCACAAAAGGGTGTCCTGTTGCCCAACAGCACAGCTTGACGAGCTGACCGGAGAGCACGGCCTGGGAGTCTGGCTGCACGACAATCTTCACACCTTTAAAACAGCATTTACACATGGGAAAGGCAGGGACAAACAACGAGCCCGCAGCTCATATTCGCGCTTCAACTGTCCTCTGGGCGAAGAAAATTGCTGTCCTTAAATAGAGATGAAATATATTGAAATATTGAATACATTGTGCTGCGTATACACACTGCCAATTAGTTATGTGGCTCTGATGACTTTAAGCCACTCGAAATTGCCTTCCGTTGCACAAAATCCGTGCTCAAACTGAGCAGTGCTCCAGGCAGTTCATCGAAGCTTTACAGTAGATCATTCAGGCGTTGCAATTTTAGGATAATTCTCACTAAAGCAAATAAATACTTCTCGCGGCATCACAGATCCCTCCTCAGAAAGATACTCCGTGTTTGAAGCGTTTGCTCACTCCCACCAATTTCTCTGAGTTATTCAGCTTAAACGAGGCCCAGCCTGAGGGCTGGACCGAAGCAGTGGGAGTTTAAGTACAGCACTGCATTTTCCTGCTATTCCTCAGGCGCCCCGATGAGCCGAACCCTTGGCTTCGGCCTTGCACCCGACTCCTGCAGAGCACAGTGGGTTTGCCACACCACCTCTTGAGAGAGGAGAGCAGGAAAACCAGATGCACTGGAAGATTAGTACTGCACGCTCCTCGGAAGCTCTGCGAAACGAGTTCTAAGAAATCTGACTCGTCATTTCTTCCCGGTTTCATTTATTTGCATGCAAATTCATTCAGCACTCGGCAGCCACTTCCTGTAAGCGCCGCGGCATTTAGGAGCTCACAGAGAAAAACCTGCCAGCTCAATCTGCTGACTGATCGCCGAGATACGCAAATACCTCTCTGACTTTCCTTGGAAAACGTAAAGCTTTAGTAAGTTTTACCTTTAAAGGGTGGCAAAGTGGCCTTTCTGGTTACCAGACTCTGGAACACGCTGTGCAAACTCAGCACTCGTGAACTTCCCTATAGTCCAACGGTTCCACCCGTAGCTCACACGCTGGTAAGCGCTTCCACGCAGCAGCAACCATCACTGCATGGAATGGCTGCAATACCCTTGGAAAATTCCGAGCCTGTCTTAACAACGGCTCCTTCTCACAGCGTCACACCGGCTTTCCTTTAACCTCAGACTCAGAGGAGCCCACGCCCTCGGTAATCAGGTGGGTACCGGTTATCGCAATTCAAGCACCGAAGACGCTTTTAGCTACTGCGGAAAACTGCAGAGCTCCCTGAGCGTTTCCCGTGTGAAACCCAGGGCTGCAGGGAAAGCACAGGCCCAGCACTGACCTGCGTGGCCGAGACACTGGAGAGCCTCTGTGTGCTCCAGGGCCTGCAAGGACTCCACCAGCTCCACCACGGTGCAGCCACGCTCTCCCAGCAGCTTCAGCAGGCTCCAGCTGGGACTGCCTTCCGGCTCCAGCACCTGGAGGGAACACTGCTCCAGATCCAAAGGGCTAGGGAGGGAACGCAAGAAGGACACGGCAGAGACCTTCTCAACACTTCTTGCTCAGAAAGGAGCTGGCTTAACAATCCATTGCAGACAAACAAAAAGATTAAAAAGAAATAGCGGTGGGAAATTCCTCGCTGATCGGGACACACCTGCAGTATTTCCTTCAAGTTTCGCGGGTTCAGGAATTCGACAGCGACAGAAACTGGTATTAGTTATTGGTGTGCTACACGGTAAGAGATGCGTGTACCTCACAAGCCTAACCAAATGTACCGAGAAACCTTCTAATTTTCACTTTTTAAGGTATCAGCAGAAAAACCAGTACAGCACCCTTCACCTCCGTGGGCCTGATTCAGAAGCGGTGAGGAGAGAGACAGCGCCTAACTTCAAAGTGCAGGAAGGATGATTTTAGAGGAGCTGCGGAAAACAAGCGAGCGCTGCAGGCCAGCCGATCACACACCACTGCAGCGCAGTGAACTGCGCCTGAATGCCTTCGTTTAAACTTTAGCGCGAAGTCCGCACGCACTTCCAGTCACAGCAGATTGGCACAACTCAGCCGATAAGCACATGAAGACGGCTACAGAAAGGCAATGCAAGTTTGCGTATTCCCGCTAAAAAGATTCCGCAACGCTTTCTTTCGTTAAACCGCAGCGCCACGCCAGCCTAAGGGGCGAGATGCCGCCCCTTATCAAAGGGGCTTTCGTTGTGTTTTACGGGGTAACCCAGAGACAAGCGCCCAACTGCGGCCCGCGCGGTGACTCGGCGGGGCAGCGCTCCCCGCGCCCACCTACCTCAGCCGGACCGTGCCTCGGCTCCCCGCCCGCCGCGCCA